>JAKNDB010000075.1:1257500-1475601 GCA_024305405.1 Dirofilaria immitis
ATTTTGTTAACAATTGATAAAATGATGATTTTACTTCATGAGAGATATTATAATTTTATTGAACAAAATTTGAGAATAGTTGAAAGAATTATTTTAATTGATAGAATTTAATATTATATATGAAATATGACTGATTAAGAGTTGTTAGATAATTAAGCATAAAATTAAGTTTCAAATTTCCAATGATGGAAACAGAAATTGAATACAAATGATAATTGATTAAAAATTATATTAATGATTATTATGTGTTAATTTACGAACATATCCATTATCAAATAATTAAAAATTATATTAATGATTATTACTGTTAACTTATTGATATATTAATTATTAAGTAATTAAAGACTTGTATTAATGATCATTATATGCTAACTTATTGATATGTTAATTATTAAGTAATTAAAATTATATTGATGATTATTATGTGCTTAACTTATGAATATATTAATTATCAAATAATTAAAAATTATATTAATGTATCTTATCATTTCGTTTATCTATTTTATCATTTCATTTACTCATATCCTCAAGATAAGTATTATCTTACAAAGATTTGAGTAGCTTAAATTTAAATTTATAAATTTTTATTAAATGTATTAAATTTTCATTTATATTACTTTCACTATATCACTCTCTTTCAGATGTTTAAGTTAATTCTTCGATTAACATATTACAAATCATCACTTTCATAAATGATTATATATGATAATATATTATCAGTTTATATGATAATAATAAGAAGCTATAATTATATTATCAGTCTACGTGGTAATGATAAGGGTGCTTTCGTGATAATCATAAAAGTATAATAACTCTATTATCAGTTGACATGATAATGGTAAGAATATGATACTGCATTATCAGATTTTACGATAGTGATAAAAGCATAATAATTATATTACCAGTTTACATGATAAACATGATAATGATAGGGTACAATAATGCATTATTAACTTGATAAAACTACAATTATCAGTTTACATAATAATGATAAGAGCACAATCGAATTGCATGCATATTGCAAAAGTATAATATATGGACGATATGAGCGTCTAAGCATATCAAACAAATATACAATATGATGAATAGGAGATACGTTTGGAAGAAAGCACAAAAGAGTCCATTTGAAAAGGGCCATATTATTTATTTTATATTCGAGAAAAATTGTTGATGATGATGATGATGATTATGATGATGATGATGATGATAGTGATAATGATGATTATGATGATGATAGTGATGATGATGATTATGATGATGATGATGATGATAGTGATAATGATGATTATGATGATGATGATAGTGATGATGATGACAATGATGATGATGATGTATGATGGTAAGATGATGATGATGATGTTTTGTGATGGTAAGATGATACGATGATGATGATGATGATGATGATGCTGCATGATGGTAAGATGATAGTGGTGATGATAATAGTGATAGTGATGATGATGATGATGATGATGATGATGATGCATGATGATGATGATGATGATGATGATAGTGATGATGATGATGATAATGATGATGATGATGGAAGCTATGTAAAATGCACATTATTTTATATATTTAAAAAAGATTGAAATGATTGCTTATTTCCGTTTTATTGAAATTCATCAATTTATTCAAACATTTTTAGCTAAAATATAGAAAGGAAAAAGAAAAAAAAACGAATTTTGTTAGACTAATCTTTTTCAAAGCTCAAATTTATTATTTAATTATTAAATATTTTTTATTAACTATTTCATTTTATTATAGCTAATATAAATATGTATCAAATATATGTACTACAAATATATCTTTTGCATAATGAATTATGTTAATCATAATATATTATTATGATTATTATTATTACATAGTATAATATATAATCATTGTATACATTTAATAGATATTTTGAGTGTTTATTATTAACTATTTCATTTTATTATAATTAATGTTTAGATAAACATATGTGGAATATTTTTGTAAAGTTAAAATTGAATTATGTTAATCGTAATATATCATTATTATTGTTATTACCATTATTATTATTATTATTATTTATAATCATTATATATATTTATTATTTTATGTATTTATTATAAACTATTTCATTTTACTAAAACTATTATATATGTATATAAACATATTTGCAAATATACTTTTCTGTATAATGAATCATATTAATCATGATATATCATTATTATTATTATTATTATTATTATGCGATTATTATTACATTGTAATGTATAATCATTATGTATATTTGAATAGATATTTATAATTACAAGAGTGGGAGGAGAGAATTCTTTTCAAATATTACATTTGTAATTTTTTTTTTTCACTAAACTATTATTATTGCTTCGATAATTTTCGCATAAATTTATTTTTAAAATAATTTCTCTTTTTTTTTTTTTTTTCGCAAAAACGATAATTTCTCGTAAAATGAAGGATATTTAGAAGAGCGATAAATGCAAATTTTAGTATTTATATTTCATTCATTTCATTTTTTTTTTTTTTTTTAAGAAGTATGTATTAAAGAAATAAATACAATAAAATGTCTATCCTTATTTCCAGAAAAATTTTTGGCGAAACGAATAATTATTATTGTATTGTATTTTGAATGCATCATCTTTTTTTTTTTTTTTTTTCTTCATCGGGAAAGATAATCTTTAATTGATGACAATTTTTCATTTCTTTCGAGAATCTATCAACTATGAAAAGTGTTAGATTCATCTTTTTTTTTTTTCTTTCTTTCTTTTTTTTACAATTTTTTTCTTTTTTTTTTTTGATTACTATAATTTGATTATTTTTGCCTAAAATAAATGAATGAAATAATTTTTGAAAATTTTTATTTTTATTTTTGAATTTATTTTTTTCATTCTTTTAGTTCGTTCGTTTTTTTTTATACTTTTAATTTGATTTTGTATAAATAAAAATTAAGTTATTAGTTATTTATTTTTATTAATATTAAGTTATTATTTGTTAATGTTTTTTTTTCCATTATTTAAGTAATTAGATAGAGGGAAAGGAAAAGAATTTTAATTTTCTTCTTTTCGTTTTTTTCTTTTTTTTTAAATTCATAATTTTCGATAATTCAATTATTAGATAAACAACGGAAAATATTAATTTGATAATTTCAACAACAATTATTTACTTAGTTACAATTAAATATCAACAATATGTTGTTGTAAAGTTTTTTTTTTTAATCTTTTAATTAATTTCATTTTTTAATTCTTATCGTTTTTCCCTCTTTTCGATACTTAATTATTGAATTTTTTTTATCTTTTTTTGCCATACATAAAAAGTAATGTTCTTTTACGGTGTTGGAAATAATTTTTTTTTTATTTTATCTTTTGAAATGATTGATAATAAAAAAAAAAAAATTGAGTCAAATTTAAAGATTTGGCAGAAAGAATAAAACAACGATTAAATGATATAATTTTTTTTTTATTGTAATATATATGTATGTTAATTGTTTATTTATTTATTTATTTATCTGTTTTTGTTATTTTTATATCTTTTATTTATTTACATATATATGCATATATTAATTGTTTGTTTATTGATTATTGTTGTTTTTTATTTATCGAATCAATCAAAGTTGTAAATTTTATTTAAATTTTAGTAAATCAAAAAAGAAAACGAAAGTGAGTAATTTACATAAATAAATTTATTATCATTTTTAGTCATTTTTGTTTGCGGAAATATTTGCTAAATTTTTATTTCATTTAAAATTATTTTTCAAATTTTTAATTATTACCGTAGGAATGAGAAAAAAAATGAGGTAGCCATTTATTGGACGAAAATAGAAAGCGATAACACACAAAAACATTGAAGCATAAATAAGTGACGAATTATTATTATATCGGACATTGTAAATTATTATTTCGGCAAATTTTATTGGTTCAACAATTTTTCCTTCTATTTTCATTTCTTTCTTCTTTTTCATTCGTTGATTTTCATTTTGCTAAAAAAGAAAAAAAAATATGCAATAAAAAGTTAAGAAATTTTTATACATTATTTGAAAAATTTGATAGGATATGAAGTTTTCATAGCGGCATATTTTACTATACAATTCAAACAAGATGATGATCAGTCCTAATTCGTATCATTTTTATTTTCTCGAATTTATAAACTGACAAAATGTTAATTGGAATTAAATAAAAGTCGGTGAATTTTCTTTTTCTTTTTAAAATGTTATTTGAAATTTTAATTTAAATTATCTGATATGATATTTTATGAATTGTTAAATTTTAGATTGAAATTATTTTTTTTTTTGGAAATAAATTTTGAGTAAATTTTTGTAATTTATTTTCCTATTAAAGTATGAAATACTTATTAGAATTAAGACGAAGAGAATAATTAATCATATATTTTTAATATTATATATGGAAAAGAATTACTGTATAATTACAGTTTTGTTACTGATAATTACGATAACTGTACAGTATTAAGCTATTTTTGATCTTATCACTATGTATATGGCAATATATAAATGGAAAAGGGTTGAAAAATGTGCGTTGAAAAATTTTTTATACAAAATTCTAAGGTCAGATCATTAACCCAGAAAAAAAATTGTATTAGTCGAAAATTTTGATTTTGTTTTTTTTTTTTCAAATTCAAGCATATTTATAATAGGTCAAATATATTTATTGCAAATATAAACATACGAACTTTTGACCTTTTCGAACTTTTAACCCATCTTTTAATTGATCTATCAATTCTGATAATTTTTTTCAAGTAAGCTAACAATTATCGTTATTTTAGTTTTAAATTTAATTTTTAAAAAAAAATATTCTATTGTTGTTATGATGCCTGAAAAATTGTTTCATTTTTCGGATACGGTAATATTATTTAATCTATTACGATAATGCTTAATGAATATTTTAAACTTAAAAGACATTTATCTATGCCACACGGGAATAAAAAAATTTTCTAATTTTTGTCAATTATTTAAGTTTACAATGCTGCAAAGTTTTTTTTTCGCTCGCCTTATAAGTATAAAATCATTTTTGCAAAGTTACAGTATCACTTTTCCTTTTGTTTTTAGAAAAAAATTTTTGTTTTTTTTTTTGTGATAAAAAAATTTGAGCGAAAGAATAAATGAAACAATGTTAGTTGAAATTATCAAAAATGAGATAGGAAACATATATACTTGGTTTTATATCATTTCATAAAAGTTTAAAAATTTCAAATTAACAGGGAAGATTTTCTTTATATTTTTATTTCGAGAATATTCCGAGAATTATTTTATTTCGAGAATTATTTAATTCGAAATTTTCAATTTTTCGTTTTTCCGTTTTTTTTTTTTTTTTTTGCTAAAAGATTTTTAGCTTTATTATGTTTGAAAGATTTTGGAATTTTGCTTTATTTTACGAATGGTCATTACTCTCGAGAAGATTATATCTTTAATAAATCAACGAAATTGAATTTTAAAATTGCTCTTCTTTAACTTATTTTCTTCTTCCTCAAAAAAAAAAATCAAATACTATATTAACACTTTTCTTTTTCTTTTTTTTTTTTCTAGAAAACATTGATGATTATTGATTTTGGTATTTAATGGAAAATTGACCTTTTTTTTTTTTTGATAAGCTCAAATGAAGTGTAAATATAATCACAATTAATTGGGAAAGTTAATTTGATTTGTAAATTTTGAAAATTTGTAATTTTATAAGTAGTATTCTCTTCCGTAATAGTATATTTTATGCTGTCATTTTAAATGATCATCAAATAAACTTTTCAACCTTTTAAGGTGTCAAAAATTTTTCTCAGTAATTACCCATTTTGTTTCATATTTTTTGATTGATATTGACAAATCATTTCTTTTTTTTTAAATTATTGTTTTAGGCATAGTTTTGAAACATTTTTTTGATCTTTCGTCTCAAGAAATGATCTTATCAAATAAAACTAAATAGCAATGATTATGCTATTGATAATAAATTGAATGCTAAAAAATGATTAAA
This sequence comes from Dirofilaria immitis, assembly GCA_024305405.1. Classification (NCBI taxonomy): domain Eukaryota; kingdom Metazoa; phylum Nematoda; class Chromadorea; order Rhabditida; family Onchocercidae; genus Dirofilaria; species Dirofilaria immitis. The sequence goes on from JAKNDB010000075.1 coordinate 1,263,455, forward strand.
AAAAAGAAAGAAAACTTGGAATAAATTTGCAGATTTAGATGAAATTATATTTTCATTAATCAATTCAATTCATCATCATATACATATATTTGAATAATGTGCATATCCACTGATAAGATATGATAAGATATTAATTAATAATTATTCATATTTAACATCATATACGCATAATATGCATATTCATTGATGATAAGATATTAATGAATAATTATTCATATTCACCATCATATATATACATATAATATGCATAAGATATGATAAGACATTAATTAATAATCAATTATTATTCATATTCAACATCATATGTATATATATATAGCATGCATATTCGCTGATAAGATAAGATATGATGAGATATTGATTAATAATTATTGGTATTCAACATCATATATATGTATATTATATGCATATCCATTGATAAGATATGATAAGGTATTAATTAATAATTATTCATATTCAACATCATATATACATAGTCACTGATAAGATATTAATTAATAATCAATAATTATTCATATTTAACATCATATACGTATAATATGCATATTCGTTGATGATAAGATATTAATTAATAATTATTCGCATTCAACATCATACATGTATAATATGCATATCCATTGATGATAAGATATTGATAAGATATCAATTGATAATCGATAATTTATTCATATTCAACATCATATATATATCAACTTATTACTTCATTATTTAAATATTTTTAATTTTTAAAAATACTAAATTTTAATTTGTATGTATGTATGTGTATGTGTGTGTGCATGTGTGTGTGTGTGTGTGTGTATGTGTGTGTATGTGTGTATGTGTGTGTTTTGATTCTTCTAATCGGTCCCTTCAAAATAAATATATTTGCTATCGTATTGTTATTTATTTGATAAATTTTTTTCTTGAAAAATAATAAGAATAATGATGAGAAGAGATGGGTGGGAAAAAAAAAGAAAAAAATTGCTTTAACTAAAACGGAAGCTATTTTTCCTTTTTTCTTTCTCTCTCTCTCTCTCTTCCCTCTCTCCCTCTATCTTTCTCTCCTTTTCCTCTCTCACTCTCTCTCTCTCTCTCTTTTCTCTTCTCTTCTTTAATATTTAAAAATTTTTGAAACTTTTAAAGCATAAAATGAATAAGTAAGTAATTCGTTTTTGATGATAATAAGAAAAAGGATACGGTGGTAGAATTTTAATGTGTATATATGTATGTAATGGATGTATGTATGTATGTATGTTATGTATGTTATGTATGTATGTTATGTATGTATCGTGTATGCATATGGATGATATCAATATTGAAATATTTAATTTTAATGGAAAATGAAAATGAATGGATAATAAGGTAAATGAATAGATAGGAAAATGAGAGGGAGAGAGAGAAAGAGAGTTGGGAGGGAGATAGAAAGAAAGAGAGAGAGAGAGAGATGGAAAGAATGATAGATAAGTATTTAGTTTATATGAAAAATGGAAATAACATTTATTATCGAATACCATTGCACTTATACAAATATGGATAGATGATAAGTTTTGGTTTTAGGATGATATAAGAGGTGGAAGGCCTTTAGGAACGGGTCCCCGGAGATGTGCAATCAATTTTGAAGCAATTTTAGTTGTCCATTATTTCAAACATAATATACTTTTGGGATTGAAAAGATGAAAAAGGAGAAAGAGAGAGAGAGAGAGAGAGAGAGAGAGGAGAGAAGAAGAAGAAAAGAAATGAAAAGCTTTTACTTTCATCGAAATAATAATGATGATGATGATGATGATGATAATGATGATAATGATAATGGAAATATTGGTGATTGGAACAAGCATGCTAAAAGAAATCAAATTGAATTTCATCGTTTCTTTCTTCACATATGCATACATATGTATGTATGTGTATCAGTACCAATATAAATTTTCACTATTATTACTATCATTATTATTATTATTATTATTATTATTATTACTATCATTATCAATTATCATAATCATAATTATTATTAACATAAATTATTAGCAATCAATTTGATATTTTTAATAAATCGAGCTGAAATATATTATTATTTCATTATTACTATCATTATTATTATTATTATTATTATTATTAACATTGTAATCATGATTACTGCCAGTATTATTGTTATTATTAACAATTGTTAATCAAGAAGCATTAATTTAATGTTTAAAAAATTGTATTTGAAATTTGTCATCATAATCATTATTACGATTATTATTATTATTATTAATGCTATAATCATGATTATTAACCAATATTATTATTAACAATTATTAGCCATGCAACATCATTGATTTGATATTTAATCAATTTTTGAGCGGAAAAAAAGTTAGCTTTAATTATCAATTTTTTGTGATAAATTTAAAAATTTTTAGCTAAAGAATTTATCCATTCCAAAATAACGAGAAGCTAATTTTAAATCAATTCAATGAAATCAATTTGTAAAATAAAAAATTTTCCAAATTTATGATAATAAAGACAAATTAGGTTTATACTAAATAAATCAAAAAAGCATAAAGAGAGAGAGAGAGAGAAAGAAAGAAAAAGAGAGAGAGAAAGGAATCAAAATTTTAAGTATAAAAGCAAAAAAAAGAAACCGATTCATAGAAAGGTAAATATTGTCTCGAGAAATAAATGTATGAAACTTTTAGAAGGCTGATTTAATTTAATAAAGTTGATGTTTTTTAAAATTTACTTTTCTTTCTTTTTCATTATTTTTTCTTTCTCACTCACTCTCTCTCTCTCTCTTTCTTTTTCTTTTAAATTTTAAATTTATTGTGAACAATAAATTTGAAGCTTTTCCATTTTAAAATTAATAGAAGAAGAATAATTCTCGAACCATTTTTGAAAATCATTCTCGAATCATCTTTTTCCCGATTGCATCAAATTAATTATATTTCATTCTATTTTAAAATAATTTTTCGTTAATTTTCCTTTTTTTTTTTGATAATCATTTTGAATAGAACAAATTAATTATTTCTTACTATAATTATCCAAAAAAAAAAAAATTCATTAAATTAACAAATCGATCTGACAATTAATTTGTATCTCTTCCATCACATACACATACAGACACATACACACACATACACACATACACACACACACATACATACATACACATATAAATATATATACGTATAGCTTATTGAAATTCATTTCCGATTATTTCTGATGACAACAATCTGTCAAACATTGTCCTATTTTAACTATAATAGTTCGTATCAGTTTACTGATAATATCATTAATTATCATTTTATCAAGTTCTGCTTTGCTCCTTTTAAATATATTTTTCTCAATGCATATATCTGAATTTTTGTTCTAAAAAAAAAAAAAAAAGAAAAACGAAAAAAACGCAGACAATAAATTGAGTATATTTTTGATTTCTGATTACATCATTATCATTATCAGTACTTAAGTAAATATATTTAATTTCAATTATATAACTGTAATTTGAAATTAAAATCAAAATCAAAGATGTCAATAAACAGAAATTATTATTTAAGTTTTTTTTAATGTATGTATGTGTATGTTTATGTATGTTTATATTTATGTATGTGTATGTTTATGTATGTTTATATTTATGTATGTATTCGGTATTTTAAAGTTTAATTTGAATACATCATTTTGTGATATGTTTAGATTGTAAACATTTTCGACATATGTAGGATGAGGTAGAAGGAGAAATAATTAAACTTTGACTTCGAAAAAAAAAAAATTAAACTTGGCAGTTTTATGAGATTATTGAGATAATTAAGATAATAACAGAAAGAGCTTAATTGTCAAATTAATTACCTATTTAAATTTGTATATTTGTTTTTTTATAATTTTTTCTCTTCTCATAAATTTTTCATTTCCGATAATTATTTTTTAACCTTTGAACTATAACAAATGATAAATTTTGTTATCCATATATATATATATATGCATATATACAAATGGTAAATTGAAGCCAATAAATTCATTATTAATTTATTAATCATAAAAATATTTGATTTATCCCCCCTTTCCCTTCTGCTCATCTCGATAATCATCATCTGCCCATTTTTAATCTCGATTAGGTTTTATTTTTTTCTTTTATCCTTTACTTTATTAAATATTTAACAATGTAATGTATATATATATTATATGTCAATTTTATATTTGAATTAAGAGAATGGAAAAAAAAGAGAAATGATTGATATTAATTCTGATAAAATGATATATTTAAATTTTTCGTATATTTAAAATTATATTAATATTTAAATGATAATATTTGTATATATATTGAAATTTGAAATTAAAATATTTTTAATTAATAATATAATATTAATATAATAAATTAGTCAATGAAATAATTGCTTCCTATTTCTTTTTTTTTTTTTTTTTTCGCATCATAATTACTTTCTCTTTTATTTAAATATTTTAAATAAAAATTATTTCATTTAAAATTTCATAAATAAAAAATAGGAAAAAAGAGCAATTAATTAATTTTGCTATCAAAGTTATCATTTTATCATTAAAAAACAATAGATATTAATATTTATTTAATGAATTTTTATTATCAAAGTTATCATTTTATCATTATTTTTTTTTAATAATACATATTAACAAATCATTTCGCTATAATTTATCATAAAATATATATTCGAATAATTGAATTTAATAATAATTCAAATTCATTTTTATGATTTCTAATTATCATTGATAATAAATGAATAAATCTCGGTAATATTCATAGCATTCATTTATCAATTCATACGGTATATTATCGATGGATTGAAATTGTAATTGATATGAAGTATCAACACAAACGAATGTTTACTTGTGTTTAAATTGCATTAATTATAATTATATTATGATATTATTATTAATTTAGCTGATAAGATAAGATAAAAATAATAATAGTAATAATAATAAATCAATTTTGCTTATTGCTAAATAGAATTTTTAAATATCCTTACATTTGATAATTTCAAAATAAATAGAAAATGCTTTTATTTAAAATTTTTCATTTAAATTTATTATCCTTTCTTCTGCTTCCTTTCGTTTTTATTTCATTTCGAATTAAATTACTTATTATTTTAGCAATTTTGATTAAATTTAAATTCTAAATTTTCATTTTATACTTTCTTTTTTCCTTTTTCGAATTCAAATTTTTTAATTTTAATTTTGTTTTTTTCCTTTTCGAATTTAATTTCCTAATTTTAATTTCGTATAGTTTTATGCATTAAAAAAAGGAAAAAGTTTTTTAAATAGTACAAAACTAAAATGGGTCTATCCATCCTATCGATATAATTCGATGACTTAAATAAATAGAAGATTATCAAATAAATGTGCATTACTTTACATTGGTTTTTCTTTTCTCATATTTTTTCTCTCTTTCTCTCTCCTCTCTCTCTCTCTCTCTTCATCTCCTCTATCTTTTTGTCGAGAATTCTTCTTCTCGACTTCCTCCTCTTCCTTCTCCACCTCCTCATCTTCCTTTTCAAGTCATCCTGACCTTTGTCGAATACAATTCATATGGCTAGCATTAACTATTTCGTACATTTTTATTAGAAAATTTTTAAGTTTTCGTTTTCTTTTTTGACCTCTTCCGCCTCCGCATTTTTAATCATTCTGACCTTACTCTAATAAACTTCCGTATGGGTAATGTTTAAAAAACATTCTAAAATTTATGTTAATAATGTTATCAGAAAAGAAAAGATTTCATATTCGATTCTCTATTTGCATAATAATAATATTAATCAAATATGACTTATGATAACAATGATATGATAATATTAATTAATAATCATTAGATATGATTATATTTAAATTATATGTTTGTTAACATTATTAATGATATCAGAAAAGAAAAGATTTCATATTCGATTCTCTATTTGCATAATAATAATATTAATCAAATATGACTTATGATAACAATGATATGATAATACTAATTAATAATCATTAGATATGATTATATTTAAATTATATGTTTGTTAACATTATTAATGATATCAGAAAAGAAAAGATTTCATATTCGATTCTCTATTTGCATAATAATAATATTAATCAAATATGACTTATGATAACAATGCTATGATAATATTAATTAATAATCATTAGATATGATTATGTTTAAATTATATGTTTGTTCACATTAAAATGTGTAAATGTTGCTAATACCACCAATTCATTTATTAACGAAATTTCTTTTTAAAACATTTTTATTAATATAACAATTAATATTTTAAAATTATTAAAATTTATTTATTTCTTTTTTTTCTAATAAAATATTTCATAATTTCATTAAAACAAATTTTTTCAAAAAAAAAAAAAATGTCAAACGAAAAAGAAAAACGGTAAAAATGCGACAAAATTAAATTGACCTAAATTATTCTTTTTCAGCAAAAACGTAGCGAATAAATTATATACGTTTTCATTTAACAAACAGCAGAAACAAAAAAAAAAAAAAAAGATAAAAATTCATTTTCCATCTCTTTTCCTCTCTTCATCCTTCATCATCATCATCATTATCATTATCATTCATTATCATTATCATTATTATCATCATCATCATCATCATCATCACACCACTATCATCACTATCACCGCTACCTTCACCTCATTCATTTTTGCCCATTTTTAATCATTCATTTATCATTTCATTTCAAAAATGCGTAAAGATTTTTAAAGCGAAAAATTTTTTTTTTTTTTTTGTTAACCAATTTTGAACTAATGATAATGTTTTTGTTTTTTTTCTTTTAAATTCATTACAATACATATATATATATAATGTATGTGTATGTGTGTATGTATGTATGTATATATGTATCACGTGTATGTACACGTAATGAAACATACATGACATACATATTGAATATATTTATTAAATAATATGTATCATTCTTTTTTAAAAATATAATTATTAATAAATATAGAATGAATAAAAGAATATAACTGATAAATGATAATTTAATCTAATCTATTAGAATATAATCATTATGATAACAATTATATATATATATATTTTTCTTAAATTTATAATTTTATCCAATTTATTAAGATAATTATTATCATTATCACTGATTATTTTATCATTTAATAATTTATGAATACGGTAGAATAGTATCGAAAATATGAAAACGAATATATTAAAAGTTAGTATAATTTAAAATTTATTTACAGTCTAACGAAATGAATATGGTAATTTGCTTTTTGAGGCAATTAGATCATTTAGTGATAAAATTATATTTTATCATTATAGGAAATATCTGATATGAAATTATATTGATTTGTTAATAAGGCTTTGTTAGATATTTTTGATAGAATTAAATAATTATCTTATCACAATTTTTCATTTCTCTTTTTTTTTTTCTTCAAATGCCAGGCAAATCTCTTATAATATGTTATTAAAGAAGTTAAGAACTTTGGAAAAAAAATGTGCGAAAATTTTATTCATCGAATATACAAAAAATGTTAAATCTTTTTTGATAAGATTATCAATAATTGTACGTACTGATAATCAAATATATCAATAATTCTATATATTAGTAATTAAATATAATCTGATAAATATTTATTTATAAAAGAATTTAAGAAATATGTGTATAAGTAACGATTATAGTATTAGTTTAAATAATTGAAAATTTAAAATTTTAAAATTTAAATTTTAACGATAAAATCAGATTTATTATCAATTTATCATATATCGATTTATCGTATATTGATAATATTACCAATTATAATTTACTCATTTACTCAAATATTTATTTTTTGTAAACGTATATTTACTTAAATACTTTATTGATTGAAAATAGAATTTTAGCATTTAGTTTTATGTTCATTATTTGATATTTATACAAATGATAATATAATTTAAAATCGTGACAGCAGCATACTTTATAGTTAATACATTTATTTATTCAATTTAATTTTATGATAAATGCTTAATCATTTGTTAGCTTCCGATAAGAACCGGTTTTCAATTCACGTTTTTTTTTTCTTTTTTTTCTTTTTTTTAACGATTAAGCTGATCGATCGTTATAGTTTCCTATCTATTAATTTGATAATCAAGTTTTTAGAACAAAAACATTTGTTCAAATGACAACAAAAATTTCAATAAATATTTTTCGTGGACATATTTATGGAATTAAAAAAACTTGTTGCTTTTTTTCTTTTTTTTTAGAATTACTATATAGAAAATGGAATATGAAATGATAAGGAATGATTATTTTGATAAATAAGCATTTTATCAATAATTTTAGGCTTGCAATTGAAATAAACTTTACATATATATTTCATTAAATTGTTAAAATTTAATCAAACAAATTCATAGCAAACCCAAGCAAATCATTCATTTTACAAATGAACAAATGCGAACAATCAAAAAAAAAAATACGCAAATCGCAAATCGTAAATCATAAATTCTAACAGTAAATATGAGGAAAAAAATGTGAGAAAAATAGGAAAAAAAAGAAATGAAAGAAATGAAAATGGAAATGGAAGTGGAAATGGAATTTAGTAAATCAGAAATTAATTAAGCATAAATTATTATCTGATATTATTGATATGTTAAAAATAGAATTGTTGAAAACAAAAAATTTCATTTCTAAGAATAGATTTTAGTTACTCGATAATAATTACTAATCTATTCCCGACATATCTTTATATATATTAAATAATTTAATGAAGTATAGACAAATTGGGTAAGGGTAAGAAAGAAGGGATTAGAAGAGAAATAAAAATAAGCCAAGAAATGAGAAGTACTTCTCTAAATGCATTTTCTCTTTTAGAGCTAAGCTCTTCATATAAATAACCAATCATCATTCTCAAATGAAAGTTAATAATGATTACGATAGATATCGCTTACTTTAAAGCAATTTGATGTTCTGTTTTTTTTTTTTTCCTCATTACATTATATATATATTTGGGTAATTAAACCGTCAAATATCATTGCTTCAATATATATATATATATATATATATATATAATGTTAAATAAATACGTGTACGTACGTCATACGTGCACGTAGATGCATTTAAATATATTGAAACGTGCATTTATAAAATAAGACGAAATATTTAATCGTTTTCATTATGTCGGCAATATTTTTAATATAAGTTAATGACATTTTTATTGCTTTTAAAAGCTGTAAAAACTTAAGTCGTATCATCACAGTGTAACGCAAAATTTTACGCAGCAATGAAGGTTACATATATATGTATATATGTGTGTATGTATGTGTGTGTGTATATGTATATGTATATGTATATATGTGTGTGTGTGTATGTATGTGTGTATGTGTGTATGTATGTTTGTATGTGTGTAGGTGGTAGTATATGTATGTGTGTGGGTGTGCTTAGAGGAGAGCAATGTCAATCGCTCATTATTTGTCAAAATTTAGTCTTGTATTGGTTGTGGAATGGGTGTGGCGCCGAATATGAAAGCATAAACTCCGCCTGTCGCATTGCTGGCGGCCAGTGATAGTGTCGGGACTGACTGACTCGTCCCGTTTCACTCATAGAACGTCGATCTCGAATAACCCATCCATCCATCCATCTATCCATCTATCCATCCATCTATCCATCTATCCATCCATCTATCCATCCATCCATCCAGCTGTCCATCTTATTCATTCATCCAATCATTGTCATCGTTATGACCATTATCATAATTATTATCATCATTATCATTAGCATTATTGTCATTATAATTCATTATTAATTATTTATTATTAGTAACATTATTATTATTATTATTATTATTGTTAATTTATTATTATCGTTGTCATTATTATTTACTGTGGTTATTATTTCCAACTATTATTATTTATCATTAGCTATTATTATCAATCATTGTTATTTTTAATTTCTATTATTTATATTTTTAGTTATCATAAAAATAATTATTATTTATTATTGTTAGCTATTATTATTATTATTTACCATTGCAATTATTGCTATTATTATTATTATTATTTACGATTAACAATTATTGCCAGTTATTATTATTTTTAATTTCTATTATTTATTATTTTCAATTGTTATAATAATTATTATTAATTATTGCCAACAGTTATTATTATTATTATCATTATTAGAAATTATTATCATCATTATTACTACTATTATTATTATTACCATTATGACTATTATTATTACCAGTATTACTGTTATTACTGCCAATAGCATTATTATTAGTAATTATTACTGTTGCTTCCTTACCATAATATTGTTATGCTGATCGTTGCTTAAATTATTGCCATTACTGTAATCATAGTAGTTGTTGTTATCAACAACTCTCATTACCTTTTCTTAAAATCATGCCAATCATTATCGTAAAAATTATCAATTGTTCAAAAAATTCCCTCAATCTCTCCTAATGTTTTCCATCTTCTTTCGCCTTCTCTTCTCTCTTATCATAACATTATATCTTTATGTGCTTTCAATTCTTCATTAAAAATTATAATCAAATATTTCGGAATTTCATAAAACAATGATAATAAGTGATATTTCATACATCTCTTAGTACTAACTTTCTTCTATTAAAATATTTTCAAATTAACATACAAACATACATACATTATTGTAATGTCTAACAGATTATTACGGTATACATATATATATATATATACTAATGAATCGAGAATAAATTTGTTATGATAAGTAAGTATAGTGATTGTAATGATATTACATTTTGATGAATGTTAAACAAATGATCAGTTGAATATATAGAAATTGTTCATTTTCAATGGCTAATGATAAATTGCTATTAGCAGATTTTTACATCTTTTCTAAAAATCGTTTAATTTATTCCCAATCTTGTAATCATAAATTTAAATGATGCTACGAATTTTTCTACATCTTTTAGCATTATATTCTTTTTTTTCCATAACATTTTAAATCATTCATATATCTTCTGAACATTATTCTGCTAATTCATTCATTTACTAATTAGCTTAATTTGAATCCGATAATTAGATGAAGAAGAACATAAATATTGTATTACTATGATTTCTTGAATATATCATAGATATTTTTTGTTCTATAACAAAGTTATATGTTATAATAACTTTAATGAAAAATTTTTCTAACAAATATCTGTGGGCAATCCGGAATTCTCAAAAATTTTAGTATCATAATATACTTCATATCCATTGCTGCTATTATTAATCACTATCAACTAGCATCTTATCATAATTCAGCACTGTATACAAGAATTAATTTAATCTATCATTCTTATCATAATTCGATACTATCTATAAGAGTTAATCTAATCTATAATTCGATACTGTATATGAGAATTAGTCGATATATATCGCCAATTTATTCATATATTGATAAAAATCGGCGAAAATTTTTGATACATATATTTTTCGATTTTTTTTTCCGACCCATATGTACAGGTAATATATGTATATGCATAGATCATAGGTATGTGTAAAAAAAAAAAAAAGAACTTGTTTTTCCTAACTTTTTTTTCCATGTAATTTATGATATTTTGTTATTTTTGTCCCTTTTTTCGTCCTTTATTCCTTCCCTCCCATATTTCTCTCTCATTTATGTCAAAAAATTTTTGAATACTTTTGAGGTACAACAAATGGATGGATGACTTTACAAAAAAGTGCTAATTACATTAGATGACGTTACTATTACAAAAGACACAGGTGACATTACTAAAACACAGATTAAACATTATGTAAAGTTATCATTAATGTCATCATATACTTATTGATAAGGAAAAACTAGCCTACACAAAAATATACCTGTCATATTATAATATGAATTATTTCGACGCTTTTTTTTCCATGATGTTACTTTTTTTTTCTGTAAATTGACGTGAATGAATATATGTTAACTAAAAATGAAATGGATTTTACGCGTAATTGTATTAACAATATTTATTTAGTATTTGAAATTAAAATTCAAATTTAATTTAAAAACTAATTTCTTAATGCTAATCTTTATCGCTAATTTCAATTTTTCTTTTTCTTTCTTTTTATTAATATTAGAATTGATTTTTTTAATTAAAGCGAAACGGTTTAAATTGATCAAATGACATTTATTAAAGTATAGCAATTAAATCAAACAATTGCTTCGATAAATTTTGGTCATCAAAATTTACTATACAATCTTCAAAAGGGAGCTAAATTCATTTCAATTTTCAAATATTTGCTTGCTCTATTAACATTGTCCGTGGTAAGCAGCTTTAATTTACCTATCATAATGTACTCCATACTCCTCATATATATATATACATATATATATATGTATATATATATTTATATTTATATATATTCCTCTACTTATAAGACACATCACTTTCAGTAAACAATACCTTTGCATTAATTCAACACAATTTCATCAACTCTCTTCTTCAATCATCTATTCTTCGTTTAAGCAAGAAAAAAAAAAGAAATTTCGCTTAAATTTTTAAATGTCATCATCATCATCATCTAGTTAGTTAGCAATGAATTCGTCGTCGTTTTTTTTTCCTCTTTGTAACAAGGAAGTTTATTCAATATTTACCAAAAAAAAGGAGAAAAAAAGGAACTGAAAAAAGAAAACAAAAGTAAAATATATTTCCTTTTTAAGTTAAAAAAAATGTAAAATTTCTTCGAATAAATAAATTAATATTTAAATTTACAAAAAAAAGATTTTTAAGAAAAACTAATTTTTTTTTCCAAATTACAAAAAACTATAAACTAATTTATCATAAAATTTTTTATGTTTTTTTTTTTGTTAAATATTATCGTCAATTTCTTATTTGTAATTTTTGTCGGTATAATTTGAAAATAAAAAAAAGAAAAAGGAAAGAGAAAAAGATGAAATTTTTTTTTTTTTTTTTGCAATACACTTCGAATGATATTCATTCATTTTGCTATATAACATTAAAGGATAATTGTATGAAAATGTTAAACGAGGAATACTTGAAATCTATCTATATCATTCTTTCAATCAGACGGTAGTCAACATCTGCTTATTTCTCTTCATTTCAATTCAATTCAATTCCCATCAAAGAGAAAAGAAGGCGAAAAGAAGAAGAAGAAGAAAGTGAAGAAAAAGGAGAGAATGAATGAATATATTATTATTCTTCAATTATACTTTCTGTTTCTCGCATATTTCAATCCTCTTCTCTCTATTCCTCATCTTCTTTTATATATTCAATTCTTATCAATTATATAAAATTATTATATAGTTCATCACATCTTTGACAAATTCATTTTATCACTTAGCTTAAAAGATTATGAAATAGTAATAATAATAATAATAATATTCTCGTTATGTACGCCGCAACAGTAATGTTATAAAAGATAGGCATCACAAAATCCTATGGTAGATTTGTTTTCAACTATGGAAATATAATTTGCATAGTTACATTAACCATGTTGTATATATATGTATGTTATGACACGTCATACATGGTAAATGCATACGTCAATTACGTTACATATGTATCTACTACGTCAGTAACATTGGTTTGAAACTATATTCTCAACTTTAAATAACATGGACACTTCTTATTATGATTATTTTACGAAGAAATGTTCGACCTATTTATGCCACATAATAGATAGGTAAGTATTAAATTGTTCAAAACATTAAATGTAAGTTAAAAAGTATTTAATATAATACAAGATGTTAGCTTATACATTTGTTGTTATCAAATGGAAATGATATGATTGATTGAAGAAATGTATATCAATGATATCCTATCTTATACCATTTGTGCTACTTGTATTTTATGATGATAAGCCTAGTTAGTGTGCCACTAAACGTGAATGTTACAAGATAAGATTTCCTTAATCAATCAAAATTACGAATGATCTATTGATGATAATGCAATTCAGCACATTATACCAGCTTTCTTTCCGAGTATAATCTTATCGGGAATTATTTACAATACTTTATCAGAAAATCAATCTGTCTAATTAATTTTGGTTAATCAAAATCGAAAAGGTTGTAATACTTGAGGTCATCTAAATTTTTCTTTTTTTTACTCGAATAATTGTATTACAACTTTACACTGTTTACAATTTTTGAAATGAAAAGTCAAGTCCGCTTTATCCGAACTTCATTTTGCCTATCATTTATTTAGTATTTTCTACATCATCGTCTTCTTATTTGCTTATTTACTTACAGTAAGATAAGAAACATTATTCGTAATTCATTGCACGCTATATTTCCTTGAATATATATTAAGCTAGACTGATTGGTAAATATCAAAAGAATTATAGCCTATTAAAAAAAAAAAAAAGAACTTTTCAAGAAAATTATTTTATTAGCATTGACTGACTTATCCTATTTATGCACTAAATCGTTAAGATATTTTAGCATTTCATTAAATTAATATCATATGCGTTTTTTAATTACAATTATTCAAAAAAAATAACTTAAGCAAATATTATCTTAATATCTTTCGCAAAAATGCTATGTTAATTCCTTTCATGAAAAATTCTTTGATAATTTGATTAGAATGTAAAACACATAGTAATTGTTTGTTTAATTTAACATGAATTGTTATTAGAAAAAGAAATAAATTGATTACTATTATTACTCAAATATTTTGTTATAATTAAAAATGAAAATATATCTTTTTTTTTCTTGCAAAAGACTAAACAGGAAATAGATCATTGTTGAAAATGATTTAAATTAAATATCGATGAATCAGTTGCGATAGATGTGATGTACAGTTACCTAAGGCACTTATTTCATATAATTCATGATAATTATAAAAACTAATTAAAATTCTTCCCAAATTATTATATTTAATGCTTACAGATGTGTATCTATCAATTAAATTTATTTCATTTTATTTTTAAAATGAAGGAGAAAACAATTTAGATGTTGAAAATATTTTAAATTACATAAGAATGAAATAAATGAACCGATAATAATCATTCTTTTCCATCATGTTTATTCGCATTCTATTAAATTTTTCATTTTCAACTGCTCATATTTACAGGAATTTTGTCTTGCTATAGCTATAAAATATTTAATTTAAAGTGATTTCTTTACAATAATATTTAATTATCATAACCAGCCAAATGATCATGTTGAACTGTAACAGGCCAATAGTACAACTTCCATACCTGGCGATTGATTTGTCAGATAAGTTGTTGCACATTCCTTTAACGGTTTCCATCTTCCATGGCCACAGCCATCTTTCATGGCCATGATCTTGCTATCTATACGAATCAAAATGCCATTCATGGGATCTCACCATTGCATTTCCTCTTTGCCGTTAAATTTTCAGAAAAATAGATAAAAAAATAAAATAAAGTAGTAGCCTGAAATATTATGGATAGAATAATAATAAAAATTACAGAATTAGATAAATATTTTTAATGATTGTAATATTTATCAATTCGCTATCATTGACATTCTATCAATAACAAATCCATTATTTTCATATCGCAACTAATAATCATTCAAGTATAGTTTCAAAATTATTCTTTTTTTTGTATCATGTTTATATTATATTTTGGGCTAAAAAAACAATTAATATTAAAATGGAATGAATGTTTCCTTTTCTTCGTATGCACATAAATATTATTTGATTTATTTAAATATATTGTAAAAATAATCAGACATAGGAAAAACCATATAAATCTCGTATTTTACTGAAACAACAAAAAACAAATATTCATTTATTTGAAACTTTATTTATTTTTCACTTTCTTTTTATTTTCATTTTCAATTCAAACATTGAAATTTTATTCATAATTTACTACAAATATAAATATAAATATGAAAATAAAGTTTCAAATAAATGAGTATTTAGCAAAATATAACAAATAATATATACTAATTTATTTATTTAAATTATTCCTCTCTTCATTTGTTAAATAAATATTAATTGTTTTTAGAAGTTTATCAAGCAAAAAAAAAAGGAAAATATATTGCAATAAGTTATTTTGCTTAGAATATAGTATTTATGAAATTTTTTAATAGGTTCTGTTTTGTCGTTTGTTTATTTTCCTAACGAATGTTTCAGTAGAAAACGTTCGAATGTTTTGATTTTTTGATCGACGAGTTGAGTAACAGTGAATAGACAAAGAAAAATATTTGATTTAATAAAATAATCAAAAATGTAATAAAATAAAGAAACAGCTTGATAAGTTTGTCGCTAATTTTATTTATTGACCTATATGAATCATTAAGAGCTATTGTTTACTTATTTATTATGTCATTCTATTCGTTTGTTTACTTCCTATCAATCTTCTACACGGATAAAAGAAACCGAAATATTTAAATTCTTTGTTTAAAATTCATTCAGTAAACCACAAATGACATTTTGTTTTATCTTCGAAACAACGAAAAATTTTGCAAATTTTTGAAAATAATGGAAATTTATAGCTGTTGAATATTCTTGACGCATTATTTATATTTTCGATGAAAAATTAATATTCCATACTGGCTGGTTTCTCCATTTCCCAAATATCATTTAGGAAGGCTAGGAAGGATAGAGGTCGTCCTTTTTTTTCTTTTTTCCGAGAAAAGAGTCAAAAGAATTTTTAACTGAAATATTGAAATTATGAAAAGATAAATTAGCTTCATAATAATTCTTTACTTAAATTATAATTTGTCATTGTTATAGTTCAACGTCTTTTTCTCTCACACCTGCCATATTAAATCGAATCATTTACTGTTAAACGATGATAAAATAATGCTCATATATATATATATAAATACACGTTGGAATAAAGTTTAAAAGAAAGGAATTTTTCTAGTATGATTGAAAGTCGGATAACTGAAACCAATAGATGATATTGATATTAATTGATGAGATTGGTACCTTAGTAGATAGATATCACTCGATCATGCAACATACATAGCTCATTAGTCAAGTGTTGTTGGAGGTAATGGTGTTAGGAGTTGAAGATTTTCCTGCTTCTACTAATCCTTTTCTCTCAAGTGTTTCGCTTTTCATTTCACGACCCCGAACTTGAGGAGATAGGAAAAGGGGATAGGAGATAAAGGTAGAAAAGAGGAGGAGAAGAAGTTAGGAAAGAAAAATGATAAATGTCATCATCAGTCGATCCCGTTCATCATAGTTTGAAAATGTTTATAAAATGTTGCTTCGTTCCGTGTTTTTAGCTTTCATACTAATACAAACCAATTCTCTTTCTATTTCGTATATTTTACCTTTATTATGTTAATGATAATTATATTCGAAATTTGCTAATAACTCTGTTTTGCATCGAAAAGCAAAATACTTTTCGTCAAATTCGTCACAATTAAAATTTAAATTTTCATCAAATTTTTACAAATTTTCATCATTTCAGGCAGTGTGCATAACGAAAAACAAAGAAATTTATAAGTGAAAATCAAATTCTGAACTAATTTCAACATTAATTTTGTTCATGCATAATTTTTATGGTGGCTGCATTGCACAAATATTAAATAGGAATCAAATAATATCATATTGATAATTTGTACCGGTGAAAAAGGAAAGTGGATAAACTGACTGTATTACCGGAATCTGATGAACAGTTTGGGGTGCTGTATCCCGGGAACATCATTATCACCATCATCGATAGTAGTAGCAACACCAGTAATATCATGTCATCCACATCATCTGGTTCCGTATCATCCCGACGGAAACAAGCAAAACCACAACGTCTTTCACACGAATCTGACCTTTGCTCTGATTCAACTATCACTAATGGTAAGTATTTTTTAACATTGTCTGATGGTCATTTCGGTTTTATGTAATATTCAACATTAGTAAAAGGCATATGCTTGCTTGGTTTTTTTTCTTTAAAAATTTCAGTTTTTTTTTGCTTAAAAATAATTTAATATTTGAAAGAAAGAATTTCTTCGCATAATTTCAACAAATGTTTAAATATTTCAGTTTTGTTTTATTTTTTCTTAACTGATATTTATAAATTTTGCCTGATATCATTTGCTAATAATGATTTATTGATTAGTATCTTCTGTATCATTTTTATGTGTAAAGAAGCATAAAATTACAAATTGTTAAAAATTGCTCCGTTCTAATTAACCAATTGCTAGATAATTCGTATCATTATCAATTATGCCATTATAGTTTTTTTTTTTTTCAACTTTGAAAAATATTTACATCATAATATAAGTTCTTACTGTTATCATACAAAAATTAAATTTCAATAAAATTAAACCAAATGAATAATATTAATTTACGGAAATTATTATTACAAATAGCTATTTCATTTAGCTTATTTTTCTTTTTTATTATTATTATCTTTTTTTTTTTTAATTTTGGAAGAATTTATAAATTTTTTTTCTTTTTAGATTAAATTTTATTTTATTTCATTTAATTCAAATTCAATAAATTATTCGTTTGAATTATTTGAAATTCTCATTTTTCAACTAAAATCAAATATATCGTAAATAAAATCAAAAGAATATTCTAATATGAAATGATGCTATAAGCAATTAGAATATATATTATAGTTGCATATAAATGTTTCCAACAATAAATAACCAGTTTTTATCAATAATTCATTTCATCGATGTAACATTAGATAAATTGATGGATAATTTTATTTATTTATTCATATTTATATAAAATGTCTGTGTATATGTATATATATATATATGTGTGTATGTGTATGTGTGTGTATGTCTGTGTATGTGTGTGTATGTGTGTGTATGTATGTTTATGTAAGATGTCCGGAATAAAAATTAAAATGGAAAGAGTGAATAATAAATATATACACAAAATATCTATAAATATGTATAATAAATATATAGGAATTTTATATCGACCGATAAACGGGCAAAACAAAAATAACCAGTTTTTATCAGTAATCAGTTGGTGTGAAACATACATATATATATATATATATATGTATGTTTGAAGTTGATTACTTGTCATAAATTATTTTGTTTCCAAATAATTTAATGAGCTATGATATTTTACGAAAAGTTCCTTTCTTTTTTTTTTTTTTTGCTCTCTCTCTCTCTCTTTTATTGCACCATTTCATATATTATTTTAATTGCTTATTCTTTTCGTCTCTCTTTTTTTTTCCCATCGAAAAGTAATGTTGCGAATTTGTAAAATTTTTAACTTACTTCGTTTCTTTTTGCCTTTTTTTTTTTTTGTCTTCGTCAACTTCTTCTCTTTTTATTTAATTAATTTTTGAGTAATTTTAGCAAAAATTTTTACAATTCTTTTTTTTTTTTCGTATTTATATTAAATTTTTATTTGTTTAATTTATTAGTATATGTTAGGAATGAAATTGTAAAATGAAAAAAATTTTTTGTTCATAGAAATATTTACGAATATTTGAATTAAATTTATGAAACATTTTTAAATTTAATAATTTGAAATTGAAATGAAATGTAATTTAATAGTATAAACTTTTTTTTCAAATTTAGAAATGATATTATTAGTTTTATCGATTAATCGATCGATCGATCGATCGATTGAGTAACTTTTAAAAATTTTGCGATGAAGAAATCATTCAAAAAAATTTTATTTTTTTTTAATCATTTTCATAATTTTAAAGTTGATGAATTAAACGAAACCAGGTTATATTTTGTTTAAAACGAACATTTCATTCATTCATATTTAAATCATTTTAATATTTTCCATAACAGAAAGAGAGAGAGAGAGAGAAGAGAGTGAGAGAGAGAGAGAGAGAGAGGAAGGAAAGATGAAAGAAATATTAAAAACGAATGAAAGGTTATCAAATTTTGATATATTTCTCGAAAGTGGAAATTTCTCGACAATTTTAATCAAATTTTTGTTTTTGCATTTGTCAATCATTCATTAAAGAACAAAAAAAAAAAAAAAAAACTGGCGTTACTCATTTTGGTTGAGTAAAGGAAAGTGATGAGCCGTGAAATTTATTCTCGAAAAAGTGACAAGGTCGTGAAATATACAAAAAAAAAAAAATTAGACAAGGAAAAGAAAAAACGAATTAAAAAAGGCAGTTTACTTTTCTGTGCGGCAAAAAAAAAAAGAAGGACTTTCAGGAAAGAAAAACTTTTCTTACTGTTAATTAATTTTAATTATATATGAGTGAAGGAATTTTTGATTCTTATAGAAATAACTTTCTATTTGTGCGTCAAAATTTATTACATACAAAAACTGTGAATGATTGATTGATCATTTTTAGTTTCTTTTTTTAATGCAACAAATTAAAGAAAAAAAAAAGTAAAAAGATGAAATCATTTAATAATTAGCAAATATTTGATATTAATTTAAATAGCTGTTTATTCTCTCTCAATACGTAAACTTATTATTTCTTATTAGCATTTTATAAACAAAAATTTACTAATCTTTATAGCTTATTTATCTTCTTATATTACCATGTTCGATACATCATCGGTTTTTCGTTTATTTTCAAATGTACGGTAGTGGAAAAATATGAATGGTTGAAATTGATGAGATGAATGTATTGCATTTAGCACTATAATACATTAGTGTAAGTAGTATGTAAAAGATGAAAAATGATTGAAAATATATTTGATTAAATAAATGCATAAACAAAATGGATGAGTTTTTTTTTTTTTCTTTACATATATATGTATAGAGAAAAATTCCTATTTTATATTTTGCCAATTTGAGAAAAAGAATTTGCAAATCAAAAATTTGGATAAAGAAGTAAAAAAATATATACTTTTTTTTTCTCTCAAGTCGATTGCAGACAGGAAGGAAGTTTTCCTTTTTCATCTTCTGGCCAATTTTGCATCTAGCCATATAATCATGCTATACTATGGAGGAGGAAAAATAAAAAAAAAAAAGAAAATATTCAATATAGTTTCCGATTCAGACAGAAACTATAGTCATTTGGTAAAAGTGCAAATATTACTTTTTGTATAGTTTTCTGAATGAAATAATGGAAGTGAGTTATTTCCTTCGAAATTATTTTTTTAATTTGATTTTAACTCATTTTCCTATCTCTTATTTGAATATTGTCTTATCGACTTGTTAGAAGAAAAAAAAAAAAAAGATAATACATAACAAATTAAATAGAATTGAATTAATGATTAAATCAAGCAACATACAATACTCTCTCTCTCTCCCTCTCTCTCTCTCTTTATCTTCTCTCTCTCTCTTATTTATTTATTGTTAAGTTTTCGTTGAATGATTAAAAATTTTTTTTTCATTTTTATGAGAGACTAATTTTGCAATAATTTTTGAATCGAAGATAGAATGAAAATAGCAATTGGCCCTATTAAAACAAATTATTTTAAAGATAAAAAAAAAAAAAAGATGCAACGAAGGAAAGAGAGGGAAATTAAAATCGTAAAGAGACATTGAGATGAGAGATCGAAGTTCATCAGAACTTTTTCGGACGAGAAAGAATGCGTATAATCGGGATCAAACTAAGTTCATAGAAATTAATTTTATCATTTTAGTATCTTGCAGCAGTTAAAAATTATTTTTGCAGCAATATGACTTTTTTTTCTTTTGCTTCCTATCAAATTAATCAACGAAATTTTTTTTTTTGTTTAATTGAGGAAATTTTAAAAATGATAGAATTATTTTTACAAAAAAAAAAAAAGAAAAAAAAGATTAGACAATTTTTAAGTATTTCTATTCTTGCTTAAATTATTTGTTTTGAAAAAGAAATAAAATTTTAATGATAAATTGATATGGTCGGATAATAAATGAGTTTGAAATGAAATTTGTGCAGCAATTTGTTGTTAAAAGAATAATTTATATTATATTGGATATACTGTTATCTGCTAATACATCTTGAAAACTAAATTTATTTTATATTTTAGCTTAAAATTATTAAAATATATGTTATTCTCATTATCATCTTATCCTCTTTTTATCTAACAATATCAAAAATTACCAAATTCTTTATCATTATCAGAGACTATATATTTAATTATGTAGTCTGCTTCAAATCAATGATAAAATGCAAGTTATTATAGTATTATTTACGGTATCGCATATCGCTTACTAACAGTATACGATAAGATGAATCTTACTGTCATACTAGAAGTTAGAATAGAAATAATATAAATTACCGTATACGTTATGAAAGTGGAGCATAATTGTGAATGAATGGATTATGCATGCGTATATCTTATCGTATATATGAATGAATGAATGAATGTACTATTTATTCATCATAATCGTTCTCGATAAAATGCACAGACACATACAGACATGCACATACACACATACATACATATACATGCACATTCATTCATGCATACATACATCAATATATATATATATATGTAAACAAAAATTGACGGACATGTGCTGATTTGTTGACAGTTATGGGACCAACCAATTATGGTAGTATGAGCTTTGATATGATTGGATTTTTGTATGTGACAGTAATCATTTAATTTAGTATGTATCGTAATTAACGATACGATATCATAATCATACTATGACAAATACATAACAATGCAACAACTATACCGAAAATAGCTTACGATATTGATTACAAAGCAAATTTTGTCAAATAAATATTAAATAATTTTCCTTTGAAAATTACCTATATAGCTAGCGTACAGTAATTTTGATATTATATTATTGCTATTGAGATTATGTTGAAATATTTAAATGTCTAAAATATTAAATCATTTACTTAAATTCAAATTTTTCTTATCTTAATTTTTTATCGTTCAGAAAAGAAAAACCGGATATATCGGAATATTATCTTCAGAATATGTCGAGAAAATTTTCTCTTTCTCACTTGATCATTTTCATCTTCTCCCTTTCTTTCTCTCTCTCTCTCTTTTTCTTTCTTCCGAGATTTTTTTTTTTGTTTTAAAGAAAAAGCGGAAAAATAAAAAGCAAAACATTTGTTTAATATTATTGTCAGTTGTTTCAATCTTTTTTCATCCAAATAATTTTATATTTCATTTTTTTCTTTTTTTTTTGCTTTCATGTAAATTTTTTTTGTATATTAAAAAGTATAATATTAAAGAGAGAAATTTTGAAATGGATTCCAAACTTTGAAATTATTCCATTTGTCTTATTTTTAAATCAAAAAATAAGTGAGTTGATTTACGAAAAAAAAAAAAATAACGATCAGCGATTGAATTAGCAACGAATAGATGATTTTTTTTTCGGTTTCATTCTTTGATAAGACAAAAAAAAAAATTGAATGAAAATTTTTCGATTTAAAATTTCAACTTTAACAATTTTTTTCTAACATCCAAAATATGATACTAATGTGAATTAGAATGAATTATAAAATATAACTATAAATTTGAAATTTGAAGACGAAAAAGGATGGAAAAATTTTGCTACTATTCATTCATTTCCTTTTTAAAAGATTTTTAAAAAAAAAAAAAAAAAAGAAACTCAAAAGAAAAGATTAGTCGGCCTAATCAAAAGATAATTGAACGAAAAAGTTGGAGAGAAAAAAAAAGAAGCGATGAAACTTTTCAAATTAACTTTTCAGGATTGAATTTTTTCACCAAAACGAATTATCTTATTTAACAATCTTTTATTAAGAACGATTTGCTTCTTGCATCCAATTCGTTTTATCTTCTACTTTTTGTCGCCTTTAATATCTATAGTCCGTTTTAATTTAATAATTTTTAGCATTTCAAACAATCCGATTTCTTAATTTTTCATTTTCCTCCCTCTCCCTCTCTCTCTCTCTCTCTCTCGCTATCTCTCTCTTTAATTTAATATTTTATATTATATTAAAGAAAGAAAAACTTTTTATGATAAGAAAAAAGTATATAAAACTTTTTTTTACTGATAATATCAGCAATCTTTTAAAATTTTACTTAATTTTAATTCGAAATCAAAGTTATCAATTACCATATATAGTAGAAAATAAGATCCTAATTTCTTAATTTATTTATAATAATAATTAACTTTTGGAATTTGATACTAAAATATCTTAATGATTAACGTAGCATAGATTTTAAAATTTTTCTTTGATAGCATATCAACAATTGATTGATTGATTTCTACCAATATCCATTTTTACTAGTGATAAAAATTTGAACATTATAAATTCCTGTTGATAAGAAAAACATGTTTAACTATTTAATATATCTTATCACATATATGCATATGTTTATCTTTAAATGAATATAGGAATATTATATTGTAATGATTAAAAATTTTCATCATATTAAGCAAATTTATCATTACTAGCATAATATTATAATTTTTTTTTTAATCACAACTTTATCACTACCAAAAATTTATCACTGGTTTAGTTATCATCATTATTATCATCCATCATTATGATGCATAGTTGCTTATGATATCAAATTGATAGTGATAATAACAAACATTATTATTATATTCGTTAATTGCAATGAATAATAGTTACGAATTCCATTAATGATAATATTTATTATCTTTTAAATAGACACATTATCATATCATTAAAGCATATTCATTCACTTCCGTTAATATAAATGATATTAAACAATTCTATTTAAAAAAAAAAAAGAAATTAAAATTGGAAGAAGTTTCTGTTTCTTTTAATTTAAACTAAATTGAATAGTTTTTTTTTTTAAAAATTTTTCGAAATGCATCAAAAATGACAATAAGGAAAAAAAAAAAGAAAAAGAAGAAAAAAATGCGGCCATTTTGAAGGCAACAAAATAAATTTCCCCTTTATAAGGGTCATCGATCAGTCATCTTTCATCATACACAAATCATCATCATCATCATCATCATCATCATCATCATCATCATTACAATTATTGTATCAAAAGCCAGTTTATACAAATCAGGTAAGAATGAAATAACTAACCGATCATAAAGTTTGAGCAAATAAATTGAAATTTCTTTTTTTTTTTTTTTGTCTTATTTTTATTTTTATTTTCTTTTTTTTTTGCCCCGTTTTTACGATCAAATCTAAGAAGTATACGTGTTAGAGTGGTGAAGGATCAGAAAAAATTTAAAGACAATTTCAATCATGATAAATTTGATTAAGAATGTAAATTTTGTGATATGATCAAATATTCATATGAAGCAGGAAAAAAAAAGAAAGAAAAAGACCAATTTAAAATTCAAGAATATTTATTTACTCATTCATAATCATTCATAAATATGCCGATTGCCGATACCGTGTTGCTTATCAAAACTTTTACTGATTGACTCATTCATAGTCATCATAATTGCGCGATACTGTTGATCGTTAAAATTCTGCTCAAAAAATTTAAATTAATCAATGCCGAAATTTTCATCCTCAATATGATATAAACAAAAGATGATAGAAAAAAAAAAAATTCAATCATGATAAATTCGATGAAAATGAAAATTTTTGATATGATCAAATATCATCGTGAAGTAGAAGAAAAAAAAAAATTTAAGATTCAAGAATGATTTGCAAATACTTTCGCATCTATTTCACTCATTCATAATTATCATAAATATGTGATTACTGTTAATCATTAAATTTTTTATTCTAAGAAATTTAAATTAATCAATGCCGAAATTTCCATCCTCAATTATAATATAAATAAAACGATGATAGAAGAAAAAAAAAGAGAAGAAAGAAAAGAACGAAGGAGAAGAAATTAAAAGAGTAAATTTATTTAATTTTGATAAAAACTTTTATCAAAATTATCTCTCTTCCTTCCTTTTCACTCATTAATGAATAATATATATATATATATATAAGATTGACAAAAAATAAAAAATTATTTCTGCAACGAATTTTGAAAATATTATTTTTACACATTTTTCTAATAAAATACTTGAAATATTTGAAATCAAAATATGATATCATAAATTGAAAAAAAATTATTTCATATAATCATGATTTTATTGTTGTTGCTTTTTATTTGTTTCAATTCTCATTTATCCTTCTCGTATATTCAGAATCAAGAATTATCATGATAATATTTTAAATCATATTTATGCTTCACTAATTTCAATGTATACATATATATTTTATTTAAATTTATTTGATATATTATTTCATAGCTGATCAAGAATTATCATGATAATATTTTGAATAATATTTATGCTTTACTAATCTCAATACATATATATATATATATATTTTATTTAAATTTATTTAATATAAATTTTTCGCTCATAAATTAATCATTTTTAATTTTTCCTTTAATTTGATTATCTGCGATGTGATAAGAAGAATGTTTGATTTATTTTGAGATTTAAAATTTCATTTCAACAATTTCAAATAATTTATTTTTTGTTTCGTTGCAATGCTACATTTTATTTTCTTTTCAATGATTTATTAAATTTGGATTAAGCTAATTTGATCAATCAATATAATTATTTATGATTCAGGGAAGGATGATTTACTAAATTTGCATTACATTGCACTAATCTAATCAATCAATACAATTACTATGAACAAATCATTTCATACGAAAAATATCATGATAATATATTATGTATTTTGATAAGTGGGACAAAAGTTAAGTTCCATTACAAAATAAATTGTCATTAATTGAAATGATTGTGAAGTTCATTTTCATTTTTTCGTTTCTTTTTTTTTTTTGAAATTTTAATGATCAACCATTTCAAGGATACATTTATACATATACATATATATATATATTGAAGAGGTGAGAAAAAGAAAAGGTGATAAATGAACTAAAATATTTTTCTATTTATTTATTAACAATTATCATCAATGATAGCTGATTTTTTTTCTTTCTAATAAAAATTTTAATTAATTAACTATTTAAATTTTAAATTATTTAATAAATTATTCAAGTAATTGAATAAATATTGATCAATTATTGATATGTTTATACATATATATATATATATCATTGTAAATTTTATATTGATCGATTACTAGAAATTGTTTATATTTATTATTTTGTCTAATATATATAGTTTTTTCTTTAGTTAATTGTAACTATTCACAAAAGTTTATTTGTTGAAAATTAATTTAGGAGAAAAAAAAGGCGAAAATTCCATTGATGATGACATTTTGAGTAGCATTAAAAAGATAGTTTTGAGATTAGTTTTAGGGGTACAATTTTAACTTTTTTTCAATGGTTCATTTTCATCAAACAACACATTATTTTAATACATGAATTATTACTCCACCATCATCAAATATATACATTCAAGGTCAAATATGGTACCAAAAAAAAAAAAAAAAAAAAAAGGAAAAACGATTTTTTTACAACAAATTTTTTTTTTGTTCTAATAGATAGTTTTAATTTTGATGGGTTTTTTTCTTTTTTTTAAAAAATATACGAATTAAATAAAATTTCATTCGTATATCATTTTTATTAATTAATTATAAAAATTATTTTTAAAACTTTTTTTGTGTGAAATTGAAGAAATGGTAGAACTAAATATTTCGTCAATTATTGGCCGATCGAAATTATTAGGAAAATTTGAAAATTTTAAATTGATTAATTAAAAATATATAAAAATTCATAATTAAAATACATGAATATTCATAATTAAAATGCACAATAATCCATAATTAAAGTATTAGAAATTCATAATTAAAATAACAAAAATTTGTAATTAAAATATCAAAAATCCATAATTGAAATAATTTTTTAGATATAAATTGAATGAAAGAAATATGCTATGAAAAATTATACATTTATAATCAGAATATATAATATATTTTTGCTAGTAATATTTATATTAAATAATTAATTATTTTATTAGTAACATTTACATTAAGTAATTAATTAATTAATTAATTTAATTTTCATATTGATTTAGTCCTATAATATTTGTAAAAATTTAATTTAATTAATTAAATTTTCTTTTCTTTTTTTTCGATTCTTTCATTTTAAATTGCCATAAAATAATTTCGTTTTATTATGCAAAAAAAAAGACTTTAAATTAACTCAAATAATAATTTTGATTCATTTTTAATTTGAAATATTTTCGTTTTTTTCTTCACAATCAAATCCATTTCATAAGGTATACGGTATAATACTTTTAGAAATGCACGTTTTATAATAATTTTGAAAAATTATTTTTAAAAAAATTTTTCATTTATGAAAAAGAAAAAACGAAATGCGCGAGGGATGGATGGTTAAATTATTATTATTGACTTTTAGTCTTTTTGATATGATAACGATTGGAAGTGAGGGTTTTCTTTTTTCTTTTGTTCTTAAATTTATCACTTAAATTTACCATTTCACATTATCATTTTGTATAATTTCTAGTTTTTTTCCGGGAAAATTCATAAATGGCAGCAAAAGTTATATCATATCAGTTATCATATCATTATTATCTATTATAAAATTTATGGGAAAATTTTTGAAGCATTTATTTATTTTATTTAATTGATGCAAAGGATGAAATGGAAGATATTCAATTTTTAACTATTCAAATATGATCTATTTTAGTACAAAATGATTAACTTGATTGGCTAATTAATTAATCAATAAATTTTAAATGATAGTAATTATGATGAAGAAATGAAAAATTCAAATAAAACCATATCAGCTTTTTTTCTCTCTCTCTCTCTCTCTATTTTACGCTAGAAAAAATGAATGAAAAAAAAAATTAGAAATAATTGATGATAACGATGATCCAATTATATCGCTATCAATAAAAATATTATTATCATGCATTGATATATAAATTGCTTGCTTTTTTTTTATCAATAATGATTTCATTTTCTTATCACTTCATCTTTTAATAAAATATATATGATAAGGTAAAATATATATATGCACAAATATAAAATGAAATATTTAGCACATTCATTTTTTGCTAACTAAATATCTCATTACTTTACTACATATATGATTAGATAATTAATTTTAATTTAATTTAATTAAAAGTAAAATTAAAAATTTCAAAAAAAAAAAAGAAAAGAATGGATTAAATATTTCACACGTAATGTTTCATATCTCACATATATACAATGTATTATATCAGATAATTAATGTTAAAATTTAATTTTAAATTTAATTAAAAGTAATATTATAAATTTCAAAAAAAAAAAGAAAAGAATGGATTAAATATGTCACACGTAATGTTTCATATCTCACGTATACACAATGTATGTATATCAATTAAAAACTTTTTTTTTGAAATTTTCAAAAATCAAAAACTTTTGCACTATCTGCTGAAACAATCAGTAATTTGTCGTCGTGTAGTACAAAATTTTTGTACAATTTTTTTGTGCCTTTCTCTTTTCTTTTCTTTCTTTCTTTTCTTTTCTTTTCTTTTTTTTTGTTCATTTTTAGGAGGGAAGAGAGGAGAAGGAGAAGAAGAAGAAGAAGAGGAAGAAGGTGATAATGGTAAAAGGTGAAAGGTAGAGGAAAATTTTTGAAAGATTGTTATCATATATGATGATCGAACATATAAATGACACCTGAGCTACATATATATACATTTTATTACCTGTTAATGTATAAACTATTTAGTCCTAATCATACCGGCAAGATAATTAATCAACCAAATGAAAATGCCCAATTATACAACAAATCTTGACATTGATGGCTACAAAGATTAAGGATAGATGAAAATGAATTTGATTGATATAAAAGGTAAATCATTAATTATCAAAAATTTTTGAAATTTTAATGAAAAATAAAACGAAGAAGAAAAAGAAAAAAAAAAAGGAAAAATATGCTATTAAAAAAAAAAAAATTTTGATTAATAATTAAATTATAAAATATTAGGTTATTTTAACTTAATTTAAAATAATAAATTTAAAGAAGGAATTAAATTAAATTAAATTAATATTTAATTGAAAGAGAAAAATAATAAAAATAAAATTTATTTTTTATTTAAAAAAAAAAGAAATTATTAGCATAACTTTCTCTTTCTTTCCTTCCTTTTTTCTTTCTTTTTATTTTAATTAAATGTTTTGAATTATTTTTATTAAAATTAATAAAATAATTACAATAGTTTTAAATACAAATAATTGAAATAATCAAAATAAAAATTGCTTAAATTTTCAAAAACAAAAATAAATTAATTATTGCTATAATTTGAAATTGGAAATTAAATCGAAAATTGATTTTTTTATTAATTAAGCAATCAATAATTTAAAATCGAAAATTGGTTTTTTTATTAATTAAGTAATCAATAATTTAAAATCGAAAAATGATTTTTTTTTATCAATTAAGTAATCAGTAATTTAAAATATATTCAAATATCAAAAAAAAAAAAGGTTAAAGATTAAATTATCTCTAAAATGATAGTTAAGAAATACCGAAAGACAAAAAAAAATAATTAAAAGGGACGATGTAAATATTGGCCAAAAAAAAGGAGGAAAAAGAAACGATCCAATAATTGTTAATATAAAATAATCATAAGATTATCATCCCCCCCACTCCCTCCTCTCTTAAAATAAATAAATAAATATCATATATATACTAATTACTCGAATAATTGAATAATGAATTTGATGATTAGAATGAGAGCGAATAACATCCATATAATTTGTATGCCTTTTAATTATATACTAATTTAATTTTTCTCCTACATCTGTTTATATTTTTATTTTAATTATAATTTATAATGTTAGCCTATTGGATGTTAATGATGACATAAATGACCAATTCAAGAGTTTGGAACTCGAGACTATTACTATTTTTAGCCATTAACATAAATGTGGACATTACATAAGGATAATAAAGATTAAAAGAGAGGGAGAGAGAGAGAGAGAGAGATGGGAATTAATTGCTCATTTGGTTGTTGACTATTTATTATTGGAAAAACAAGAGTAAGAGGGAATTTGAAGAGGGAATTGTCGAGAATAATAAAAATTTTTTTCTTCAATTTTTTTCTAATAAATGAAAAATTTATTACAAAAAAATTAATTAATATTATCATTTGTATTATTTACAATACATTTATTATCATAATTCATATCATTTTCATATTCTTTCTATTATTTATAAACATTTTTCATTGCTATATTAATAGTAT
This sequence comes from Dirofilaria immitis, assembly GCA_024305405.1. Lineage (NCBI taxonomy): Eukaryota > Metazoa > Nematoda > Chromadorea > Rhabditida > Onchocercidae > Dirofilaria > Dirofilaria immitis. The sequence continues at coordinate 1,294,211 of JAKNDB010000075.1, forward strand.
TATTGATTATAATAATAATAATGTTACACAACATTTTTAATCATTAATATTTCATTGATAACATTTAGCATCATCGTTGTTATCTATCAACTATCATTATTCATTTCATAATCAATATCATTTACTTTCTTTGCTACTATTAATTTAAGATTAATTTGTAAATGGTTATCATCAAATTATCATTCATTTATTTCTCATCTCAATAGAATACTAAAAATGAGCGATAATTTGATTACTCGAAATTCGTATATGTGTAAAGTAATTGATGTGTGTAATCAGTTATTGCTTATCACGATTGTGTATTACAAAGATTGATAATACATCATTTATTAGCTTATTTATAAAATTATCGATTTTATTTATATTACTATCAAATTTTGCAAATTTAAATAAAATTCAACAAAAAAAAAAACAAAAATCGATGCGACAAATAAATTTATTTTTTTTTTGCAATTTTGCACTTAAAATTATAAATTAATTTTAATTTTATTTTTATTTCGCTCAAATAACTAAAATTGTATTATTTATATTTTAAAATTTAATTTAGCAAATTCTCAAAATACTAATTTTTTTACTCACATATACAAATATCATTCATCGATTGATAGCATTGATAACCTATCATTGAATTCTTTATTTAGTAATATAAAGTATTGTTACCAATAGTATTAGTGATGATGTATAGCAGTGATAATAATAATAATAATAATAGTAATAATAATAATAATAATAATAATAATAATAATAATAATAATAATAATAATAATAACAATAATGATAATAATAGTATTAACGGCAATAATTAATAATAACAATAGCGATAACGATAATGACAATACAGTAGTGATAATAATAATAATGATAGTAATAATAATAATAATAATAATATCAATAAATAATAATAATAATTAATAATTAATAATAACAGTAATAATAATGTCAATAATAATGATATTAATAAGGAGCATCTACTTAATAATAATGGTAATAGTAATAATGACAAATAATAATAATCAATAGTAATAACAATAGATAAATAAATGATAACAATAGTAAATGCATTTATCAGTAATAATAATAGTAATAGTAACAATATTAACGGTAATGACATTAATAAATAGCTCATAATAATCATGAGGATAATGATAATGACAAAAAGTGAATAATAATGATAATAACAATAATAACAATGATGACGATGATGCTGATGATGATAATTTATAGTAATAGTGATAATGCAATGTATTTGTATCATTATGATATAATTAAATTTGATTTTAAATTATTCTATTTCATTTCTTTTCATATTTCTCTCATTAAACAAATTCAATATTATCCTCATTCTCATTTCAATTTCCCTTATTCTTTCGTATCTTAATCATAAAACTAAGATGTCAACTTAATGTAATCAACTAGTTCGAGACTGAATGAGGAAAATGCCTCGAACAGACTTTAAATTTAATTATTATTGTCCGATATAGATTGCCCAAAATAGTAGTAACTATGAGCTACTAAATTTTAAGGGATATTACTTTACTTTTCTCGATTAGATAACGGTTTTCTCAATTTTACAATCAATCAATTCGATAGATGATAATTTTCTACATTGATGATAAAAATTTCAGCATATCAATTGATTTATATTAGCCTGAATAAAGAATGGAAGAAAAAAAAAGATGAGAATTGAATTTTTGCAGGAATTGAAATATTTGAATTAAAATTGTAAGACATTTTAATTAAAAATTATTTTTATAAATCAATAATATTGGGAGAAAAAAGCATTAATCAAATGATGGAATTAAATTTTTATAACTTATTTGTTAATATAACAAAAAGTTAATTGATTATTTTTACATTACTTACTAATACTATACCGTAAACATACAGGAAAGAATTACTGTAGTATAATACCGTATCTCTTTTTTGCTCAGCTATCTAAGTATATATATAAATTAAATATTCATCAGATATTAAATAAAATTTATTTAATATATTTGAAATATTTTTGTTTTAGCGATAGCAAAATTATTTTCTCAATAATTTTTGCATTTTAATGAAAAATTTATCAAAACTAATTTACGAAAAAAATTTTGTAAATTTATTATATCATATGCAAATTAGATTAATATTTAAATGTATAACTTTTGATAATGAAAGTTACAGAATCCATGTCAAATAATTTGTATTATAAATTCTTTTTCTTTTTTCAAAGAAAATTTTTACTTTTTTCTTTGATATTAATCCAAAGGAAGAAAAGATTTTTTTTTAATCAAATCTTATCAATAATATTATCAATCGATGATTATTTGCATAATAATTATGTAATTAGTTGAGCTAATTATTATATTATTTATTATTGCATTTCTATTAAATTAAATAATTGATTAGTAGTATTTGAGTTAATATGTTTTCTTCTATTGTAATTGAATTATTTGGCATATTATTCTTATTGTTGTAGCAAATATTTACTCATACAATAGACATATAAAATTGAATTAAATTGATCGCATTTAAAATTGCACCGTATCTTTTTCCTATAAATTCATATTGCACAATCATATGCGAAGAATAATTGCATATATTACGGTGTATTATTGAAAATGCCTTTATGAACATACACATACACATAATTGAGTAGCGTTCGGAATACGATAATAATTTTGAGGATAATTTGATGAGATGATTGAAGTTGATTGGTTCCGAAATATTAATTTCATCATGTGTAATCCAATCGAATGTCATTATTCTCTTCTGATCATTGATAATGATAGTAATAGTAATAGTGATAATAATAGTAATAGCAACAATAATGATAATAATGATTAAAGAATCATAGCATATCGAGAATTGCTAAATATATATTGATATAATTGAAAAATGATAAAATGAAGATAGGAAGGAAAAAGGATTTAGAAGAGCTTTAACAATTGGGAATTTGTGGAAAATTGTCATTTGGTTGTAATTTGATAATAAATAAATCGAATTACAAATATATATGTATATAATTTCTTCTTCCTTTCCCTTCCTAAATAATAAGCAAACTTAATCATTTACCGTATAAGTAAACTTAATCACTACCGTAGACAAATTTTTATTTTATGCATACTTTACATTTCGAATATAATATTTTCATATAATTAATATTAAAATATTCAATTATATAATTTAAAAATAATATATGAAATTATTATTATTTATTTATTTATTTATCAGCAAATATTATTAAGCATGCATAAATGATAAATTTGATTAAATGAAAAAAATTTTCTCTTTTTTTTTTGATTTATTTTGCACAAATATATGAATAATCATTTGTAAATAAGCAGATTTTTATCACTTTTTTTTCAAAATTTTATAGCAATAAATATTGATACTATTGTATATGTATATGTATATATATGATTGATAAATTTGATAATATTTGTATATATATATATATGATTGATAAATTTGATAATATTTATATATATATATATATATATGATTGATAAATTTGATAATACTTGTATATATATATATATATATATGATTGATAAATTTGATAATATTTTGCATTTAAATTTATTTTTGAAGTATTATATTATTTTCAAAAAAAAAAAAATAGATTTTATTTTTTTTCGTTTATTCCTTCACTTTCTTCGTTTATTCTTTCCCATTTATTCATTTGTATTTTATTTTATTTCATTTCTAATTTCATTTCATTTCATTTCTAATTTCATTTCAAATAAAATAATTGACAAATTGATGAAGGAATGAATGAATGAATGAATATAAAAAGGATAATTTAAAGATAGAGAGAAAATGGATATTTTGAAGTAGAAGCTAATGAGATGAAATTTTGGTTCATTATGAGAGGAGTATGAAGATCCAATCCAATAAATGTATTTTATACTTAACATTATATATCTATGGAGAGAGAGAGAGAGAGAGAGAGAAAGAAAGAAAGAGAAAGAGAGAGGGAAATATAAAATGATGAGGAATGCTTATGGGAATGAATTTCAAAACAAATAGCCATATAGTAATGCTTCCTTAAATGGACCATCTAGGCAAAATCAATTTAACTAATAGCAATGATAATGCTGATGATAATAACAATGATAATGATATGATGATGACCACTTCTTTTCATTAATAGTTAACACTTTAAGTATGTATAAAGTATATGTGTGTATGTGTATGTGTATGTTGACATATCTCATATATATATCTATATGTCTGTGTGTACCTAAGTTCATTCATATTACGTTTTTTTTTGTTGATTGATAGATTGATTAGTTGATTACTTTTCGTTTTTTCCTTTGAAATATCAAACATTTTCGAAATTGTTTCATTTTTATCCTATACACATACACACACACACACACACATACATACATACACGTACACGTACATGCATACACATACGTACACATGCATACATACACACATACAAGTACACATATTTTCGGAATTATTTCATTTTCATCCTACATACATGCCATGCATACATACATCCATAACGTATACACAGTACATATATTACATACATTACAAACACACATATACAGGTACATACACATACACACCTACTCATATATATATATCAAACATCTTTGAAATTATTTTATTTTTCATCTCCATATATAGATACATATATATATGTATGACATACATACACATACATACACGACATACATACAAATTCACATACACATACATACATATACACATATATGCACATGTACAGTGATGATATCAACATTCATATCTAGAAAAAAGCTTATTTAAAAAAATAAATTTTTATTTTTATTTTTCTATTTGTTTTATTCTCTAAATTCTCCTCTCTTTCATATTCATTAATCATCTCATTTCTTTTCTTCTCCATTATTATTATTATTACTATCATTATTATCATCATCATCATCATCATCATCATCATCATTATATTACTGTTGTTGATATTATCATTTTCATCATCGTCGTCATTATTATTATTGTTGTTGATATTATCATTTTAATCATCGTAATCATCTCTTTTTATTAATCTTTTTCTCATCCATCCTTCCTTTCTATCATTATTAATATTATTATTATTATTGTTGTTGATATCATTTTCATCATCATTTTCATCATCATCATCATCATCATCATCATCATCATCATCATCATCATCATCATCATCATGATCATCATCATCATCATCATCATCATCATCATCACCATCATTATTATTATTATTATTGTTGTTGATATTATCATTTTCATCATAATCATCATCATCTCCTCTTCATTAATTTTACCCATCTTCTTATCCATTATCACTAATATCATTTTCCATCTTTCCTAAAAAAAAAGGAAAAATAAAACTTACCGTAATATCATCAAAGTTTATTTCCATCTTCCTTATTTTTATTGAGAAACGAAAAAAAAACATTTATTCTCTAATAAGACATTCTCTATAAATTATATGATACGAATTTCAAGAAAAAAAAGAGAAAAGACAATAATAAAAAAATAAATAGGGAGAGAGAGAGAGAGAGAAAGAAAGAGAAATAAAGAAAAAGGAATATAAAATAAAACGAAGAAGAAATCTTAATGAGTCAAAATAGACATGAATATAAATTAAATGAATGTGAAAATTGAAATTGAATCAAATGATATCAACAAATGATGATGACGATGATGATGATGATAACGATGATGATGAAAAAGTATATATCATATATCTATGCAAAATTGAAAATGATCAACTAATTATTTTTTAAATAAAATTTTTTCATTGATTAAAATGATAAGAGAAATAAAAAAAAAAAGATGGAAAAAAAAGAACAAAAGGAAAAATTGCTATCATTTTGATTGGATATATTTTTAAAAAATTAAATCTAAAAAAAAAAGAAACGAAATTACATTTCATCCAATCAGGAATGAAACGAAGATTTGATGATAGTGGAATAAATGAAAAATGGAAACATTTTTATCCAATAATTTTATTTTAACCATAAAAAAATTTAAACTAATCAAAAATCAAATAGCCTAAAAAAAGGAAGGAAAAGGAAAAAGGAAAATGATTAGGAAAAAACTTTTCCTTTCTTTTTCCCTTTTCTTTTTTTTCTTTGATAAGCTAAATAATATAAATAAGATAAGAAGAAAGTTTAGAAGGAAAATAATAATTGAAAATATAAATGAAATAGAATTGAAGAAATTTGAATTTAAAAAAAAAAAAACGAAAGACTATTTAAATTAATTAGTACTCGATTACGATAATTGATGAATTATTACTCGATTACGATAATTGATGAATTATTACTCGATTACGATAATTGATCAGTTATTACTCGATTACGGTAATTTTAATTAATTAATTGTTGCTCGATTATGGCATTATTTTATTTTATTTATTCATGCAGAAAATTTTTTAAAAAATGGGAAAAAATTGAAGAAATTTAAATTAAAAAAAAACGATAGATTATTTCAATTAATTATTACTCGATTACGATAATTTCACTACTCGATTTTTTTTTACTACTCGATTACGATAATTAGTCAGTTATTCTTAATTACAATAACTTTAAATAATTAATTATTATTCGGTTACGATAATTTCATTATTCGATTATGATAATTTTCGAATCATTTTATTTATTCACGCAAAAAATTTCGTAAAAAACAGTCGATTACAATAATTTTATTGCCCAATTACGGTAATTAATTAATTATTGCTTGATTACGATAATTTTCGAATCATTTCATTTATTCATGCAGAAGGTTTCTCGAAAAAAATAGTGGAACTATTTTTTTTTAATCTAAAATTATTTTTTCTAGGCGAAGCAAAAATTTAGCAATTGCATTCCAAATTTTACATAATAGTAGTAAATTTGCAAAAAGCATATCTTTTTTGTTTGCTAGCAGGAATTGATCAAAGTTATAAAAAGTGATTTAATTATCTCTCGTTCGCAATTCATTTCATCTTGATTATCATTACTTTATCATACTAATAGTTTGATAAGTATCATATCAGTATTTGAGTGATGGATTAGATGGATCATTGCATCCTTTTATCATATCAAAGCATATCTTTAGTGGTTAAACGAATTATTGTAGTTTAATTTTCATTGCATAGGAATGATAAGTTATGTGTTTTATATTAGCATAAATACATACATTGCAAATTCCTGGAAATAATACTTATAATCAGAAATAATCAGAAATAAAATTATAAAAAAATTACAACAATTACTATATTTATTTGATGAAAAAGGTTATGAAAATGATAATGATTATAACATAAAATGATGAATTTTAGGAAAAAATCTTTTCATGAAGTAATTACTATTAATTTCTATATAATAATTTCTTATAATTTAATTTCTCGAATAATTTCAATTTCCTTTTCTTTTTTGTTGTCATCTCTTTTTTATGATAAAATTATTAAATTCATTATCATAAAAATTGTATAAATTTACGAATAAATTTTCATTCAGTTGTTTACATTTGCATTTTTGTTTACATTTGACATTCTTTGATGAATAATTTTTAAATTTGTCCACTTTTTCTTCGTCTTTTTTTTTTTTGCTACTCTTAATTTCCTCGAGAATGAAATCAAATATTGGCATAACAAAAAAGGAGGAAGAAAAAAATAATTGATGAATCATTTAATTATCATAAAATTATCAATTATTTAATTGTCATTCATTTGATTATCGATTATTCAATTATCGTATCATATCATATCAGAGAAATATTAAATTTGCTTATATTTTGTATATTTTGATGATATAATATATTTATAATATTATATATATATATATATGTTAATGCTTTTATCAAAAATATTGAGGACAAATGACAATTCGTAAAATGAACCAATTTAATGAGGCATAACGAAATTGTTGAAATCATTAAAATCAAATATAACAAATCATATCATATCATTATTTATTTATTTATATTCATTTCATATATATATATATATACCAAAAATGGTAATAAATATAAATATAAATATAAACATACATATGCATATATTTTAACAAAACCTATTATAATCCATTTCTTACAATTATAAATGATCATTAAATTTATTGATCAAATTTAAATATAAATAAATTTTTAAAATTTCTAACATAACATTTATTTAATGATAATGATATAAATAAAATGAAGGGATCGTTTTCTTTTTTTCAATTTTTTTTTTTTTTAATTTTCAAAATCCATCTGCAAACAATTTAAACAATAATTGATTTAAATTATATTTATCATATTATTTATTCCATTTCAAATTATTTGTCCAAATATGTGTATTCCATTTCAAATTATCTATTCAAATACGTGCATATCATTTCAAATTATTTATTCAAATACATATATTCCATTTCAAATTATTTATTCAAATACGCATATATCATTTCAAATTATCTATTCAAATATGTATATTTCATTTCCAATTACACGCATATTCCATTTCAAATTATCTATTCAAATATTCATATTCCATTTCGAATTATCTATCCAAATATAAAAAAAAATTAAAAATAAAATTATACTAAAATCGAAAATTAAAAGGAAATAATAATAATAAATAATAAAATAAAATATATTTTTATTATTTCAAAAATTTGCTTAAATCAAAATCTCTCAAAATTTGCATAATATTTATTTTTTCAATTAAATTAAAAAATAAAAATATTTTCATAATATATTTATATTTTATTTATTTATTTATTATTATTTTTCTGTTATTCTTTTCGATGTTTTGTTTTTATTTTCTTTTCATTTTTTTACAATTTTGATAAAAATTTAATTTCAATTTTCTTTTCTTTTTGTTAATTTTATTATAATATTTTGTTTTTAATAATTTATTAAATTTTGTATTAAAAAAAATTATTTCAGTTTTATTTATTTATATAAATTATATATACAAATAGGTTGATTTTATTTTTGGAAAATATAAGCTTTATGTAAAATTAAACTTAGATTAATCATTGCTAAATGATAGAATCAGTGTATGATAATGTTTGAAATATATATGTATATATTTTTAGATGGGGAAAAAAACTTATTTGAAATGAATTATTTAAAAATGAAATGGATAATTTAAATTATTAGTAATTTAATAAATAGCTAATAACATTCATAATAAATTCGTTTTTTTTTGATTAGCTTATTCCAAATGATCAATGATAAAAACTTTATCACATTATTTATAATTCAATTATTAATATTACTAATTATTAGTATTGACTGAATTTTTTTAATAAATTCGTTTTTTTAGGTTAGCTTATTCCAAATGATCAATGATAAAAACTTTATCACATTATTTATAATTCAATTATTAATATTACTAATTTATCATAATATTGATTGGATTTTTTTCCTTTTTTTAATTTAGCGAATTCGTAATTCTTTTGCGTTTTTTCTTTTGGATAGGAAAAAGCTATTATATTTGAAAAAGAAATAAAAGTATTACTTTAATTTTTCGTTTTCGTATTTTTATTCGATTTTCATTTTTTTCTTTTTAATTTCGAAATAAAAATTATTTCGAAGTTTTTTTTTTGAAAAAAATTTGAATAAAAAAAAGGAAAGTATTTTAATTTACAATAAATTTTATTTCTTTCATTTTATTTCATTTCATTCGTCGTATTTTTGTGCAAAGAAAAACAAAAAAAAGTAAAATTTTTGCAACAAAATGAAGCAAAACTTTTTTTTAATTTTAATTTGTTTGTGATGAAAAGAAGAGGAAGAAAGAGGAGGAAAGAAAGAAAGAAAGAAAAAACGATTTAGTAAAAATTTTTATTTTTACATTAAACACATTTATATATGCTCGAGAGTGTCGAGAAAAGTTTAAAAAAAAAAAAAACAATATATTTCAATAAGAGTAAAAGAGATTTTGGATGAAAAATTGGAGGAGAGGAGAATTTTTGGATTTTTTTTTAAAGTAAGAAATTGAAAAAGAGTATGATAATGATGATGATAATGATGATGATAATAATGATGATAATGATGATAATGATAATGATAATGATGAAGATGATGATAATTTTTGCACTCATTAATTATAAGATTTTAAATTTTAGTTTTCGCTTTTTTCTTTTTTTTTTTTGTAAAAAAAAAAGTACGCTTATTCGTTTCATTGCTATTTGTAATTTTTGATTAAACTATTAGCGGAAGTTTATTTTGATGTAATCTATCACAAAATTTATTTTCATTCTCGTCGTCGTCGTTTCTTGACGAGGGAGGGATATATACATTGTTATTTTCATTTTTCATCAATCCTTCTCGTCGTGTTTCTCGACGAGAGACATACATTGTTTGTTATTTATCTCTATTTCAACATATCGATGGATAATTATTACAGTTTTGTTAAAAAAAAAAAAAAAAAAAGTTTTTTTCTATTTGTTAGAGAGAGAAAAGAAAGAAGAAGAAGAAGAGGAAGAAGAGGAAGAAGGAAAAAAAAAAACCGATTTTTATTTTATTTTATTTTTTTCTTTTAAAAAAATAAAAAAAAGCCTTGAAACAAACATTGCTATTTATCATTTTTAATTTTTAAATGGCGGCCTCTCTCTCTTTTTTTTTTTTTTCGCATTTTTTTCTTTTTCTTCTGTTATTGGATCATTTTGAAATGAAAAATTTTGAAAAAAAAGTGGGAGAGGGAGAGAGCATTTTTAAAATTTTTACAAATTTAATTAAATGATTACTCGATATAGGGAGGAATTCTTTTTTTTTTTTTTTTTTTTTTATCATTAAATTGGATATTAATGATAAACAATGATAAATAGGCTTATTAAATTATCAAAAGGTTTTTATGTTATGATTGATTGGCATCTGATAAATGTAATAAGGGTTAGATATCATTGAATTATCAGAAAATTTATGCATCTTCTGATTAATTAGTTTATTTCGCTTAGAAAAATTTAGCAGAATTATTTCAATCCTTTTATAAAAATTCAAACTTAGGCTATATTTTCAATTGGCAATTTTATGGGAAAAGAAAATTTCATTAAAACAATCAGCATAATTTAAATTTTTCAGAAATTAAATTAAATTAAAGACAAAAATTTTTAGCAAACATTTTGAATAAGACTATAAGAAGAAAACAAAATAAACAAATAAACAAACAAACAATTCCATTGTGACAATTCTGTTTTGTTTATTTTTGTTTTTTTGTTTTTTTAATTATTAAAAATATAATAATTTTTGAATAATTCATTTTTTCCTTTTAAATATATTTTTCTTCTATCTAATACAGTTTCAAAGTTTTAATTAAAAAGTCAAAGATTAAAAAATTTAAGCATTTTTTGCATCTTATCAAAAGGCTATTATCATTTTAAATTTTCTTTTAATTGCATATTAATTTCATATATCTAGATATTATGAGATATAAAGTATAATTCCAACAGTTTTTTAATTCAAAACTTATTAAAAAATTTAAGCATTTTTCTTCTTATCAAAAGGATTTGCATTTTATCAAAAGGCTATTATCATCTTATATCTAAATACTATGAAATATAAAGTATAATTCAAATAGTTTTTTAATTCAAAGACTTATTAGCATTTTTCTTCTTATCAAAAGGCTATTATTATTATTTTAAATTTTCTTCTAATTTGCATATAATTTTATATAAATAATAATAATAATAATAATAATAATAAATATATTAAAATTATTTATATTTTTCATTTACATTTCCTTTTTTTTCCCATTTTGCATTAAAGAAAAAGCAAAATTTTTCGTTTTTTTTTCAAATAAATTCACAAAAAAACATAAAAGTTTTCATTCCAAAAATGAAAAAAATTGAAAAAATTAGTTTTCAAAAGAAAAAAAATATATAATTTCATAAATTTTTGTTTAATTTTATTACTTCCAAAAGCTTTTTTTTTCGTTTTTAACGATTATTTGTATTTTTTTATTTTCAATTTTTTTGAAAGAAAAAGTAAAAATAAAATTAAAAAAAAAAATTTGCTAATACGGTAGATATAAGCTTAGGCTATTAAAGCTTTTTTTTCTTTTTAATTACCATCCATTAAATGGTATTCGCTATTTTTTCATTCTTGTAAGATATATATCTGTGTTTTTATACATGCATGTATGTATGTATGTGTATGTATGTGTGTAGGTATGTGTGTATGTATGTGTATATGTGTATGTGTGTGTTTATGTATGTGTGTACGTATGTATGTGTATATGTGTGTATGTGTGTACGTATGTGTGTACGTATGTGTGTATTTATGTGTATATGTATGTGTGTGTATGTGTATGTATATGTATGTACATATATATATATATTACTGTACAATTTATTTCTAAATCACTTTTTTCATTTTTTTTTCATTTATTTATATTAAAAGGATTTTTTTCTCTCTCTCTTTCTCTTCTCTCTCTCTCTCTCTCTCTCTCTCTTTAAAATGATATTATTATAGTGAAGAAAAGGAAAGTTAAAATGAAAAAAAGGAAAATTGATCATAATGCAGTATGTATAAATATAATTCATAGAGTTCTTCCTTTTTTTTTCACAAAAAAGTTTTTTATTTTTGAAAAATTAAAAAGTTTAAAAATTTGAAAAATGTCTTTTCCTTTCTTCCTCCTTCTCTATCTCTCCACTTTATCAACGTTCTTTTTTTGCCGTCCTCTCCGCCTCTCCTCTTTACTACGCTCTATTAAAGCAATAAAAAATAAATTCAAAAAAAACCGAAAGAAATATTAAAAATTTTTTGAAACAAAAAAATGAATGAAAAAAGAAGAAAAGATTGTTAGGCAAAATAGGTCAAAGTTGTTTTGCTAAATGAAACTTTTAATTTATTTAGAAATTCTTTTTTTTTGATTTGAATAAAATTGAGATTTTACCTTTTGTTTTTTGTTCTTTCCTCGAGAATTATATTTTGATTTATTTTTTCCCGAGAATTATATTTTGATTTATTTTTTTCCTCGAGAATTATATTTTGATTTATTTTTTCCCGAGAATTATATTTCGATTTATCCTTTTTTGTTCTTATCTTTTCCTCGAGAATTATATTTTGTTATGTCTTTTTTGTTTCTATTTTTCCCTCGAGGATTATATTTTGATTTATCACTTTTTTTTTATATTTTGAGAATTATATTTTGATTTATTCTTTTTTTGTTCTTATTTTTTCTCCGGGAATCATATTCTGATTTATTTTTTCCTCGAGAATTATATTTTGATTCATTTTTTCCTCGAGAATTATATTTTGATTTGTTTGAAATATTTATTGCAAAAATTCTAAAGTATATAGAATTCAAAATATTTGTTTATAAGTTAGAAATTTCATGATCATTATCATTATCATCAATGTTATCATCTATAATCATCGCATTTTTGCTACCATAATGGAGAAGGGGGAAAAAGGACAGAAGGAGGAATAAAGGATGGATTTCAATTTCATAACATTAAATTTGTCAAGATTTCAAAACTTTTTATCATTTGCAACAAACGGATGATTCATCGAGAAAATATTGTCATCGAGAAAATATTGTCATCGAGAAAATATTGTCAAATCAGTTCGAGAAAGGAAACAATAAACTTTTTTTTAGAAAGGAATGAAAAAAAAGAGAAAGATATAAATGGAATGATATGGAACGATTATTTATCATTAATCATTGATAAAATTATTTTTATAGCTATTCTGATAAAATTAAATTTTAATTTAATAGTAAAAATTTCGATTGTAAATTTATTTATTTTATAACTTTTACAGCTCAAATTCAAAATTATCCTAATACTTTCGGACGAAAAAAGCGAAATAAGAAATTGATAACTTAAAATTAGAATTAAAATCTTTAACTTATTCATATAAGAAACGTTTTAAGGAAAACAAATTTTAATAAATAATTTTTAACATGAAATGATTATTATTTGAATAGAATGAATGAAAATTAATTTGGAATTTAATTGAAATTAATTTTATGCTAATTTGAAATTGATTACTTTTTTATTTCATCTTTTTACTTCATTATAATTTAATTCAAATTTAATTATAAATTAATTTCTCTTCTGTTTTTTTCCTGCTACACTTAATAAGATATTAATAATTTAATTCATATACAGAAGATAAACAATTAATTAACTTCATATTTATAATATATATATGCTTTGCTTATTTATTATTTTAATCCGCGGTATAATCCGGGAGAAACCGGGAAAGAAATGTAGGCAGGAAAGAATGAGAAAGAGAGAGAGAGAGAGAATGTATCATCAAATTATTGTTGCCATTTCATTTTCTTCTTTTTTTTTCTCCTTCTGTACTTTCATTTTATTAGGAAATTTATTGCTTCATACTATTTATGTTTGAAATGGGAAATGGTATTTCATAACAACTATTACTGTAATTTCATAAATATCTGATAACTTTTATTAGTGGCAATTTCATGATTACTGTATAACTATCAAATGATATTATTTTTAGCTTAAGAATGGAAATAAAAAAATAGTTTAATCAAAGGAAAATAAAAATAATATTATTATGAAACAAATTTCTCAGCTTAGTATTACGGTAGTATGAAATGAAAAATTTTTTTCATCATAAATATACAGTATTTAAGCGTACAGTAATTACCAAAGTTAAATAATATATTAAGGAACAATTTGATGTTGATAAAAAAATATGTAAATTACTAAATAATATACGAGAATTTTATGCATTACATGATATTGCATTAATATTGTTATCAGTTAATTATCATCGAAAAGTTTTTTGTTTATCTTTTTTAATTAAATTGGAAAAAATTGGAGTGAAATAATTTGCGAGATAATGGGAGAAAGTAGGAATGATTGATCCATATTAAATACCGTAATCAAATTATTTTATAATTTCTAAAATTGTTTAGCTCAATTATATCTTATTTGATAATTTTTTTACAAAAATATTTCTCATATTTGGCCTAAAATTTTTGTTTTCTTTCTTTGATAACTTTTTGGCTAATCATAAATGATAATTCGAATTTAATTCAATTTTACTTTTAAATATAACAATTTCTATGAAATATGTTAAGAATGTTTATTTATTTATTTTTTTTCGAAAATAGAAAATAAATTCTTTGATTTGAAAAAAAAAATTATTAAACTAATTTATATATTAGGAAATTAAAGATGTCAAATGTATCATAAATATTTTCAAAATAAAAATTTACCTAAAAACAATACCTGAAAAGTAGTAGCTGAAAAATAGTACCTGAAAAATAGTACCTGAAAAGTAGTACCTGAAAAGTAGTACCTGAAAAGTGGTACCTGAAAAGTAGTACCTGAAAATTCTTTCAATTTTTTTATAAATTAGGCAATGTAAATTTTTAACTTTTTTTTCTTATGTTTTTCTTCCAATAATATCAATGATTGATAAATTTATCATTTGATAATCAATTTCTATGTATGTATATATGTATGTATGTGTATGTGTGTGTATGTTTGTATGTGTTGTATTTACCTATATTTCTATTCATTTCATAATAAATTATCCATTTCAATTGTGTATACGTGAAAATACGACATTTTCAACAACAAAATAATTTTTCAAAAATTTTTGTTTTCTTATCAAAAAAAAAAAAAAATTTTGAAAATGCGAAGAAACGATAATATCACAATATCGCAATGTACGTGTATGTATGCATGCATAAACGTGTACGTATAATAGGTATATTTACAAATAACCTGTTTGAATTTCGCTTTTGGAATGATTGATGATAAGATATCATTTTTTTCCCCTCTCTCTCTGTCTCTCTCTCTCTCTCTCTTTTATTTTGTTGCTTTAGCGAAGAAAAAAAATCTTTTTGAATTTTATTTCACTTAATTATTTATCAATTATTTTAATTCATTTTATGATAAGAAAAATCTATTACGAAATTTACATGTTTCAAGCATATTTGTAATGCTATCAAAAATCAATAATACTATCAAGTAATCAATGATACTGTTGTGATTGTATGCTGTCTAAAAATTAATGATACTCTATTATGATAATTTATCAATCAGTTTAATTCATATTATGATCTGTTGCGAAATTTAAGTTTCAAGCATATTTTTAATGCTATCAAAAACAATGATAATATTGTGATTATGTGCTGTCTAGAAGTCAGTGATAATTTATCAATTATTTTAATTCATTTTATGATAAGAAAAATCTATTTCGAAATTTACATGTTTCAAGCATATTTGTAATGCTATCAAAAATCAATAATACTATCAAATAATTAATGATAATATTGTGATAGTGTGGTGTCTAAAAGTCAATTGTACTCTACCAGTGATAATTTATCAATTACTTCAGATTATAAAATATGGCATATTGAATATTAACAATTTTTCTATTCTATTCTATTCCTATCTATAATATTTAAATTGGAAAAATTTTTGAATAAAAAAATATAAAGAGAAATGAGAATGACGAATTAAGTGCCAAATATAAAGGAAGGAGAAAAGGAGGAAAAAAATGTCATAAAGGTCATAAAGGTCATAGCTCTATTATTCTAATATCTTTTGCATATTTATTAGCAATTTCATCCTTTTACTCCTTACTGTTATTACTGACATATATATATATAAATAAATAAATAAGTAAATTTGTTTTGTTTAATTTATTTCGTTTTATTTATTTATTTATTTTGTTTAAAATCATAATTTCATTTATTTATTTTATTTTGTTTTATTTATTTATTTATTTATTTATTTATTTATTAATTTATTTATTTTGTTTAAATTGCTAAACATAATTTCATTTATTTATTTATTTTTGTTTTATTTATTTACTTATTAATTTATTCAGTTTAAATTGTTAAACATAATTTCAATGGAATGATTAATTTGAAAAGGAAGTAAAACGAAATAACAAATTAATTATATTAATAATTAAAATCAATTAATATATCATTTAATTTATTAAATTACAAATTTTATCATTCGTTCATTTTTGCCTCCTTAATTCTAAAAATGTTAAATTATTAAATCAATCATTTTATCGATAAATTTTTTTTTTTTTTAGGACATTGTGATCAAACATTGGATTGTCATTTGTGTGGTATTTGCTCAGCAAAATTTTACAATGTTGAACGATTCATTGAACATAAGAAAAATTGTTCAATTTCACATAAACAAGTTTGATAAATTAAATAATTGCTTTTTTTTTGGTTAATACAAAATTTTGAAATTGTTTAAAACTTTTCATCAATCAATCAATCAATTTTTCAATCAATTAATCAATCGGTTTTTCAATCAATCAATTTTTCAATTAATCAATCGATCAATTCGATTCATTTCTAATTTTTACAATTTCAATAATTTCATGCTTCCGTTAAATCTTTCTTTCTTTCCTTTTTTTTTTTTAATTTTTATTTTAATATTAAAATATAAGCAATAATTTTTGGAATTTAATTTGTTGTTTAATTTTGTATAAAAATTTGTCATTTAATTTAAATTAAAATAATATTAGAAAATTTACAGAATTCGATAATAGCATCAAATCCGGATTCAGAATCGGTACCAATTGATTTATCATCAAAAAGCATGCATCAGATGATCTCGATAGAAAAAGTATTCTAGAAGATAAATCAAATTTACTATTTGATCCGTTACAAACGATACAATCTCATCAACAGGTAAAAATTTTGTAATTTCTTTTTTTTTTTTTTAATTTTTTGAATGTTAAAATGATTTCAGGAAGATTCGATATTATTATATTAAATAGATTGATATCGATGAATGAACATTAATATCTAAAATAAATAAATAAACAAAGAAAGAAACGTAGTATAATAATAATTGCTCAAATTTGACCTTTAAATTTTTTTTGACCTTAATAAATCTTTATCAGATATAAAATTCAATAAGCATATTTATTACAATATTTATCATTTTATTAGATGAAATTTTTTTTTTTTTTACAAATAATCTTCTACGGTAACTATTAATTATCATAATCACTTTATCAATTCGTTTATTTCAATATTAATTTCAAATTAACATTAAAAACTATCCAGTCTATTTTAATGTACCACCTGCTGTGTTACCGTTCCATTTCCGCTTTATGCAAAAATACGTAAAGGAAATGCCGCATG
Organism: Dirofilaria immitis; assembly: GCA_024305405.1. Taxonomy (NCBI): domain Eukaryota; kingdom Metazoa; phylum Nematoda; class Chromadorea; order Rhabditida; family Onchocercidae; genus Dirofilaria; species Dirofilaria immitis. Next base: position 1,312,245 of record JAKNDB010000075.1, read on the forward strand.
ATATTTGTATGCGGCATTTTTATTTTTATCTTTTCTCAATAATTATTATCTGATAAGTTTTTTTTTTTTTTTCTTCCAATCAAAACTATCTTCCTTTCTTTTTTTTTTCCATTATTCTCATTTCAATGTAAATATTAAAAACAAAAAATAAAAAATAAACAAAAACGAAAAACGAAAAAGACAACTGTTTAGTTTATTTTAGGATAATGAAAATTAAAATGGAAAAAAAAAAAACGATGAACTTTTTTTAAATTTTTAATATAAAGGGACTAATTCAAGTATTTAATTTAATTACATAATTCAAGTATTTAATTTAATTTAATTTAATTACATTCATTATATATCTTTTTGATTAAATCATATCAAATAAATATTATTTTGATCAAACAATAATATCATTTGATAAACAATAAAGAGTAAAATTATTTTGTAATTTAATTGATAAAATTTTTGCAAATATTTCATAATTATCATAGATAAAATGGGAAATTAATATCATTTGATAAATAATAAATAGTAAAATATTAATAATTCATTGATAAAGTTTTGCAGTTATATCACAGTTATCATGATTAAAATGGGAAATTGATACTATTTGATAAGCAATAAATAAAATTTTGCAAATTATATCAAATAAATATTATTTTGATAAAACAATATTATCATTTTTATAAACAATAAATAGTTAAATAATTTGTAACTCTATCATAATTAAAATGAGAAATTAATATCATTTGATAAACAATAAGTAGTAATTGTAATTTATTGATAAAATTTGCACTTATATTACAGTTATCATGATAAAATTGGGAGATTAATACTATTTGATAAATAATAAATAGTAAATTATTCATAATTTATTTTTCATATTATTTCATAATTATCATGATTAAAATAGAGAAATTATTTTGAAAAGAATGATCGATTTAATTATTGAAAAGTTATTGATATTTAATATAGAATTAATACTTAATAATAATAATAAGATTAGGTTAAATAAACTTTCAATAATAATTATTATTTAAAATAACTAATATCTTATTATGATTTAGAAATTAAATAAGAAATATTAAAAATATTCATTTAATCGTTAAAAGATAATTAGTTCAAATTTTTGAAGTAATAATTAAAGATAATAAAGACTATCTCAATAAGCTATTTAATAATAATTATTTTAAACTAAAATTAATCTACTAATCGTGAATATTCAGCTCTACGAGTATAAGGTACCACATAAAACGTACAAAACTTATCACAACCCTCTTATATAGAAAGAAATGCGGAAGATCCTTGTCTCGTACCATAGCACTTATCCTGAAACTTTGAAACTAAAAGTATTTTAAATTTGAATTAGAAATATATTAAAATTAGAACTAAAAATAAACAATAGGAATTACTTCAATAAGCTATTCAATAATAATAATTTTAAATTAGAATTAAAATTATTTCAAGTTCGAATCAGAAGTATTTCAAATCAAAATTAAAAGTAAATAATAAAGGATTGCCTTAATTAAGCCGTTCAATAATAATAATTTTAAATTAAAATTAAATGTATTTTAAATCAGAAATGAAAATAGCGATAATAAGAATTACTTTAATAAGTTATAAATAACAATTATTTCAAATTAGAATTAAAATTAGTTTAAATTAAAAGTATTTTTAAATGAATATTAATAACAAATAATAAGCGACAGCCTTAATTAAGCCGTTCAATAATAATTATTTTAAATTATAATTAAAAATATTTGAAATTAAAATTTAAAAATAAACTTAAATTAATTTCAATGGTTTTTTTAAATCCAAAAAAAAACGAATGAGAATTGTAAACGATTTGTTTAAAAGAAATCTTTTAAATTTTAAATTTTTAAATTTCAAAATTAAAATCAAAAAAAAGTTTATTTTTACAGCAATTACTGGAACTTTATGCGCAATTGGCAGCAAGTCATAGTAGACATACGGATTCGGAACAAAGTAGTGATGATGGCGGTAATACTTCATCATATGATCAATCACCGCCATCCAGTAATGGTGGCGGTGCTGTTGGTATTGGTGTTGGTATTGGTGGTGTTGGTGTTAGTGGTGTTGGTAGTGGTGGTAATGGTAATGGTGGTATCATGGAAAAAATTCATCCATGCGTTGCTGAACGATGTCAACAGGTTAATTAATTACTATTACTATTACGATTATTACGATTACTATTATTATAAAACTTATCAAAAAAATTAAGCTTAATATTAATCATCAGATATAATAAATATTATTCATTTCTTATCATGATGATTAATTTTATCATGGTAATTTTATATTTTATTAAATGAATAAATTTTGATTATAATTTTAAATTTTATTCTAAAAATAATTTGTTTGATTAATTTTCTTATCAGTTTCTTTTTTTCTCCAATGATATTTCCGGAATATATGAAAATTTTCCGTCATATAAATAAAACTTATCAGATTCAATTTTATCAGTTAGAAATTTAATTTTTATAGTTGAATTTTTAATGACCTTTTTTCCAATTTTTAGTGACCTTCATTTTTTTCTATAGTTGAATTTTTAATGACCTTTATTTTAATGCTACTAAAAATCGCTAATATATATATACTACTCCTATTTTTTTTAAAAAAGTTTCAGAGAAAAAAAACTGGAATTTGATGATATGATGATGATAATGATAATGATAGTATTTACAATTCATCTGATAATTTTTTTTTTGAAATAGATAGTAATAGAAGAAATAAAAGTTTTATTTTTTATTTTTGATACTCAAATCAATTAATCTTATTTCTATTACTACTATCACTAACTACTGGTAATTGGTTTAAGAATGAAATGATTTTTTTTTTTAAATGATATCAAAATATAGCGTTATCAGCTCTTATCATATTCCAATAGCAAAAATAGAAAAAAAACCAGTAATTGATAATGTTAATTCGGATTAATTGATATAAACTTGTATTTATAAACTCCTATTGCTATCAGAATTATCAAAACTATATTAAATAAAAATCAAATTACGATGATAGTGCTGCTACTTCTGCTGCTGTTGCTGCTGCTATTGATAGCTGTTACTATCAGAATTATCAAAATAATTTTTTTTTCATATTAAATGATAAAAAAGTTAAATAAATAAATAAAATTATTAGGGAAAGTTTTTAAAATTTAAATTTAGAAGAAAAACGAATAAATTATATTTTGAGAATATTTTTTTTAATATAATTAATTCGAATTAATTTATTATATATTATTTTTGATAAATTTTAATTTAAAATTTTTTTCGAATTAAAATTAATTTCTTATTTTTTTCGAATTCGATAAATTTTTTCCAATTTTTTTTTATTTGTGTTTTTTCATTCATATCATAGAATGCTTTTATCAATTCTTCTTATTTTTTTTTGAAATATTAAAATAATCTGAGGATATTTCAGAAAATGATAAATATACCAAACTTTGCTTATTTTTTTTTTTCAAATTCAATAAATACAAACTTGCAACGAAAACTTTACACACTTTAAATTAGCAACATATACACTACCTAATTTTTGTTTACAATTTAAAAAAAATTACATTTATTTTTAATAAATAATTTTTTGCAGAAAAAGTTTCAAATTCATATATATGCTAATTTAATTTCACGAATGATCATATATTCAAGATTCTCGACAAGCAAAAAAATATGCAAATTTCCTTTATTCTCGTTACTTACTATTTTAGAGTTGTAGTTTACATTTTTGAAAAGTTGATACGTTTCATGCTTGTATGCTAATTTAATTTAATGATTATATATTCAAGATTCTCGACAAGCAAAAAATATGCAAATTTTTTTTTCTCGTCATTCTTACTGCTACCTTATTATGTTTTGAAATATTGATACTTATTTATAGGATGATAAGTAGGAATAGAAATGCAGGAAATGAAATTTTAATTTCATTTTAATTTCGATTCATATATATTATAATTTATTACTATATAATATATATTATACGGTGAAGTAATACTTTTTTCCTTGGCCAATTTCATCGATTTGGCCAGGAACAGAAATTATTTGTGAAACTTGAAGTATTAGGAATTAAAACATAGGAGGAGCATGGAAGAGGAGGAAGATGAAGGAAGAATTAATTAATCATTCATATTTAAATATAAAATTAAAATTTCCTCTTTATTGATTTTCCTCATAATATTAGCATACTAATAGATTTGGTTAATTAATAATTCATAAAATTTACCTTTTAATTAAGTCAAAACAAAATTACCTTGAATTCTTTTTTTTCATTTCATTAATTCAATGTATGTATATATACATTTATCTATTTATTTTTTCATTTCAAATTAATAAACAATTTCCAATTATTCATTTTTCTTTTTTCATTTCATTAATTCAATGTATGTATATATACATACATTTATCTATTTATTTTTTCATTTCAAATTAATAAACAATTTCCAATTATTCATTTCTTACTAATTTGCAAATTTTTATTTCTGTCTTTCATAAAAATCTATCATTTAATTTTTTCTTTTCCTAAAAATATTTTTTTAGCATAATTTTTTCTCAAAACAAATTATTGAAAATATAAAATTTATTTTAAAAATTTAACAAAAACAAAAGAAAGAAAAGAAAAGAAATAAAATAAAATAAAATTTTTGAATATAAAAAAATAAATAAATTATAGAAAGAAAGAAAATTTAATTTATACATAGCAAAAAATGAAAAATAAAAAAAAAATGAAATGATCAATGTTCAAAATATATATAACAAATTTTTTTTGTAAAATGGCATTTAAATTATTTTAAAAAAGAAACGAAAAACGAATAAATAAAAATGAATTTTTTGAAAGCAAAAAATAAAATTTGTGTAAAATTTTTAATCCATCAAATTTTTGTAATAATAATATGATACATGAAAGATATATTATAATAATAATCAAGATATGAGAATTATATAATGATGATGATAATGATAATGATGAATATACATATATATTTTTTTCGCATAAATAATGATACATAATGATAATGATACATAATGATAATGATGAATATACGTATTTTTAGAATATTATAATAATGATAGAGCAAAGTGAGAGAGTTTTTAAGATGATGATGATGATAACAATGAATATACGTATTTTTTTAGTAGAATAATAATACATGATAGATAGTATAATAATGATAGAGTAAAGTAAGAGAGTTTCGAAATGATGAGAGTTTTGCGATGATAATGATGATGATGATAATGATAAATATATGTATATTTATTAAAATATCGATATCTGATAGATAGGAGTAAGGTAAGAGAGTTTTGAGATGATGATAATAATGATGATAATGATGAATATATGTATTTTTAATATAAATAATGATACACATGATAGATATTATAATAATGATAGAGTAAGGTAAAAGAGTTTTGAGATGATAATGATGATGATGATAATGAATATATATATCTATATGCAAATATAATGATATGTTTATTATGCAATTTTCAGCTAAGAGTGCTAATTTCGAATAATTATGACGATTTGATTTATGATGAGAATTATTATCAAACATTAGTAATAATATTTTTGTTTCATATTACTATGTATATATATATATATATATATATTGATAAAAAAAAAGGAACTATCAATATTTCTTTATCATTAACTATATAATCAGTTTATGTTAATATATATTTATTTGATAAATTTGAATGAAAAATTTAAAATATTAAAAATTAAAATTTCTTTTTTCTAATAATAAACTTTTTGATTTATCATTTGAATTAGCATTAGAAGATTGATAAAAGTTGTAAAAAAATTTTTGCAAATTAGAATTTTAAATGTTATCTTTATTTTTTATCAGTTATAATTGTTATCATTAATCAATTATCATAAATATAAATATATGTTTTATTTTTTATTTAGCATTTTTCATCCCGTGGTGCTTTGCTATGGCATATTCTTCGACGACATCCCGGTGAAAAGCTATTACAATGCAAACAATGTGAAGAACGTTTTGCGGATCCGGAACAGGTGAGTATTATTAGGTTAATTGCCTAACATTATATTATCAATTATCATTATCATCTATTATTTATCTTTTTTAAATTTCTTATAACAAAATTTAACAAATTGTTTATATATGTAAATGTATAGTGTATGTGTGTATGTGTGTGTTGTGCATGTGTATGTTGTGTATGTGTATGTTATGTATATGTATGTGTGTATGTATGTATGTATGTATGTGTCGTTCATTTGGAGCAAAAGGTCGTTGCTACAATCTTATTATTCATTGTTATTACGTTTATAATTATAGCCATCAATGCTATCATTATTATTATTATTATTACTATTATTATTATTATTGTTACTGTTGTTATTATTATTATTATCATTATTTCGATTATTACTATCATGATTATTATTATTATTATTATTATTATATACTTGCACATAAATTATTATGGTTATTAGTTTTCTATTATATATATGTTAGTATGCATATATATATATATATTTGTTGGAAAATTCAATATCATATTCTATCCATTCTTGGTGATATATTTTACTTTTATCTCGAGAATGAAGACGAAAATTTAAAATTAATTATAAAATTTTTGGAATTTTATTTGAAAATTAAATAATGGTAGTTTAGAATTTTACAGCAACTTTCAAATTTAATATCTTTAGATTTTTAAATTTTATTTAAAGGATAGAAAATTTTTTTATTTTCTCTCAAATAACTTATCAACATTTTATCCTAAAAATTTCAACAACTTTTCCATCTACGACTATTATTTTGCTTTACTTCCTAATCCGACACACACCATACATACAAAAAAGATATACAAAATTTAGATAAGTATTATTGTTTGAAGAAAAAATGATCAAATTAAAATAATTGGAATATATAGGAAATGGATTAATGATTATATTTGTAATATTTGTCTTTTTGAAATGAGTAAATTCAATTTCCGATTAATTATTTTAAGTGTATTTTATCATTCATTTTAGAAATATCTTTTCGATATTTACGATGGTTTATTTCTTTTTGTTTTCCTTTTTCTATTCTTCTTTCCCATTTATTAATCACTATTTTTACATTCATAATATGCATCATAGTATCGCTTTTGACCTTTCCTGATTTTAAATTATCAAATTTATGCCAATTGTTGATAATACCCATCATTTGTTAAATTTTTGTTACAAACATTTTATTTCTTTTCATTGATCGTCTAATTTGATACAAACATAAATTTAACATTCAATTCATTTTCATTTAATATTTTAGCTAAAAATTCAATTTTAATTTAATTTGACCTTTTGCAAATTTGCTTCATTTATATTTGAGCTATAAATTTAGTTTTAATTTTAATTTGACCTTTTGCAAATTTTAATTTTTAACAATTCTTCCTTTTTTTTCGTAATAATTCGCTTTATTTATATATGAGCTAAAAATTCAAGTTTGATTTAATTTGACCTCTTGTAGATTTTAAATTTTAACAATTCTTTTTCATAACAATTTGTTTCATCTATATTTGAGTCAAAAGTTTAATTTTAATTTAATTTGACCTTTTACAAATTTGCTTCATTTATATTTGAGCTAAAAATTTATTTCTAATTTTAATTTGACCTTTTGGAAATTTTAATTTTTAACAATTCTTTTTTTTTCTTTTCATAATAATTTGCTTAATATTTAATTATTGAACGAATGATTTTTTGTTGTTTTTTTTTTGTTTTTAAAATTTAAAGAAAAAAATGAATTTTAAATTTTATTAGCAAAAAGAAAAAATTATCCCATTATATTTATATATATATTTATTTAAAAAAAAAAGACAATTTTAATTTATTTCATTTGTTTTACCTTTTTATTGACGACCTATTTCAAATTGTAATGGATGTTTTATTTAAATTTAAATTTTTCTCTTTTTGTTCTCTTCGAAAATCATTTTACATATTATAAATATACAATAAATACATATATTATCATTTTATTTTTTCTTTTTTTTTTCATTTAATCTTTTATCAATCATTTACATTCATACTTTGACCTTTTCATGGGACGATCAAATAATTTAAATTGATAATTAAAAAAGAAATTAATATTATAAATTAATTTCAAATAATAATAATAATAATAATATTTGAATAATATGTATATTATATAATATTTAAAATTTTGTTTAAAATATAAAAATTAAATAATTTTAAATTTTTAATTAAATTAAATTAAACTTTTTAGTAATTTAAGTGAAAAATTTTCAAAAAAAAAAATTAATTATCAATTTAAACTTACGAAATGATCAGTAATGATATATGATAATAAATGATCATTGTAATCTTTGTTAACTTTTCGTCTATTTTACGTAAACGTAAAAATACGTCAAATTTTCAATTATAATGTTTATTGTTGAGAAGGGGAAAAAAAGGGTTGAAAAGTATTGAAAAATATTTTCTTTATTTTTTTTTAGATACGTGAGCATCGCTGCGACTTGTTACAACGTAGCGTTTCTACCGGTGTATTGGAACGTAGCACGTCACCAGACGCAGATCGTAGCTCAGTACCAGCTCGTATACAAACATCCTATACATTGGTAGCACGAAGTCCGGATACTATCATAGGTGGTTTTAGCTATGGTAATAATAATACTATACCTGCAACTGCTTTAACATCATTTCCACCACCTTCAGTACCTGCACCTCTTTCACGAATGTTATTTTCACAATTTTTTGGTACACCAACTGCATCTGCAGCGGTTGCTGCAACAGCTGCTGCTACTGTACCATCAACATCTACCGCACTAAAAGATACCGTACTGGATTTATCCAATCCGTTACCAAATAAGCAACAATTGCATCAACAACAATTCCTACCAATACCTACTATTCCACAACAATGTAAGTTTATTAATTTTAAATTTCATCTCGAGATTATCATATCATCTCTTATCAAATTGCTTATTTTTCTTGCTTGATTATATTTATCATTTTAATAATAATTTATCATTCTTTTTTTTTTGCAGTTATCAGGCCACCTTTTAATTTTGGTCAATTTGCCGCAGCCGCAGCAGCATCATTACGTCCTGCTCCGCATCCGGATTTATTCCTCAACGGTCCATCATCAACACCATTACTAAACAATGATGATGATTGGGAAGCATTGATGGAAGTAAGTACAACAGATGAATCCGAAAAATACGAGCATTAGTTGGTGATAAGGCATTACCAACAACGGATCCTAATCAATGCTTACTATGCAGACGGGTACTATCATGTAAAAGTGCCCTACAAATGCATTATAGGACACATACTGGTTTGTTAAATATTATTTCTATTTATCATCTTAAATTTTTAAATAATTTTAATTTATCAATTTCAATAGGGAAAAAAATCCGAAGTAAAATTATTAAAATCATTGATTAGAATAAAATATTAGCATAGGCTTATCATTGATTGAAATTCTCCTAGTTGTATCTAAACGTATAATTATTAAAATTATTGATTAGAATAAAATATTAGCATAGTTTATCATTGATTAAAATAAAATAGCATAGATTTATCATTGATTGAAATACTATTTAATTTATCTAAACGTATAATCATTAAATCATTGATTAAAATAGTCATTTATTATTGATTAAAATAAAATATCAGCGTAGGTTTATCACTGATTAAAATATTATCTAGTTCATTTAAGAGTATAATTATTTAATCATTGATTAAAATAGCCGTTTATCATTGATTAAAATATCAGCCTAGTTTATCATTGATTAAAGCAGAAAATATTAGCCTAGTTTATTACTAATTAAAATAAAAAATATCAGCCTAGTTTATCTCTTTTGCCGCTGTTTTAATTTTTAAATTTTTATAAGAATAATTTGAAATTTTCATTTCATTCCTTTACAACCATTTATTTAATTTAATATTTCATTTAAGTTCAAAGGTTAATTTAATTTTTTAATAAATATATTTTGATCTTATTATTTTTAATTTCTTTCCTTTTTCTTTTTCTAGGTGAACGACCATTTAAATGTAAAATATGCCAAAGAGCATTTACAACAAAAGGTAACCTGAAAACACATATGGGTGTTCATCGAGCCAAGCATTCATTTCGTGGACTTACTACTGCTACAACAAATGTTCATCATCAATGTCCCATTTGTCAGAAACGATTTTTACTGCTCATCTACTTCAACAACATGTTACACAACATACTAATCAATCAAACAGGTCAAATATTATCATGATAAAATGATAAAATTTATCATTAATTAATCTCTATCCAAATGATACTTTTATATTAATCTTCATTCGTTATAAATTTATCATTAATATCTATCCTATGGTACTTTCATTCTTCATAAATTTATTTACTAATTTTTTTAGATTTAATAAAATAAGATAAATTATTTTAGCTTTATCAAAAGATAAAGCTTATATCCATCCATTTGATCGTCTAATTTTGCATAATTTATCAAAATGTTTCGGATGTTTATTTTTGACCTGAAAAATTCGAAAAATATTTTTAATTTCCAAATTAAACATTATTATGAAACATATTATTAGAAATTGGAAAAAAAAAAAAGAAATTTAGTCTCTTTCTCGAGAAAAAAAAAGATTGAAAGGGATGAATGGCATGTATGTTTTTTTTTTTTTTTTTTTTAACGAATTCAATTAAACTAAATGATAATTATAAATATTAAAATTCTTTCCATTCTTTATAAATGATAATCAAGAAATGATTTGATATTTGGAAGTTTTTTTCTTATGATAATAATTTAATTATAGGAATGGTATTTTATCACCATTTGAGGTACCAATAGCTTCAGCGCAAAGATTTGATCGACATATCGAACAACAACAACATCATCATCATCATCATCAACATCATCATCCATCTTCATCAGTATCCACATCATCAAATGGGTAATTAATCAATCAATCATAAAATTTTTCTAAAATTATGATATTTGTTTATTCTAAAAATAGTTACAGATCCAATTTAAAAAAAAAAAAAAAAAAATGATCAATGATAATATCGAAGATGATAATATAGATAACCATCTATCATTATAATGATTGATTTTGATTGATTCTTCAAAATTCAATATCTTCCTTCATTCTTTAGTGCTTCTTCGATGCTTCAAGTAAATGCTACAAATTTGATGTTACCGATGAAGAATGATCTTGTATCAACACCATTCATGCCACCGTTTCCATTTTTTCCACTTGGTTTACCACATGGTCTTTCAAGTCCGATCGCTGCTTCTAATACACCTCAAACATCACATGGATCAATTCCATTTACAATTAATCATCAGATTAATTCAAAACAAGAAGGTAAATAAATAATATAAAAATTAAATTAAAATAATTGGAAATTAAATTTATTTAATGAATTTTTGAAAATATGAAATTTTGAAATCTCATACGTTTTATTGAAAATCTTTTTTCTTATTTTAGAACATCATCAACATCTACAACATTCGATAAAATCAGAATTATTACAACAACAACAACAACAACATACACCATTAATAAGTACACGTCCTGAATCATTACCAACTGCTCCGTTACGTTTAGAAACATCACCAACAACAATATTTAGTCCATCCGACCAATCCATTCATCCTGTAAAAAATGATGATGATGAAGTAGCTTCAACAAGTAGTTCACATAATGGTTTATCATTACCATTAGTATCAACAACAATAACAACAACAACAACAACAACAACAACAACATTATCAGGAAATGGAAATGATTCGGTAGCAAATTGTACCGCTTGTTATCAATTTTTTCAAATCCAATTGCGTTAGAATTACATATGAGGTAAATTTCTTTTGGAAAATTTTTTATAAATTAAAAATTTAAAATAATTTTATAATTTATTGCTATTTATAATTAAAAATTTATTATATTTTTTTTTAAAAAAATGAAAATTTTTAAAATTATTTTAGGTTTTTTCTTTTGCAAAAATTTCATATTAAATTTTAATTTTTTTTTTTTTTAGAACACATCATGAAGATATATTACCATTAAAATGCTTCATTTGTGGTACTACCTATACAACAAGAGGTAACCTGAAACGGCATATGTCAACAAAACATCAAATTCATTATCCTTGTTCGCCGGATGGTAACTCCAATGATAGTGATAATGATGATGATGATAATAATGATAATGATAATGATAATGATGATGATGATGATGATGATGATGATGATAATGATGATGATAATGATGATGATGATGATGATGATGATGATGATGATGATGATGATGGAGAGGAGGAAGAGGAGGAAGAAGATCATGCTTCATTTACTCATGCTGAAAATGAACAGTGCGTAAATTAAATTTTAGTACTATTAATTTAATCCTATTTATGATACATATTTCAATTTCTTTTCAAATTTAATTTTGAAAGAAAAATAAGAAAAATGAAAAACGAAGAAATTTGAAATTTTGAAAATGCTTTTTATTTTTTTAAATGTTTTTTTTTTTTTTCCAAATAGATATTCGAATATTCTTCAGAATGGATATCGGTGAAAGTCAACATGGTATATTAGAATCTATTGATGATGATGATGATGATGATGATGATGATGATCAACTAAAGCAACAACAACAACAACAACAACAACAACAACAGAAGCAACAACAACAAGAAGATGAGCATGAAATGAATGTTGGAAATTCTGATGAAAAATTATCACCAACATTTCCTCCACCGCTCAGTACTACACCAAATCCTTTAGATGCTATGCAAAAATGTGGGCTGAAACTGAACCACCACCACCACGTCAAGCACCAATATTATCAAAGCATCAATGTGGTGTATGCTTCAAACATTTTAGTAGCAGTTCTGCGTTACAAATTCATATGCGAACACATACCGGTAAATAATTGATTAATTTTAAATTTTAAATTTATATTAAATAAAAAATTTTACATTTTTTTTTCAAAGAAATAAATAATCGAATAATTTGTATAAAAAAATTTAATATAAATATTATCAAATGAATGAATAAATAAATAAATGATAAATTTATTTGATTAAAATTGATAAAATTTTTTTAGGTGATAAGCCTTTCAAATGTGAAGTATGCAATCGAGCATTTACAACACGTGGTAATTTAAAGGTACATATGGGTACACATATGTGGCAACAAAGTCCATCTAGGCGAGGACGTCGAATTTTTGAATTTGGTGCTGATAATATGAATTTGGTGCGATCAGAATTATTACCAACATTTGGTTTAGGTGCAGAAGGAGCACTTCGTATCGGATCATTCGATCCAAAAGTTAATCCATTACGGTCAGGTAGATTTGGATTAGATTCACCATCATCACAATCTACTACTGTACCACCACCACCACCATCACCATTTTCAATTCTACCTTTTCCGTTACCGTTGCTACCACAAGTAACTAATTCCGGTGGTTGTACACCGAATCAAATGGATACCGTAATGTGGATGTGGAAAACAGTTTGTTCGGTATGCCAAAAGATTTGTGCTTCACCGCAAGAACTTGAAAAACATCTGAAACAACATTTGAATGGTACCGTACGTACCGAGAATACAAATACGACAAGAATTACTACACCATTGTTACAGAAAACCGAGTGATAATAATTGTGATTAATGTAATTATATACAGGTTTTTTTTTTTTTTATTTTTGTTTAAAATTTTTAGTGCAAAATTAATTTAATAAATTTGGAATATATTTTTATTCCTAAATTTTTCCTTATCAAACGATAAATTCTTTTTATCATTTTAAAAAAAAAATTAAATTTATTACAATTTTTTTTTTTGTTTACAATTAAAGCAGATTGTTTGTTTTTAAAAATGAAATTCTATCAGTTTGAGATGAAATTTAATTGAAAATAAACAAATTAAAGCAAATCTTTTTTTTCTTTATTAAACATAGCTAAATTTCTAAAAATTAAATTGTTGCCAAAAAAAAAGTAATTTTTGAAAATATAAATTTTGTTTTTATCATATAACAAATATTGATTAATTCGATTTTTTTTTTTTTCAAATAATAAAATTACAATGAATATTGGGAGAGAAAGAAAAACAAAATTGAATATCTATTGAGGAAAAAATCGAAATTAATCATAATTAAATAGTGATAATGATAATGAATTGATAATGAATTTGCTGATAATAAATTTGTTGATGAAATAATTTTTAAAAAAAAAAGAATAATAGCGATAAAAGAAATAAAATTATCATTTTTCTTTTTATTTTTTTTTTTTAATTTGCAATATTTCTCAGTCCAATATTATCGATATCCGATATTTTCCAAAGTGTTTTTTTTCTTGTATTTATCATTGAATTTATAATTAATCAATATGTTTATCGATTCTATCAGAATATGATCGATTGTATTGAAATTTTATATGAAAATAATTTGTTCCATCCATCCTTCCTTCTTTTTATTCTTCTAGAATGTTGCAATTTTTTGTAATTTTATAATATTAATAGCAATCATTTTTATAATTACAAAATGATTGATTTGATAATTATTTATTGAAAATTTGTTGAAATTATCATTCGTTAACGTTTAATCATTGATCCTTTGTTAGAAATTATCAAACAATTAATTGTTTTAGCTGATAATATGAGCATTATTAAAAGTTTTATTTTAACATTAATTATATTATATGCTCTTTTTGCCATTTGCTAATTGATTGAAAAATGATAAAAAAAAAAAAGGAATGAACGATACATTTGTTTAGTTTCAAATTTATCATATCATTTTATGATATGATATATATATATATATACATAAACATATATATTCTCAATTGTTTTTGAGAAGATCTCAAAACTTTTTTCTAGCAATTTCGAATTATAAACGAAATGTTTTTAAAAATGGACGAATGAAATTTTCCTTCGTTAATTTAAATAAATAATAAATCTTTGTTGATGCATAAATTGATTGATTTGTAAAATCTAAAACAATAATTTCCTCTATTATTCATAAATTAAACATACCTTATCATGAAATGATTATCATATCATAAAATGATAAAGTTTGTTTATTAATACAAAGTAAAATACTATCACAGATATAACAAAAGAATTAAATAAAAATTTTTTTGCTAATTTCTAAAATTCAAGCAATATCAAATTTTTGTGATGTATTTTCTTTGGTCATTTAAAAAAAAAAAAAAAATAAACGAAGCTATTGTTATCAAAATTTTTTTAGCATCATATTATCATTATCATTATCATTATCATTTTTATTCGATTATTGATTGCTTTGTTTTGATTATCATTATTATTATTATCATTTTTTTTCTTTATGCTATTCCATTTATATATTTGCCATTTTGGAATGTGTTTTGTGTTTTACTTTTTTTTTTGTTCCTTTTTTTTGCTTTTAAAATTTGCTTAATATATTATTGTGTTTACTTGAATTCCTTTTTTATCTTATCATTTTTTTTTCTTTGTTCTTCCGAAATTATCAGAAGAAAAATTCGGTGCAAAAAAAACGAAACAAAACAAACAAACAAAGATAGGAATATTATTGGTGAAAGTTTGTGTGATAATAAAAAAAAATATATATATATTATCATATTACGGTAAAAAAAAATATATATATATATATATCTGGTTATTTTTTTTTGCAATATAACAATATTTTTTAAAAATTATCAATTTAATCAGATAATTAGTAATTTCTTTTTTGCATTAAAAAAAAATAAAATAATTTTGAATTAAACGTTCAAAAATTTAACCTCAGAAAACCTCGGAAATCTCTCTCTCTCTCTCTCTCTCACTCTCTGTCTTTTTTTTGCTTGCTTTTGTTTTTGTTTTTGTGCTCATTTATCAAATTTATTTATTTATTAACAGTGATAATAAAAAAAAAAAAAAAAAAAAAGAAGGCAAAAAAAGTTAGTCGAGAAAATAAACCAAAAGGAATTAGTCGAGAAAATAAACAAAAAAAAAAAAGCAATGGGAAACTTTTTCCTTTTCTTTTTTTTTTTTTTGTGTAAACACAAGTTAGTTTGAAAATTATTTTTTTTTTTTTTTTTTAAATTACACTTTGACCTTTTTACCACGTGATATTCCTCAAAAAAAAAAAAAAAACACCACTGGTATTTTATTTATCATGTATTGATACTAATTTATTACTACTGTATTAAATATATATGACTTTTCTTTTTACATAATTATTATTATATCATGCTATTTTTGCCAAATTATAAATTTTTTTTTTTTGCTGAATTTGAGCTTTCCTTCATACTTTCTTTCTTTCTTTCGCTTTTTTTTCCCCGGAAATTCGGAAATTCATATATTCTGAAAAATGAAATTTATTTCCTATCCGGGAATATGATAACTTTTATCATCATCATCAATCATCATCAATCATCATTGATTATTTCATTCATCAAATTATCGTATTTCTTTTTTTTTTTTTTTTTGTTTTTGTTTTTAGTTTCAACTAATTATCATTGCGCGGTGTGAAATAATTTTGATACGGTCATTAAACATTTTTATTATTGTTGTATCTTGTTTTTTTTTTTTTTTAAAAGTTTTAAAAATTGCTACTTCAAATTTATTATTTGAAATATTATTTTAAAAAAAAAAAAAACAACGTATGGTATATATATGTATGTGTGTGTGTGTGTCTGTGTGTGTGTGTGTCTGTGTGTGTGTTGTGTGTGTGTGTGTGTGAATGTGTTTTTATGAATTTTATTTCTTAACATTAATTTATTGAAACATTAGCGATCTTGAAGTTTTTATTTATTTTTGTTATAAATGAAAACAAAAATGTTTAATATTCTAAAAAGAAAAAAACTTGGCTTTGTTTACTGTAAACAATATGAAAATTAATAACAAAAACTTTTTGTAAAATAAACAATAAAATTGAAGGAAATATCAAATTTAAAATAATATAAAACATTTCCATTTGATAATAAATATATATTTAAAAGTTTAGGAGAAAAAAAAAAAAAAAAAAGGTCAAATGATTAAACCATAGGAAAGATTGAAAATAAATTTTAAAAAATCAATAAAACTATACATTAAATATGATTAGAAATTTGAAATGAGTCAAATTTCATTATTGAAATTCCATTTTACAAATATTGCAATAATTATCAATTTAATATCATAAAATATCTCAGATAAATGCCATTGATAAAATGTAAACATTTTTTCGTTTCTTCTTTTATTTTGAAAAATTTTATTATATCTAATAGTAATTTTTAATTACAATTTTCTATCAAAAAAATTCTAATAAATTATCTATTCGGGTTGTTATCATTAATTAATATGATATCTTATCAATTTCCATGCTTCATTTAATGAATGTTGGAATAGCAGATCAGCATAATTTCTTAATTAAAATATCTATCTCATTTCCTAACTTTATTGCATTCCCGAATAGATTCCATCCTAATATCTTAAAAAAAAAAAAGCAAAATTCAGGATGCAAAAATGATTTCACAATTTATAATCATATCAATGATAACACAATTGTCATGGCTTTCGGTTGAAATTTCAACTCTCGTGAAAATGAATCATAACATAAAAACAATAAATGGAATGCTGAAACAATAAATATTTGAATATATTTGAATCGATCCTGGAAAAACACTTCGTATCATTGATCAGATTAGATATAAACAATAATGCTATACATTAAAAATATCCTGATTTATTGCTTCCAAGATATTTCACGATAATACTCTTGAAGCGTAATATTGAGAATTCGTTTTACGTGAACAACCAAAGTATGTTTGTGTATATATATGGATATATCAATCTTTTAAGAAAAAACAACATTTCTATTTTTTCAAAAATATTTTCTCAATTAAATCATTTTTGTTTTGCAACAATTTAGCTTTTTCCATTGGTTGCAACTTTTAAATTATTTTTTAATTTAACTTTCTCGAGAATTTCTAATTTTAGCACAAACAAAAATGCGAAGAAATTAAAGAAAAAAGACGAAAAAGAAAAAACAATTAAATTTTACAATTAAATTATTTATACTTACAATATATAAATGTATGGCTGATTTAAAATGTAAATAAAATTTTAATTTAGTTTTGATTAGTTTTTCCAACGTAGAAATATCAATTTGTTTGTTTTTTTTTCTTTCACATTGAAAAATTTTTGCAAAATTTTGCTAATTAATTAATTAATTAATATTTCATTCAATAATGCTTTAAAATAAATAATAATAGAATCGAATATGCAAAGTTCATTCTAAAGTAAAACCAATTGAGTTATTTTTTTTTTTTTGATAAAACAATGCGTAAGTTATTTGTAATAATATCCATTGATATTATGCGTATTGTATTTAAATAAATTAAATTAATTAAATTTCAAAATTTTTCGATATAGAAAATATCACAACATTATGTTATCAAAATTTCTCGACATCGAAAATATCACAACATTATATTAACATTACATTATATTATTATATCGTAAATTATTATTATCATTATTATTATTAGAAATTGCTTGTACAACTTAATTAATCATTCTGGAAAACAGTTGTTAATCCAGAAAGTTTAAGATGAAAATGATTGAATGTTTGAAGAATGATTAGCAAATAGAATAGATAAGCGCAAAGATCGATTGAGATGGAATGTAGGAAGATCCAAGTTTTAATTTGTGATAAAATTACGACATTTCTTCATTTTTGCTTTATAGGAAATATTGTAATGTAATAAAATAATTATAGTAACGTTTTACAAATTTTTTAATTTAATACTATTTTTTTTTATTGATCTCATAAGTAAGTAATCATAGATGAAATAGTAAAATAAGTGATTAAAATAATTAACAAAAATATAAATAACTTTAAATGATAATATTTATGTATAGATATGTTTGATTTATCATTAACAAGTCATCATGTTAATAATCAGTTTATTATTATCATCATTATTATTATCATTATTGCCGTCATTATTGTTATTATTATTGCTATTGTCATTGTTATTGTTATCATTGACATCGTCATCTCTATCGTCACCATTATTATTATTATTATTATTATTATTATTATTATTAATTATTATTATCATAACAGTAATAAGAATATTTATTTCTTCATTATCATTGTTATTAGTTATTATTATCACAGCAGTGATAAGAATACTTATTTCTTCATTATTATCATTATTATTAGTTATTATTATCATAACAGTAACAATAATAGGAATATTTATTTCTTAATTATTATTATCATAAGTAGTAATGAGAATATTTATTTCTTCAAAAAAAAAAGATGATTATGCAGAATGCAAAAAAATAGCCAATCTGTAAGTAAACAAATAACAAATATAAGTTAAGATTATACTTCATAAAAGCTGAAACAATAAGGAGTAAACAAAAATAAACAAAATAAAACAATTATGACATAATTATTAGAAGTAATATGATGAGATAAAATGATAAAATTATTTGAACCAATAATTTAGATAATTACTATGTAAGCAAGCAAATAATTATGATAATAATTACAATAATTTATTTTTTTTCTTTTGCTTAATAGTTAGCTATAGTTGTAACAATTTTTTTTACGCAGAATTAATAATTAACATATTTATTGATTGATTTATTAATAATAAAATAATAAATGAAACTTTTTCCATTTATTAGATTAGTTAATTATAATTTAAAAAAAAAAAAAAAGAAAAAGAAAACCGGAATTATGTGTAATTATACGATTGATAGAATTTTATGATTACTAATAATTTGTTAAATAACTTTTATATTAGCAAATATTTTTGTTTATTTGTCTTTGATTTTCTTAAATTATAAACTGAAAATTTAATTAGCATATAATAAGCACAAGAGATGATGATGTATTATTAGTTTCATCTTCCCTTTCTGGAACTAGAAAAAGTACTGTATTAGAGAAGCTAGTTGATCAATCAAGGTATGACCTAGTTAGATCTATTTCTGTAATTGCGCGTAAATCTTGTTCTGGTGAAATAAATGGAAATGACTATTTTTTGTTATTGTCGAGGAGAGATTTCACGAGTTATGTAAAGCTGATCAAATGCTTGAATATGCTAAGGTTTTTGAAAATTTCTATACTATATCAAAAAATTTTATAAAACAATGGAGTAAGTGTTTTATTTAGTGTAGATTGGCAAGGAACATTTTATTTATAGTATAGATTGGCAAGGAACATTTTATTTATAGTATAGATTGGCAAGGAACATTTTATTATAGTATCGATTGGCAAGGAACATTTTATTTATAGTATAGATTGGCAAGGAACATTTTATTTATAGTATAGATTGGCAAGGAACATTTTATTTATAGTATAGATTGGCAAGGAACATTTTATTTATTTAAGCTTATGAGAGAAAAAGTTCGTAATTTAATTTTTTTTTCAATTTTTCTAAAAAATTTTTATTTTAAAAATTATCAATTATCATTAATTAGCAGCATACGATATTTTGTTGTTGTGTTAATTTTTTTTTTCCCCCTCTTTATTTTTTATTTTGTTTCTTGATTTTATTGAAAAATATTTATATTGGCAATAATTAGTGCAATTATTAAGAAATGTCTATTCTTAAAAGATGCAAACTTTTAGGCATCTTTATTTTTTTTCTCAAATTAATATTATATATGATTTATCATATTAGATAATTATTAGTACTATTACTAGTTTTTAAGTCAAATTTTTATAGTTTGATTAAAATAACTATTCTATTCACTATTTTCAAATTTAATCCATTTTTTTCTTTTTTTTTCAATAGAATTTTTGAAAAATTAAAATTATATTTATTGTATTTAGTAATTTTGATATATTTTGGGAATATTTGATAAAATTTTCATAAAAATTATCGATTCTTTTTATTTCAAATTTAATTGATCAATATATGGATGATTAAAGATTAAGGAAATTAAAAGTTTGTTATTTATTTCTTTCACTACTTTAAAATCGTCTTTTTTTTTTCTTTTGTTTTTAGTGAAGGAGATAAAAGAGATATAATCTTTCTTGTTTGTTCGTAGCTTATCGATTGAAGATTGTTCGTTTTGTGCTATTGTGACTCGGCCAGAATCAGCAGCAATAGGCTTTATTTGGATTTTATACGATATTATGCTATTAGAACACAATATCGTGCTTATACAATGTTCTGAATCAAATGCACAATAAATAAATAATAGTATGAAAGAATACGAACAAATGTCTAGATACTTATTACGATGTCGTATTTTACCCTTTGCGACTGTCGTTCTCCTTTCGCTTCACCACTGCTATATTGTTCATGCTATTGTTGAAATGTGATTCTTGCTATTGTCGATTTTATCCTGTAAACAATTTACATTGAACTGCTTGCTGCTACTGAACTGTTGAAGCTTTTTTTTTGTCGGATTGTACTTCTGGATTGAACTGAATCGAATTGCCTCCAGTTTCGAAATCTATTACCTTCTAAGTTCTTCGATATTCCGCTTCTTTACTTATTCTTTCACATGTTGCTTCATATTAGTTATTCGTTCTTTCCTTGCTGACCTATGAATCACAGTGTTTTATCGGTAAACATAACCATCTTTTTTGGCTTACTAACTGCTTTGCAACCATTGCGCGCTATTTGACCTTATGATATTTTTGTATACAATTAATTAGATTCTTTAGCTTTCATCGCGAAAATAAGCTTTACGATATTTTTCGAATAATTAAGGTACAAGACATGAGTGCTTATAAATTACTCCGTTTCGAAATAAGATGATTATAGGATAGAAAAATGTTTGACATAAAATCGCATATTTTATCTGATATCATATCGATTATCAGAGAATATTTGCATCGTAGAATGTAATCTTTTAGATGATATCTAAGATAGTGGAAGATTTGTTTGTTAAAAGTTTTAAGATAATCTTATCAATAACTATGAAATACAAGAGAGATGATAACTATAGAAATACAAGAGATGATAACTATAGGATCAATATGAAATACAAGAGAGATGATAACTATAAGATAATTGTAGATGATATAAATTTTGAACATATTAAATTAAATTTTTCTTGATATTAATTAGTTTTATTATTCATAATTAATAAAATATTTGTGATTTTATCAATAAAAAATGTTTCATTCATTAGCAAATGATTCTTCTATTATTATTTTATAATTAAAAATGAAATTAGAAAAAGAATTATTAAATTTTGCATCCGATCAATATAAAAGCGAAATGTATTCAAAATAATCATATTACTTAATTCGTTGAATATTTCCTGTAATTAACTAATCAAAATAACTTATGTAATAAATTTATTAATTAGTAAATTCATGAATGAAATTTGCTAATTTTATCCACGAATTATTATCTAACTATTTTTATCTTTTTATTGTTCAAAATTCTTATCTACATGATATTTTATCATCATTAATCGGCATAATCGTGATATTTTACCATCATTAAAAAATATAATCGTGATATTACGTCATCAGCAAATTATATTATCATGATATTCTGCCATTTTATTAAATGTCGTGATCATGATAATTATTTGCCATTAAACAGTATAATCATGATATTCAGTCACTATTAAATGATATGACTGTAATATTTTATCATCATTAAACGATATGATAACGATATTTTATCATCACTAAATAATACAATAAATGCAATTTATTTTTTAATTAGTTTAAATAAAGCATAAGCTATGCTTTTTTTTAAATACATTCTTTCCGGAATTTTTTTTTTTTACAAAATATTTTCGTTTTTATTCATACGCATTCTACTCTCATCAACTTATTAATCTCATCGTTTTCTGATAAAAATTCGCAAAATCTTATCATAAAGAATTTATCAATTTTATTTTGTATGATAGAAACATCAAAAATACGAAATATATTTTTGCTTTTTTTAAAAAAAAAAAAATTTTCGTTACTTAACTACTACGCATTGCAAGAAAATAACCTGTTATAAAATCATTGTCAATGTTAAGTTTTTTTTTTTGTTGATTTTAACATTAATCGATTACAATTATTTATTGATTATTTTAATTTGTTGTTGTTTCAATTTTTAACAAATATTAGTTTTAAAAACAAAAAAAAAAAGAAATAAAATAAAGCATTCTTTTTTTTTATTGTTGGAAAATTCGAAATTAATTATATCATAATTATTTTTCATCTAATAATAGTTAGTTGATATTTGTTTATTAATACAAAATACAATGAGAAATTCTATGAAAACCTGTTCTTCAGTGATTTATACTACTTCATAATTTATACTAAAAAATTTTTTTTTTCGTTGAAAAAAATGCCATCTTAGATTAAATGTTTTTAATCTTCGAAGAGTTCAATGATAATACTTCTTCGTCCGATTTCTTTTTCCTTTTTCGTATACTTTTTTTTTAGTAGTCGAAGTTTCATTCTTAGCTATCCATTATTAGGCTTTATTTTTAAATTTTTTGAATAAACATAATTATGAATTAAGTTTGATAAAGATATGAAATGTTAAAGTAAATGATAATTGAATTAAGTTTGATAAAGATATGAAATGTTGTAATAAATGATAATTGAATTAAGTTTGATAAAGATATGACATGTTAAAGTAAATGATAACTGAAGTTATATTTTAATCGTTCAATTTTTGATTGATAATAAAATAACGTTTATTATAGAATTATAAGTATCATTTCTATTAAATTGCTCTTATCATTATTATCATTCTTTAATTTTTCTTTTTAACTATATTCCTTTTTTTCTTCAAAAAAAAAAAGATAAAAGAAAAAGAAATCTCAACTTGATTTATCTCTATATCAAATTTTGTCGAAAATGTTTGAAAATTTTAAACAAAAATAACGGATTTATTAGACAAAAAAAAAATTTTCATCTTAAATTTACATTGACAAATTACTTACTGATTTATTCGCATATCAAGAAATTCTGATATTGTGTGGTAAGGATGATAATTTTTAACATTGATAAATCGATCAATTTGTTAATACATATTTTTGATGATTGAGATTTAAATGAGAATTATTTGTTAAAAAAAAAATTTACGACACATTTGCGTTTCTTTTGTTATTCGATTTTAAGAAATTTTTTTAAATTTAGCTCTTTTTTTCATCAATCGATTATATTATCTAATTTTTCATTGATTTATTTGTACAAACTTAATTAAAATTTAAATGAATGCATATTTAAGAAATTGAAATTAGGCAAAGTTTTCTTAAGAGCTCAAAAATTGTTAATTCATTTTATACCTAATTTACCTGAAATTACCTTTCAAATTCAAATTGTTAGTTCATTCCACCTGTTTTACCTGAAATTATCTTAGAGGTGGTTTTTTTTTCTTTTACTATTTACATATTGATACATTTTTGTAGTTGAAAAAGAAAAATTCAAGGCTAGGCTCTAAAATGATGAACATCCGAAAATATTATCGTTAAATTTGATTTTCCTAGCGTAAGCTAAAACACAAATGCATTAATGTTTATTGCATTATATTGGAACATATGCTATCTTTTCCGAAATATATTTCCGGAAAAATATATCGATTTCCGGAAAAGTGTATCCATATCAATCTCATATTATTTTTGCATTTGCAATGATTTATTTTAATTTGTTTTTTTTTATTCGAACTTATTCAAATATTCTAGAAACAATGATAAGATAAACTTCATAATTTTTAAAAAAAAAAAACTAATTATCAAATAAATACTATGCATTGAATTAATTTATATTATAAAAAGATTTCTTAAGCAAATTATTATTTTGTAATGTGACGATAACTTTTAATATTATTGTAATATAGCGATTGTTGAATTAAATAAATGTACGATTAATTTTGATAGTAAAAAGAATATGAAAAAAGGAATGAAATATTTATTAGTATATTTCAATTGATACTTCAACTGATACTTGTTAGTTAACCAATATTTATTAGTATATTTCAATTGATACTTCAACTGATACTTGTTAACCAATATTTATTAGCATATTTCAACTAATACCTCAATTGATACCTGTTACTAATATTTATTAACGTATTTCAACTGATACTTCTTTCACTTTTTAGCCAATATTTATTAGCATATTTGAACTGATACTTCGTTTACTTCTTAATCAATTAATAAACGAAACAAAGGAAATGAAAAAGTTTTGAAATGAAATTAAAATTGTAAAAAAAAATGGCAACAACAAAATTGTCATTTCAATTATTTAAATATTAAATAATTTTTTTTTTTATCAATTTCACAAAAGCAATAACAAATAGATTATTTGGCTTTTTTTTTTTTTTCCCACACTGCTATCTTTGGTGGTGATATGATATTAGTTTGTATGGTGAGTATTACTTCTCGTACTTTTCATTAAAGAATGAGCGCAGTGAGCACAATTTGAATTATTCGAAATTTTTTCAATACATAGTCTTTCGTTCATATCAAACATTTTTTGACCTTTGAAATTTCGGCCTTCTTTTGAAAGATCAATTTTAAAAATGAGGGCAGTTAATTTATTTCACAACGTATCCTATATTCCTGATATTTATATATCTGCTTTACTCCTATTATTCTACAAATAAATCGTTTTTTTTTTTTTATTTTTTTTCTTACAAATTACATAAAACAAAATTTCATATAATAATTAAAAAATTATTTATATATTGGAAATGTTTTGTTGTTTAGGTAAACAAAAAAATGCAAAATATAACAAATTAATATATTTTAATATAATTATTTATTCAATAAAAATTAAAATGAAAATAAAATTTTCCAAAAATTTGAAATAATTGCAAATTAAAATTCATTTTCGCAAAAATTAACAAATAATAATATATCTTCATATTTGGATGAATTTTGACAATGCAATATTTTATAATATAAAAATTAAGAAATCTACAGTACGTTAATTATATATTATAGTATAACAATTCATGAATACAGTAATCAATTTCTAAACTTAATTAAATCAGGAAAATTTTTTTTTATCATATTGATAATCCAAATGATGCTAATAAATGTTAAATGCTAATTTATCGAATATTGACTATAACATGCATTATTAAATTAATGATTCCGTTTACATACAGATATTGCTCATTTCTGATATTTTAATTTCTGATATATAATTTCAATATTGGATTGCTAATTTTTAATATCTTAATTTCGAGTTTTTATTTTTAGTACTGATAATTTAAAATGTTTCGTAAAAAAATCATATAATTTATATGTATAATTATTATTCGTTTAATCATGCATATTCTTTTTTCTCCTTCAATATAATTTTAGAATTTATAAAAATTTATTGATTTTAATTTTGAAATTTATTATCCATTTCCAATTACTGCCATATTAAATAGTATTCATGAAATAATAGAAAAATTTTTAATTGAAATTTTCAATAAAATCTATTCATTGAAAATGTAAACAATTTTTATGTTTTATTAAACTAAAAATGAGAAAATATATTAATTTCTAAAAATTTAATTGCATTTTTCAAATTATAAAAAAAGCAAAAGAAAAAAAAAGAATTATTACCATATAATTCAATAAATTTTTGTTGAACATAACATTCTTCTGAATCCATTGAAAATTCGGAAATTTTTATTTCATTTTCATAAAAGACTTATATTATTATTATTATTAGATTCTGAATCCATTGAAAATTCGGAAATTTTTATTTCATTTTATATTATTATTAGAAAAGTTAAAAACCGATATTTACATTATTTTAAATCTATTTTTAAGAAAAATTCTTATATAAAGAAAATAATTCAATAAATTTTTATTGAATTAACACTACAACCTTGCATAAGTTTTTCTTTTTCAACAATTCAAATAATCCTAACAATATTTGTTATTGTTAACGATGAATTTAGTCATAAATTATTTTCAATTTAGTAAGCCTAGAATCATTTTAGGCATTTATCTAACAATTGAAAAAAAATCATTTTATACGGTGTAAATAGTTTATATCTAAAAATGCACTATCATTGTATTCCTTATTTTTGCATACAATACCTCGAGAGTCAATACCTCGATAGTTTGCCTAATTGAATGATTAGTTAGTTAAGTATAAATGATTTATTTACAAAATTTATTTTTTTTTTAAATTATTTTCCTTTTTTTGTTTGAAATGTTTTTACATATTTGAAAAAAATTTGTTTTAAAAAATAATTTGAAAAAATTATTTTTGAAAATAACAATTAAATTGTTGACGATATTTGAAACAGAAACGAAAAATTATTGATTGATTAAATAAGTCTTTTAAAAAATTTTAACCTAAAATATAAACATTTATATTTATTTAAATTATTAAAATAATTTTTGATTTATATTTTTTCTTTTGTCGTAAAAATTGAATTATTGATTGAATTAAGAAGCGGAATGTATGATATGGACGAATTTTTAGCATCTAAAAATTTTATAATATAAAATAATCTTCAGATTAGTTTTGCAATATTAGAAAAAAAATAATCCTAAACTTCTAAGATTGATCTTTGTCAAAAAAAAAGATTAAATTCCAGCAATCTTTCCAACAATAATTAAATCGTCCTAATCACTATAGTCGTCTTAATTATCACTATGTCACATAATTATCTAAATGCATCAATTTATATCAATTATTAAGAATGTTTGTATGCATTAGTCTCGATAATTTGTAAAGGTAAATAATTTCATAGTAGTGATATCTTTGATAATCACTAGGATCATTTGCGTTTTTGCTAAGTTCATTCATCTGCAACAGCTTTTGGCACTAAATTAACCAACCATATGTTATGATAAATCATAATGATGAAATTATGAATTATTCAGCTAAACAATTTTAATAATTAATCGATGAATAATTTTCATTTAACTGAATCATATTTAATAATTTCAATCAAAAATCGTTAATTCATCTCTGATAGCAGATGATAAAATTTTTATAAATTTATCAATAATAGCTAAATTTTAGATTGATATGCTTATATTATTATTATTATCAGTATTATTTCCTATTATTTCGACTATACTACAAGTACAGGTATCATTGATATATTTTAAATTCTTCGCTAACCTATTTTTTAATCATTTCTTCTATTTGATTAATATTATCTATGTATAAACCATATTTAATCTTTCTATATCAATAAATATGCATTGATATTTGTAGAAATCAAAATTTATTGATAAAAATTTTGCAAGAAATTTATAAACTCATTGATATAAGCTTAACATTTCAAGAATCAATAAACCTGGCATTTCAAGAATTAATAAATCTAGCATTTCAAGAATCAATAAATTTGAAATTTCAAGAATCAAAAATTCAAGAATCACCATTTTTTTCATTATAAATTATTTTATTTCCAAGAAATGATTTCATAACAAATATTAATTATAAAGTTAAATTAATTCAATCGATTAATCGATAAAAGTATGAAAAGATAAGTAAGATTTATCTAAATTAATTGATAATAATTTCAACGGAAAAAAAAATGACTTATTGATAATATTATAGCGAAATGAACGACGATTCTACGATCAATTAGATGGTTTATGGACATTTGTAAGAGAGGAAAGAATTCACCTTCTATAGGTATAAAACGTAAATGGCATTTATATGATTTGTCAAATTTTGAGGTATCAATTATTATTATCAGTAATATATCTCTTATCAATTTTGAAATAAGGAACAATAAAAGAAAAAATATTTAATCAGCAATTATCATTTCATTTAAAAAAAAAAAAAAATTTTATAGATCCGATCTAAGTACGACTTTTTAGAATGCAACTGTAATGCCGGTTCCAGCAGCCTATAATGATTTAACAGCAGATCGGCAAATACGTGAACATGTCGGTTGGGTATGGTATCAACGTAAATTTTTGTCAGCATACGTGATAAATACTATCGGCATTTTGTACGTTTCTCAAGCGTACAGTATTACGCTGTAGTGGTAAGTTAATTAATCGATAATAATAATCTCTATCATCCACTGATATTACTATATTTAAGATTATCCGATGTAAACATTTTTTTTAGCTTTTTCAATCTTCCATAAATAGCCTATAAATGCTAACTCTCGAAATAAAAGTATCTCGAGAATCAATGAAAAAGAAAAAAGTAATTTCATATAAATAGCCTTCTTAAATTAATTTATAAATCTAAATTTAGTTCATAAATGATAAAATTGTTGGTATTCATATTGGTGGTCATCTACCGTTCGAAATTGATATTACGAATCAAATTTTATTTGATGGTGAAAATCGTCTCACTGTAGCAGTAAACAATACGATGACCTCAGGAACAATACCACCTGGTGAATTTCGTTACATCCAAAAAGAATATGGTGGAAGTAAACAATATTCTGAAGGGTTCGTTATCATTTTAGAAAAAACAAAAAAAAATTTCAAGAAAATATTAACAATCTAAAATTATCGTTTTAACGAATAAATTTATACTAAATTTTTCCAAAATTTTTATCACTAATTTAAATGATATGATTTTTTGTTAGTGTTATATCAGTGTTGCACTAACATTTATACGTTTACTTTTTAACAATAAATTAATTGATTAAATGTTAAATCGATTAATTCCATTTATCAAAATAGATATGATCGAAAAGTTAGATTGATTGTGTATGATCGAATTTTACAAAAGTAATTTAATTTTTAGATTTTTTAAACAAACATGGAATTTCGATTTTTTTAATTATGCTGGAATACTTCGACCAGTTTACATTATACGAAAGCCATTTGCACATATTGAAGATATTAGTATTGAAGCGGAAGCAAATGGTAAAAAGAAAAAATAATTTCAATATGAAAATTTCCTAAAAATTTTTTTACAAAAATAAAATTCAAAAAAGAAATTCGAAAATGAAAGATAATAAATTAATTATAAAAATAAATTTTTATTTTCAAATTTCTATCAATGAAATATTCCATTCCCTTTTTTTTTCTCATTTAAAAAATTAATCTTCGAATTAAGTAGTAGTAGTAGTAGTAGTAGTATGTTAAGGATAGATTAGTTTTTTCCTATTTAGAGGAAAAAATTAATTAATTATAGGAACTTTTCGCTACAAAGTATATACGATATCGAGCAGTCAATTAGCAACAATTCAGGTCACAGTAATAGATAGATATGGTATTGTGATATTTAAAAGTAATCAACAAGGTTACAGTGGTCATATCGATAATATTCAACCATGGTGGCCTCGTGATATGGGAGCTCCTGTATTGTATAATTTTGTGGTAAAAAATTCCAATAAATTTAATTGATCCAAACATTGTATGATATTTTTATTCAACGATCATCATAAGGATTGTTTTTTTTTTTTTTTTTTAATCGAAATATTATCATTTCCCAAAGATAAAAGATACATTGATAGTTATCATTTTTCTAGCATAAATTTAAGAAAAAAAAATTGGACAAGAATTTTGTAGGAAAAATATTAAATTTTCTAGCTTATTTTTTTAATTTATACGCTATTTTTTTAGATGATAATGCTATTTTTAGATGATACGGTTATTTTTAGATAACATGGTTATTTTTAGATGATACGGTCATTTTCAGATGATACGGTTGTTTTTAGATGATACGGTTATTTTTAGATGATACGGCTATTTTTAGATGATACGGCTATTTTTAGATGATATGGCTTTAGATGAATAAATGAAATCGTTGAAATAATTTTATTAAAAAATAAAATAATTAGATGTAATATATGATGAAATAAAGTAACATATTATGGATGAATTTACGAAGTTTTAAGATTGAATTTTCAGGTTCAATTATCGATCTCAGGTATTTTAATAGATGTATATCGCTTGTGGTTCGGTTTTCGTACCATAAGTCTTTCGGAAAATCAAACTTTCATTAATGGGAAACCATTTTATTGTCATGGTTTTGGTATGCATGAAGATTTTGAAGTGCGTATTCTTTTGAAATGCTAATTTTAGTATCTTAAATTATTATTTATTATAAGAACTATTAGCATTGTATGATACTTAATTAATCGAGATTAATCGAGATCAATTAGCTGGTGAATAATAATTAATAGCAAATGAGAAATGTAAATATTAATTATCTTAATTATCGATCTCAGCTATTTTAATCGATGTATATCGTTTGTTTAAGTATAAGTTTAAAATCTACAAAAACTAAGGCATGAAAAAAATATAATTAAAAATTATAACTTTGAAACAATTTCATTAAGAATATTTTTTCATAATTGATAGCAATATCTTGCAATGAATGATCTGTCTAAAATAAATAAAAAAATGTAAATATGAATTATCATAATTTATTTCTAATTTAAGTGTAAGAAGCTTAAAATTTAAATTATAAATTAAATTTGAAATTGTAAATTAAATTGAAAATTATAACTTTAAGATTTAGTAATTGATTACCATTATTTTATGCTTTTATTTTTAATAAAAATAAATTATATATTAGGTTGCAGCTTCATGGTCGTGGTTATAATCCGGTAGTATTAACCAAAGATTTAAATATGCTCGAATGGATGAATGGTAACTGTTATCGCACCTCACATTATCCGTACAGTGAAGAAATGGCTTTTGAAGCTGATCGTCGTGGTATTGCTGTAATTACCGAAACACCTGCTGTTGGATTAAGGTTAAATTTTAACAAAAAAAAAAACTTTCAAAAAAAAATTTTGAAATTATTTTAATCAAATAATAAAGTATACAATTATATATATTACAAAAAAATTATAGGTCATTGTAGTACGATCAATTTAATTGCATAATAATTTAACTTTTCTTTTTTTTTCTTTTATTTTCCATTTTCTTCAAGTCAATTTTATTTTTACTTATTATATACAGAAGTTTTTATTTATTTTTTTTTTTTTAAAGAATCATTTCAATATTGGAATGAATCATTTTCAATAATAATTTTTTCTTACTTTAATTATAAATTATTATAATTTGTGTTTTTTTTTTAAATATAAATTGTAAACTATTAAAGCATATATTATAGTAAATATTATTGATTAGAAAAAATTTTGATAAATTATTTTAGCTATTTTACAAAACAAAATCAATTATTGCATGCGGAAATGATACGTGAATTGATTGAACGTGATCGAAATCATCCATCAACAATTATGTGGTCATTAGCTAATGAACCAGCTTCAAGTGATCCAGCTGCTCGATTATATTTCAGGTTAAATTTATTCATTGCTAAAAATTTCTATTTTCACCTGACATATTTTTTTTTATTTGATCATTAGTACAATTATCGAATTATTCATCATTGATAAGGATTAATGAAGAGATAAGAAACTAAGAAATATGATAAATAAGAAAATATTTAGGATAATAATTTTTGCTGCCTGATACGAAATAACAATTAGTTGGAAAATAATGGGAATAATTGAACTACGTAATCTGATATTGATTATGATTAAAATATGTGCTAAATTATATATCTATACTTCAAATCTATACCTATTCTTGATTGTCAAGAGTTGCAAAAAAAATTGCAAACTTTTTCTCGTTTATGATTATGCATTATCTGTTGAATTACCGTCGATAACAAATGATGCTTAATTGATTTGATATACATAAACGATAGCTTAATTGATTTGATATAGATTTATATTTTTTTATCACAATCAATTAAACGAATTATGATAATCATCTTAATGATCAGTGCAAAATTTGGAAAAATAAATATGAGAAAGAAAATGATAAAATTTTGCAACTAAATGAAAGATTCATAGAATAATTGATAATCATTGAATATTGTGATATTAAAATGCTTATAAATCTTATCATACATTATATTAATATTTTGATATAACCTAAAATTCTCTTTTTTTCTTCTGCTTAAAAATATTGAATAATCAATTGTATTGATTGCTAAATAATTGTGCTATTGAATGATAAGATTTTTAAAAATCATTTGTGATAAGATTTTTAAAAATCTTTATGCTAATTTTTAGTGAACTTATTAATTTGACACGTTCAATTGATCGAACTCGACCTATTACTGCTGTATTAGCACGAAGTTTCGATGCTGATCAAGTAGTAAGCTTATCCTATCCTCAGTTCTAATCATTTATCACTTTTTTGATAAATATTATCAGTAAGCCTATAACAATCTATATGGATATATGTATATATCTAATATATATTGATGGCTAATTTGTAAAAAAAAAAAAAAAAGTATTCATTTAATAAAAATTGGGCATATTTAAGCTAGGCCTATTTTAATTTCTTTTTGATTTTAATTAATAATTTTCAGGCTGGTCTACTTGATTTAATTTGCATTAATAGATATTTTGGTTGGTACATTGATATTGGTTATTTGGAAACTGTTAATCATAGTTGGATATTTGAAATGAAGAATTGGAAATCAAGATATAATAAACCAATTATTGTAGCAGAATATGGTGCAGAAGCATTACCAGGTTTAAATCAGGTATCATAAATAAAAGAAATTCATACAAACAAATTCCTTCAAGATTATCATAGTTAGAAAATCGAAAACAAAGGAAATGATAATTATGCTTTTGTAATTTCACGATAATAATTAATTGAGCAAATTGCTACTATTATTTGCTCGACTATTTGCACCTATAAAATTTGATTAGTTAAAAAATTTTTGATCAAATAATTTTTAAGGAACCAAGTCGTGTATTTAGTGAGCAATATCAACGAGAGTTACTGGAACAAACACATCATGCATTCGATATATTACGTAAAAATCATATCATTACCGGTGAAATGATTTGGAATTTAGCTGATTTTATGACAGCTGATGGTTTGATCATTTTTATTAATCTTTTAATAATCAAAAAGAAAAAAATGACCTCTAAAATGACCTAAAAAAAATACGTACGATAAATTACGATCAAAAGAATATATTAATTTTAAATATATGATCTATTATAATATAAGAGAGGAGGAAAAAAAGAATTTGAAATTTTCAAGAAAATATTATTAGATTAATCCAAATGAATTAAACAAATTTAATTCAATCAATCAATCAATCGATCAATCATTCAATATATTGAATAAAATGATTTTTAAAAAAAACCAGTGATTAAAATTCAAATTAAAATAATCAAATAATACATACTATCATTTTACTATGATAAATACATAAATATTTCACTAAGAATATTTAAAATTAAGTTAAAATTATAAATTTTCACTAAGAATTGATAAGTATTTCATTAAGAATTTTTAAAATTAAATTGCAATTAGTAAATATTTCATTAAAAACTAATAAGTATTTCATTAAGAATTTTTAAAATCAAATTGAAATTATGAAATAAAAAATAATTTTAATGACCTATTGTTATTATTACAGGTGTAACACGTGCAGTAGGTAATCATAAAGGTGTATTAACACGAAATCGACAACCTAAAATGGCAGCATATATTTTGAAAAAACGATATAAAAATTTGGAAGAAATAACGACATAGTTTTGAAATAAAAACTTTTTCAACATTCTACTACATTAGCATTAACGGGAAATAAATAAAACATGATATCGATATAAGCAGATAAATCATATAATAATGATAAGGATACTGTAAATATCAAACAAACAATGATGAGAAAATTCCTCATGCTTTACTTGATTATCTTTCTTTGCAATCAATCATATATCATGTTGAATGCATAAACAATCGCTCTCATTACATACGATCTGTTAAATTATGCAATGTTGGATTTTGCTTTACTTGTAGTATTTCCCATATTGTATTATCATTATCATTATCATTACCATTATTATTATCATCGTGATATTTGCAAATATGTGTTGTTTTATGATGGTTATTTTTTCCCTTTCTTTCTCTTTTTGTTGTTTCATTTCACATTAATGTGAAATGTTTTAAAATTATATGTTAAACTACAATTGGTCGTAATTCTCGATTGAGACATTTCAATTATTCCAAATTTGACTAATTAAATTAATAGATGCAAAAACTATATTTTTTATTTTTCTACCATTTCCCATGAGGTTATTAGAATTATTTCAATTATTAAATGAAATGAATGATGTTTTATGATCTTAAGTTTTCCATAAGGTTATCAGAATTATTTCAACTATTGAATGAAATGAGTGATGTTTCATGATCTTAAGTTTCCCATAAGGTTATCAGAATTATTCCAACTATCGAATGACATGAATGTCTCATAATTCTAAGTTGTTTATGATTTTTTCAAATTGTATAAAAGTCAAATTGCATTTGAATTAAATTAACAATGTTTGATATTGTAAAGTGCATTAAATATTTTCAATAAAATAGCAAAAATGATAATGCTGATACTAAGTAATCCTATACTAAGTAAAGGACTGAAATTTATTGATAAAATGATATATTCAGCAAAGGATTGAAGTCTATTGATAAAGTGATATTTAGGATATTTTAAAAAGAACAAGAAAGTTGATGCTATGCAATCTGAATTAGCATTTAAAAAAAAAAAGAAAAATCAAGAAGATATAAAATTTTTTGAAAATGTTTGAAAAATAGGAATTTTCCTTGAAAAATTTTAAATCTTTATTTGACACTTTTTCTTAAATTTCTAAATGTTATATACAATAACAAAGAATATACGATTTGAACGAATAATTAATAAATTTGTAATTACATTAAGCGGGACTTCGTATGTACCATTAAGAAAATATCAGTAAGTAATCATCATCAGACACGCGATATAAATATCGAAAATCCTTTTTATGATCTTCTTTATTAAATTAAGTAATGCACTTTATGTGTAAGTTTTGTTGACAATTTTATTCATTTACTACATAAAAATTTTTTTAATGCATGATCAAACATCAAATTTATTCATACCATTATTATCTCATGCGCTGTGATTCCTTTTTTTTTTGCTATTCACAATCCAGAAATTTAGAAAATTGAGCAAAAATATTGTCAGTATTTATTAATTTTCGAAAATTTAATGAGATGAGATTTTCACCAATATTTTGTATTATTACGACAAATTGTTCAAAATGAATTGTTTGAAAGTATAGTGTAAGGCATGTAAAGTTCGACAGTTTTAAGTTTTAATTTTCCATTCAATAAATTATTTTTCATTTAATAAGAGGTTCAATGAAGCATGCGCGGATCACCAAGGAAAATAAATGTACTCTATTTTTCTTTTATGAGAAAAAAGAAAATTTATTCATATGAATTTTTGATTCTAATTATTTAAATGGTGCATGTTGAGGTAAAATGACATATCTATTATCAAAATTTTATCAGCGATTAGCTTAAGAGCGAAATGAAATATGTTCCAGAGAAATGTATCCAATTGAAACTTTTTATTAATCATATAGTTTTGGAGTTAAATTTCGAATGAAATTTAAAATTTCTAAGACGATACATAAATAAATGGATGGATAAATCAAAAGTGATATTCAAAAGGTAATATGAAAAATCGTATTGTAAATGATAGGACAGATACAATTTTTGTCTCAAAATAAGTAATTCAAAATGGGCGATGCTTCATTTGCTCATGAAATAGAGTATGATCAATTATAAAATATTTTGCTATCGTAGATATTTAATTTGCATGCACATCAACAATATGTTAATAAAATAATTACTATAAGTCAATAAAATGAATACATGTAAATGTATCATGTATTATTATGATCTCAAATGATTGTTTATCTCAAATATCAAAACCCAAATCAACACAATAGCAGAAAAGTTATTTTCGACAGCTTAAAGTTTTATAATAAAAAAAATGGAGTGAAGCAACACTTATAGATATCTCAACAACGTTTTCGAGTTATAGTTAGAAACTATAATGATCCCAAGCAATTAAGTTATAATAATGATAACATAAAGGTAAAATAATGCTCACAGTGATGCGTACGAAATTATTTCCTCCATTAATATAGCTATACTAATAATACCGTCTGTAAGTGTAACAACCTTGCAATGAGATATTTTAACGGAATCTTCATGCTTCTTTTTATTTCTCAGAAAATTACAATTCCCTTTGAATTCTGCACTATAAGCATTGAACTTGCAGATTTATGCATGTTCAATTTATGCTTATTCAGATTTCCACGCTAAGTGAATCTTTTATCGCATACATGGCATTTGGACGGTTTCTCGCCTGTATGTATCCAACTATGAATAGTCAAACCGCTAAGCCAAATGAATCCATTACCGCACGTCTCGCTCTTGAACGGTTTCTCGTTTGCATTTGTCCGATTATATTCATTTAAATCCTACTGAACAGTTATTTTTGCCTGTCTGATAAATCGATTTCAGTTATTATCTGAAACTATTCGAAATGATTCACTTCATAACTTATTTGTTTGTTGGTTATTTGTGATAATTGCGAAATAATTCAGAGATTAAAAATCTTCTATATAAGTTCATATTATTCTACAGAGAGTTTAAACGGAAAATATTGATTATTTTGGAAGATTGATAAGAATAAGAATAACTACGATTCTAAATATAAAATTCAACAAATTTCAAATTACACCCAAAAGATTTCAAGTAAAAGATTTTAGATTACATTGGACCCTGAAATATTTTCAAGTCGATTATATACGCGAAACTACATCGCTTTAGTACTGAAAAATTTTAAATATTTTTTAAAAAATGAAACTTTAAAATTATTTGAAATGGCTGATCATTTTTCTTTGTTTTATATTTATATATTCAAAAAAATAAAATTTTTTCTTTTCAAATAAAATGATTTCAATTTTCTATTTATATTTTTGTAAAAAAAGAATAAATAGCCAATATTATAATATTTTTTTTTCATTCATTTCATCGTCGAATCTTATCATCGTATTTCGGGCGAAGGTATAAAATATCATTTAATATCAGTCAGCGATGGATGCTATGGCAACAAAACCATTCATTTCATATAGCATGAAAAAATTCACTTAAAAAATAATAAAAAAGCCTAAGATGAATATGAAAATAAGCTTAAATAAAAACGAGAAATAATTTCAGTCTCAACAAAATTATAAATCATTAATTCTGGTAATAGACTATATATATATATATGTTCATATATAATCATAGAAAAAGATTTACTAAGTATTTTTGCATAATTATTAAGTGAAGTTGAAATAAAAAATGAAATTTCTCTTCGTTTTATGTTTATTAAATAAAAAATGAATAATAAAAAAATAAAAAAATGAACTATTATGAAATTCAATTCATATAATTTTGAAAATTTAAAATTAAGCGGTTAAAAATTAGCAAAGAAATGGTCGTTTATTATCTTTCTTTTCGCTTAATTAATTAATTGCAAATAATTAATTCATTTTAATCTTCTCAATTTCAAATAAAAAAAAACTTCAATTATAATCAAATATTTAAGCATAATACATAACTATATGAATAATTATGTATCGATTCATATTTGCAAATAGTAGGAAAAAAAGTTCGCTGTATTCTATTTTATGCTTTGTAAATGAAACATTTAGCTTAAAAAAGTTCTATAGGTTTAAATTTAGTTCAATGAAATTCGAAGGCACTAATGAGCCATTCTAATAATTAATAAATGATTGAATGAATGAAAAAGTAAAGCTAAGCTTTTATAAGCAATTTATTTTTTAGAAAAAACTATCATAATATCCGATTTCGTTAATGTACGATTCATGCATATCGAAAATTGTATGAAAGTAGCATGACCATTCGTTATTATGAAATTGATTTACGAAGAAATTTTGAAGAAGCTTGATGGATTAGTAGAATTCAGTGATGTATCATCGTAAAATGATAAAATTAAAAAAGCAAAACAACAATAAAGATTAAATTATGAATCACTATTAGTTGATTCTTGTTATGTTTCTACTTGTCATAATTAACCATCGAAAAAGCATAAAATCAGAAACTAGAATCCTGACAATATCAAATTGAAACAAAACATGCATTCAGCAATATCTTTGCAATGAAAGACAAGAAATATCCGATGAAGCAAATAATTTTTAATTTAATTCAGATTCTTCATATGGACGACGATGATTCTTTTTGCGCTGAAATAAATCATCCGCAATAGTTATTTAAAGTTTAGAATTTGAGGCGCAATTATTCCGTTGGCATAGACCATTTCATTTGATCAATTTTGATAAAAAAATAGAAAACCGAATTATGCTTACTTTCTTTACTTTTCTGATAATGAATCATTTTCCGGATGCATAAATCAGATGTAACTTTTAACAAATTAGATTGTTTGAAAAATTAGATAATTCATATCCAAAGATTAAAAAATTTAATCCAAATCTTGTGATATCATTGGACTAGTTAGAATATATTGACGTGATATCATTGAATTAGTTAAAATGTATTGACACTTATCATCTGACACTTATCCTCAAAAATGTTCATTAGATAGCTTATCAAATTTATAATCTTGCATCGAAAATGAAATTTTATTATCAAAGGAAAATATGCTGCCATCAAATTGATGAAAAAGTTTTAAATCTGAGCAACGTTTGCGTACGTTGTAATAAGTTTAACGTAAAATTAAAAACAACATAACCTTTCATTTTTCTATTTATTAACAATAATTTATCACATACAACAAACACCCGAATATATTATACATATTTATCAAATGAATTCAAATAATTAAAACATTTAATAAAGATTAATTGTTATAATTATTAAATTGGAATTAATCAAATATTATATCATACTTTTTAGCAGGTATTTTATTTCAAAATATGGAAATTATCATTTTAATGTGACATCGTATATAAAATTTATGAAATTCATTCTTTACTAAAATTACGAGAAAAATATTTTCGACTAATTTTCACAGTCAAAGTAAAAGTGAATTAGGTATATAAATGTTGAATTATTAGTAATAAAAAATGATGTTCAAGTACCACAAGATATATATTAAAATATCTTCATTAATTAACAAAATCATTTTCGAATTATGCAATCGACTTGAATTATTTAATCGAATAATTTAACTACTCTCGAATTATATAGCCGAATAATTTGATATTTTTATATAGCATCCTTTTTTAAAGAGATTAAAAGATGTGATTAGAAAAAATAAAATTAGAAATAATCGAAAACAAAATTGAAAATTTAATAATAAATCAAAGATAAATTTTGAAAGAAAAAGGATTGAATCAAATTAAATTGTAATAAAATTTACAAGATTATACATTCTTATCTTCTAACGTTTCTACTTAATGTTTTGCTTATTCTTTCAAAACTTGCCAATTTTCAAATCTTTAAGATTCGATTTCTTAAATTCAAAATAATTTATATATTATAAAAAAAATTAAACAGTTTATATAATCTAACTTTTACAAATTTCGATTTTAGATATCGACATTTTATTATCATTTCATACTTTCCTTATTTATTATTTCATTCAATATCTTTTTAAGCTTGGATTGTTCCGACATTCTACCAATGTTTCTTCATTCATTTCAGCATAAATTTCTATTTTCAGATTTTTAAGTATCGCAATTTTGCCATTTTATTTATTATTAAAAAAAAGGAATCACAGCGCATGAGATAATAATGATATGAATAAATTTGATGTTTGATCATGGATTAAAAAATTTTTTATGTAGTAAATGAATAAAATTGTCAACAAAACTGCAATAATCTCTTTTATTCACTCCAAATCATCGCTATGTCATTCAGTGGTTTTGTTATGCTAATTAATTGAATTATTCAAAATGTTGAAATCAGAGTTTTTATTAGTTACATATAACTATCGCGGCACATAACTATCCCTTTCACCATCAAGTAATTTAATGTCTATTTGCCAAAATGATACCATTCGTCGTTCTTATCAAATTTTATAAATTGAATATCGAAACCTTGGCGAATTTCTCGTTTTAATCAGGCCTATAAATAAGAGATGAGAATTTTCAGCATACAATATTATTTCTTCCATTTGTTTGCTAAACAAGTTGGCTAAAAAGATTAACATTTTTGATTCCGTTTCTAAAATTTGCAGGAAAATGTTAAATTTTGCTTGAATTCGAAATTTTATAAATTTACTATTGTGAATATTATTATACAAGGCGTATAGTATGATAGCTTTGAATTTTTTAATTTAAAATAAAAATATTATGATTAATGATTATATGTAATGTTGCAATTTCATTTAATAAAAATTTTTAGCTCTTAACAATCTTCGAATATGACCTTTCATATCTGGAAATTCTTGGAAATCCAAATTCTTTTGCATTGCCATTTTTTTATATATTTTTTTGTTCCGCTGTATTCAATGGTACACCAACCACTACAACTCTTAAAGGTAAATTTGTAGATTTCATTCATCTATTTGATTTAACTATGCAAAATTAAATGATTTAGGCAAAATAAACAATGTAGAATTTGATGAAGCTGGCGAATATTCATATAATCGATCCTATAGAGCTTAGGTTTAGGCTTAGGCTTAGGCTTAGGCTCTAATACAGAAACAACAGATATATATAAAGGAACAATTGTCGCATAATATCTTATCTAATACAGAAACAACAGATATATGGTAAAGGAATAATTGTCGCATAATATCTTTCTTGATTTTGATTCTCAATTTTCAGGCTGATCTATTCGATCTTGTCTGCATTTAGTTGGTAAATAAAATTGATTATTTAAAAATTTTCAGGCTGATCTATTAGTCTTGTCTGCTATTTAGTTAGTAGATTAAACTGATTATCTGAAAATTATTTAACATAAATGGATGTATGAAATGAAGAATTGGAAATTGAAATTCGATAAATTCATAATGTATCGGAAGAAGCACTACTATCTTTTATGATTTCCAAAGTCAGCGGAAATTGTTCCTTCAATGATTGTAATAATTGTACCTATTTCTGCTGGTTTTATCATTCTTTAATAAACAATAACTATTGAAGCACAACTATTATTACCGGTATGTTAATCTCACACTAACAAAAATTTGAATCAATAAAAAGTTCTTGATCTGAATTATTTTATCACTTATATTATTTCCGTTCAAAGTTCATTACGTGAATCACTCACAATTGAACAGAAAAATTAAGAGGAGACTCTTGCAATAGATACTATAAACTGGTCAATTTTCACTCATACTAATAATTGTTTTGCCTCTTCCCTTTTCCTCAGCACTTTCTCATAAGCGATCGGAAGTTCATCATATTTGAAAATTTGATCAATTATTGGCTTCATCTGAAATTTCATTTTAAAGAAAACAATACTGAAAATACAAATAAATTAAAAACGGCATTCAGATTCTTTCATATATGACTGTTGATTAGATTCTAACCTTGCCATCCTTCAGAAATTCAGAAATTTGCTGCATACATTTTGGGTGTGGAGCAAAAACGCATATGAATACCATTGTCCACGTTGAATGGTTGGCTAAATTTGAAATAAAAATTAACATAATTATAAATAATAAGAAAAATTGAGCTTGAAGGAAATAGAAATATATGTTACTGGAAAATTGAACCTCAGTTTATACGAATGAAGTTACAATAACCAGCAATAATAACAGCAAAGCATAATAATTGAAAAAGCTACCATGATATGCAGTTTTACAGATTAATTTTGTAAATTAAAAATTTTAGATTTTGATAGATGATATGTAGTATCTGTCACATTAACAAACATGAGCTTTCTTGATATAAGCACTACCTATTAGGCTCACTTCTCTGATTGATGAAAAATTCTATTAATTATTGTACTCACATAAAAATTCTATATTCATTATACGTATGCATCTGCTTTCAACAAAAAAAATTTTTAAATAAATTATGAATAAAACGAACAAGTGCTGCTTTAAGGAAATATTTTATGGCAGTTGAAGCAATTCCGAATGGAATTCCATATCTGAAAAAAAGAACGAAAAGAATTAAAAATCAACGAATGATGTAGCAGTTGATGTAGATTAAAACAAAAGATGGAAGACTTTAATGCTAATTTTTTAAATCTATTCTGATAGATTCTTTTATCAAATTATGCTTGACATATAATCGTATCAGTTAGGAAGGATAACTATTTCAATAAGAAATCTGAAGATGAAAGGAAACAAGAGACAAAGGAATGAGTAAAAAAACTAGGATACCTACGATGAGTACGGGAATATAAGTGAAGAAATGAAATCACAAAACTACATAATTAATAGAAGTAATTTAATTTTAATTTTAATTGAGTTTATTTTTGAACAGAAATAATATAGTGTGAATTAAAATTAAGCAGTTCTCTTTTATTTTACATTAACTGAATTTTTACTAATTTAATGTAATTTTCAAACCTGTCAGTATCACTAAGTAGTG
Source organism: Dirofilaria immitis (assembly GCA_024305405.1). Classification (NCBI taxonomy): domain Eukaryota; kingdom Metazoa; phylum Nematoda; class Chromadorea; order Rhabditida; family Onchocercidae; genus Dirofilaria; species Dirofilaria immitis. Next base: position 1,355,426 of record JAKNDB010000075.1, read on the forward strand.
GGCTCAAAAGTGAAACATGTACACTATTGCGCCATAATCCCATTATTCGATTACTACACTCAGCTAATTCCGATTCAGCGCAATCCAGTACTACATCAAACGGTCCTTCATTAATTAAATTTTCCATTGCTTCCGGACTTTTGTAATTTATCGGTATCGCTCCTAGTTTTTGCACCATATTAATACTGAAATAATAGCAGTAAATGAAATAATAGAAAGGAAAAAAACGAGCTTTGAAGATAGCTCAAAAAATTTCTGGAACTATCATAGTTTTTTTTGCATATTAATAATATCGTTTCTTGAAATTCTCAAAATTTTAAAAAGAATTTGTTCGATGAAATATTTACAGTTATTTCAAATAGAATTTATCAGCTACTACGAAATCTTATCTTCATCTGATATATTTTTGAAAACATGTAGAAAATTATTTGATAAAGATAAAGCAGCATAAATAATTGATAGTTTAATTATTTAACAGGAAAAAAAACGACAGTTGTTGAATAATCCAGAAAACTTCATCGTGCAAAAACGCCATTATTGACAAATGAGCTGCATTAAATGACTTCTAAAAAGTGCTCCCAATTTACCACTCTATTTTTTCATTTATCTATTTATTTACTTATTTATGCAAAAAATTTTCGATATTTAAAAATTACGACAACTAACCCACCTATCATCTGAACATGTTACTACTATTTTTTCAACATTCCATGCTTTGAGCATTTGTATCGCTGTTGTTCCAACACCACCAGCACCACCATGTATCAATACACGTTGCGATGCAGCATTATGTGGATTAATTCGAGCTATCTAGAATTCATACAAAAATAACTTAGTACGAATTTGAAAACTTTCAAATTTTCTTCAAATATGCGAGAAAATGCATTTTCAGATGGCATATTAAATCCGAGAAAATGCATTTTCAAATAACGATAGATCACATATTAAATGAATTTTTGTTTAGAAAATGTTTAGTTTCTTATTAGTCTAATACCTTGTTCAAATAGATAATAAAATTAAAAATTTATTAGAGAAATGAAGGAAATTTCTAATTAAAATTCAATTTTTTCAAACTGATAAAAGTGAATCTGAAATATAAAAATATCAATTTACTAAAATACTAATCACACATATAATATAAACTCTTATTTTTCATTACCGAAACTAATGCTGACCAAGCGGTACAAGCCACATACGGGAATGCTGTACCATCAACGTATGATATATTAGTCGGTTTTAAGACACAATTTGATTCGTTCGCTATTACAAATTCTGCATGCGTTCCCGAACTAAATGGATCAACTACAGCAATTACCTAAAATAACCATAATGAAATTAGTCGAATCATGAAAAAATAGTATAGACAAGAATTAATTAAAATCATTATTCAAAATTCATGCTTAAAAAAATCTAAACTATATTATGAAATTAATGAGAGAAATGTTAAACAATTTTTTTCTTTTAATTTTAAAAATTTAAAAATCAAAAAAATTTTTAAATTTTTGAAAAAAATAAAATTATTTTTCTACCTCATCACCTTTTTAAATTTCGTCACATTTCCACCAATTTGCTCAACAATACCGCTACAATCTCGTCCACCAATAAATGGTAATAATGGTGTTGAATCGTTTGAACAATTTCGAAAATTTTTACTGCTGAACATAATTTTCGTCCATATCCTTTTCGCATAAGAGTATCAATTAAATTCACGCTAGCTGCCTATGATAGAAATAAAAGTGGAAAATATATATGAAAAATTTTAATTGCCAGAAAAAAAAGATCTATTTTAAAATTAAACAAACCTTAACTTGAAGAAGAAGCTGATCTGGTTTTTCAATAATCGGAATTGACATATCAATTTTCTCCATATCACTATCAAATTGTTTTGTTACCCATGTTGACATTCTTCTTCGCCAGGTATTGATATCTCGAAGAGGATTTCTGTTAGCAATGACATATCCTAACAGTCGTTGCATGTCGTATAAGATCATGCTAAACATGAAAGAAAATTTCGTTTTTAATATTTTATTTAGCATGTTGATCTCGATTCATAATTAATTCAATTGTCATTAAAATAATAAATGGATTACTGAATCTATGTTTCTCTAAATGAGAAAATTAATTGGATGAATGAATGAATCAGTCAGAAAATCATAAGCATCAGAAGCGATAAAAAGAACTATTGATTTTAAACAATCAATTAAAGTGATAAATGATAAATGAATAAGTCATCGTGAATAAGCCATCTTAGTGCTATCATTCATTAAGTTATCATTTGTAAGCTATATTATCACCAATATTAATTTAAATAATTGAACTTAATTAAAGCAATATTATAAAAATGATAGAAAGATTGCTGATAGAATTGATTTAAATTTCAAAACTTTACAAAACAGCATTTGATATATATATACAAAATTCTTTTATTCAATAAAACAAAATATACAGAAAATGATTGAAAAAAAAGAAAACAATAAGCAATTAGTTATTTTATCAATTTCAATTCTTACTGTTTATGATATAACTGATAAAAAAAAAAATTTTACACCTGCAATATATCGTCCTTATCAAATAAAATTTAAACTTATAAATAATAATTTTCAAACTAAATACAAGTTCTAAGCAAAGAAAAAAAAACAGCTGATTATCAAAACAAAAAAACTATCAAATATTGCAATAATATTTTAAAACGAAAGAATGAAAATATGAAAAAGAAAAGGAAAATGAAAAGAAATACATTTCAAACTGTTATTATCTGTTTATTCTTTTGATAATTCAAAATAAAGAAAATAGAAAAATTTATTTAAAAAAAAAAACTTTCAAATGATAGTTTTAGTTTAGTTTTATTACATGCAATAATATAAAATGATAAGCAATATTTGATTCCATCAATAAATTATTTAAGCAATCATCTATTATTCATTGATAAAATCTCACCCGAGAATTTTTCATCGCAGTTTGGCAAACAATATATAATATGATATCCAATGTAGGTTGAATTCATATATGGAAGTTTTTAGCAAATCAAAAATAGCTTTTCAAATTGTGTATTAGTAAAATAAATCATATAATTTCAGCAAATGATTAGCTTATCTAATTGATGAATAAATTGACATGAATATCGTTCCAAACCAATCATCGAGATTGTACAATCAATGGACATTGAAAGATGAAATATGAATTATCTCGGAAAGCAATTACAAATATTTACTAAAATCAATTTTCTCGGTTTGAAAAATTTTTCGAAATTCATTATTCAACAAACTATCCAATGATACATCATCGCGAGTGCTTATCCATTTTCTTTCAATCAAATTAAACCTGAAAATATTTAGCAATTTAACAAATAGATTATTTGCAATCATATAAGCTGTCTTGAATTTAGAATATAAAGTGTTATCAGTATAGTAGCTTAAGGAGATAAACATTAACAGTTCAATTCTAATTTTAATTCAACAAGATAGTAATTGGCGTATGCATAGGCTTTCTAAGCTTTTTAATTTAAATCAAAAAGATCGATTCCAAATCATTTATACAATTCTATCTCTTCTAAAGATCAAAGATACTGGATTTAACAGCTTATCAGTTTCGCATGAACTTTATACAATTGATTTCGATATTTTCTTAATTCCCTGAATCATAAAACGTAACCTATACGCATCGCATTTTGCTAAATCAAAAATCTTATCTTAAAAATATACCGTTTTGGACCGGATAAAGGTGAAGAAAGCCAAATTTGTCGATTTGGTGTTTGCTTATTGATAACATAAGTACCAGTTTTTTCACTAATTTTAACCGTAATTACACCCATAGATGAATTTATATCATACTCTTTATCACAATTAAACCTATCCGGAAAAGAATCCAGATAATCGGTCAATTTATCCAACGTTTCATCGGCCATTTTTTCGTATTCATCTTCCGATAAAACACTTTCAACGCATAGATATCTTTCTAAAGAAAAAAAACGAATGAAAATTTCTTATATAATAAGACCAAAAAAGTAAATATAAATATTGAAATAAAATAACTAATCTAAGTGATAAATAAAAATATCGCATTTTACGGAAAGAAAGTTAACAAACTGAAATAGTTTTAAATTTCAAAAAAAAAAAAGATTCTTACGTTTTAAGAAAGATTCTGTATTTATCAATGCTTTAAATAATTGTCGTCTCAACATATTTCATTCGCAATTCAAATCTGATAATATGATAACTGATGATGAAAATTTGATCAGTTTAGAAAAAAAAACAAAAAATCATTTATTCAATTTTTTTCTGATCTAACAAATAATATTATCATTTATTATATTTTAATATTGGATTGTTAATTAAAATATCAAAATTTAAATTGACCGCAAAAGAATGTCTTTCTTTTTTGATAATAAATTGAAATAGAAAAATAAAAATATAATGCCATTTGAATGATAGAATAGCAATATAATTAATTGCACTTAAGAAATTCTAAGAAATTTTTATTTCATTTAATAAAACATTATAAAACAACAAATTAAAACATAAAAATATTTCATACCTTATTTTCCGTTAATTAGGTAAAAATTTAAAAATTAAATTTCAACATCTAAAAGTAGTGATATCTAATATCGTTCAAATTTATAAATTCTATATCACAGAAAAAAAAAAGAAAATAAAATATTTCAATATTTGATTGATTTAGCAATTTTTTTTCAAATATCATATAATATTTTAATTCTATTCATTTAGTAATTAATTATTTAGATATAATTTTGTGATAAAAATAGATATGATTTGAAATGATAAATGAATTGATTTTAATTTAAAAATGTATTTTTATTTACTGACAACATACTGAGTGGTTCATATTTTATAGTAATGTCATCGATAAAAATTGTATGTTAAAATTTGTTACATTAAATTCATATGTTTATTTTAGGAAATCAGTAAATAAATAAAATCAAAATTAATCATTTGTAATAATTTTTTATCAGAACATTTTTCTTAATTTAACAAAGTTAATATCATCCTCTTCTTCATCTTTTAAATATTTCATATTCACTTATGCTATTCTTATTATTATTATTATCTAATTCAAACTGAACTGATAGAAGTTCATTTTGATAGACATCAGCAAAAACAGCACAAGCAAATAAAATGCGTGATGAAGCTATGAAACGATTGAAAGAATTACGTCAAATTGTAAAAATGAAATAACTCGTTCGGGTCAAGGTACCGATGAAATTATGCAATTACAGGTTAGAGGAAGAAAGAAAGAAAGAGATAAAAAGAAATTCCTCAATTTTACAATTCTATTTCAATAAATGATTTTTTCCTTGCAAATATTTGGGGTTGAATGGTGCAAAAAAAAGCCGGAATATCAATCACCAATTAGCAATTTTTAAACTTAAATAATAATAATACGAAATAGAAATTGTATGACCTTTTCGATCTAATAATTCGTTAAGCAAATATTTAATGGTAGTGATGTATCAGATAAGAATGAGAATGAATTCATTCGTTAATTAAGCTTATTAATTTAAATTTGGAATAAGAGAATTAATCATTAATCGAAATGATCAGTACAACGATATTATTTGAGGATGGTGGTGAATTACATTTTATAAACACAAAAGCTACACGTGCATATTATTTGAATCATGAAGAATCATGGCTATATCTAGAACGTGAAAATGATGGTACATCGGGAACGTTATATATTGTACGTCAACTTCCAGATGGACGACTTATCACAAAGACTATGCAAGGTTGAATGTAAAATTGCATATACTATTGATTGTAAAAATCAAAATTCAAATTCTGCTTATGATAATATATTGAAGTTGAAATCATTTGAAAATTTTTAAATTAAAGTTAAATTTTTAACGAAAATTATTCATTGCACGGATTGTTAGAATGCTAGCCAAAAGGCACAGCTATATCGGATGATAACAATTGTTCTCCAAAATATATTTAAATCGGATACATATCCCACACTATTTGTTGGGCACAAGAAAAAAAAACAATGCACCGTAAAAATCTGATCGGCAAAAATATAAATTGCCACGTTCCAGAATATATCTCTGTCTCTATGCATCATGATTTGCTCTGATAGTACGGGTTAAATGGAGATCTGTCTTTTCCAGTCCATTGGCCAGGGTCTTCTACTGGTCGTTCCCAATCAACGAAATGATTATCTTTAAATTTAAATAGTCTCGGAAATTTCGCTCGTTCCTCAGCTGTATATTCATCGGATCGTTTCGGGACACGTTGTACTTGTTCCATCTGTAAGAAGAGCTGCTAGAGCGTTAATAGAAAAAGCAATTTCTGGAAAAAAATTCGGAATTAAAAATTATTTAAAATAATAAATAAGAGATATTTGTGGTATCTTTGAAATTTCCAATCATGAAGCTTTATTTGATATGCTATAATGATAATTCATATCATATGGACTATTTTAATGATGCATTAGGAGATTGATACAAGACCGATGCATTCTGAGTAACATTATTGAATAAGAATAAACTGTGTAAAAAGGTTGAAAAAAAGAAATCTCAAGAAAATCTGAAGATAACTTCGAAATCTATCATTATATGTTGAAAAGATTACTACCTGATTTCCAATATTCTTCTGAACAAAGGTTGGCATCTGATCATCAGCAAACAGATGTAACCTTTCAATTAATCGTTTGCGTAGTTGATTATGATCAAGACCTGAATATACCGTCATATGCATTATTCGACATGGATCAAAATCCTGAATTTGCCAAGCTGGATATTCAACCTTTGATTTTGGCATTTCCTAAAATTATTTAACTTAATTTGTAAGACACCAATAAAAAAGAAACTATAATCTCTTTAATAGCAAAAAACCTTTGAACCTTTTATCTTAAATACATTCATCAATCGTATGAAGAATATCGATTTATTAAGAATCTTAACCGCATGTATATTACAAATATTATTATTTATATCCATAGTGATGTTTTCACAGTAAAAATCTTTAGTATTGATGAATGTGTCTTTAATATTAATGAATGTTGTGATAATGAATTAATAAAGGTAAGCGATAATCGTCAATAAGAGCTTTATTCTTACTAATAAAAATTAAAAACGATTTAAACTATTATAAGAATTTAATAAAAACTTGATCTCCACTAATTACCGATATGCAAATAACCACATAATTACTATCATTCACAATATCAAACTAAAAATAGAACAAACCTTATCAAAGAAAAATCGCTGATTTTTCCAATTGAAACTCATGCATTGCAACATCTTTACAATTTATCACTACAACATGATCACCGCAATCGGTAAATGGATGATAAATCGGTTTATGTTTACCAGTTAAATAATTTGCAACTTTTTTGCCAAGTATCCAAACATCCTAAAATAATAAATTAGCCGTCAAAAATAATAATCTAGAGATTTTACCACACAAAAATTAAAAATCAACTTAAAAAAAAACAAAATTATATATTTGAAAAAAATGTGTTTAAAAATGCGTTTAAAAAAGATTAGCAAAATTAATGATTATAGAATAAATATAACGGACAATTTGACTGTCTTGAAATATTCGCTATGTTGAATGGCTAATGCTAAAAAATATGGAAGAAAATAAAATGGATATTTTCGGGAAATTTTAAAAATGTTTGAATAGATAAAAGAAATATGAATGAATAAAAGAAGCTAATTATTTATTTATTTAGGTACCAAATGTCTAAATATTGAAACAATTAATAGCCAATCAATTAAATGTTTCAATTATTCAATACGTTGCTATACAATAAAAATCACTGATTTATTAATCAGTAAGAAATAAATCTAAATTGATAAAAAGGAGATATTTTACTAAATCAGAATGAAAAAAAAATGTAGCATAAAAGTATTCTGAGAGAACTAAATGAAGATATTTAAAATGATATTATAAACTTATGTAGCAAAATTAACTTTTATCATTACGAAATTTCTATCATGCAAATGAATTTTCTTTTTCTTTAATTCAAATAAAAATTACAAAAAAAACCTGGCCCGTAGCATCTACAAGATGCCATTGACGAGCAAATAATAACCATTGTTGCACTCGACGCATTCGACCAATACTCATGATTGAAAATTTAACAAACTATATTTTGAACAAACAATTACTAAAAATCAATTGTACATTCTCTCTGAAAAAATCTCATAATAAATCTAATATACAGAATGGATAAATTGTTGCATAGTTACATCAATAATTTGATGAAAATTTTATGCATTAAGCAAATTGAGGTATTATTTTGGAACTTTTTGCCAAATAATTTGAGAAAAGAAAAAGCAAAATTTTAATTTTAATATTTCATTTATTCTTTCAAATTTTAAAATTATCGCAAATGAAATATAAAGTTAATGCATGAAGCAAACATACGATGATTGCTGATATGATTTATAAAATTACAGCATGAAATAGAATATCAGTGGAATGAAAAAATTAAAAATACAATTTACACATAGCAATTGATCAAATTTAGACAAATTTTTTGTATCTCATAGACTTTCGACATCTCAAAAGATATACATTACATGGAAGAATTGAAATACATAGAAAATTAATCATACTAACGATTTCAAAAGATCACAAATAAAATTTACAAAGAATTATACTTGCATAAATAATAAAATATACATTACAATCATTTAAACACTTCATTAATGACGTTTTTATTGAAAAAATATGGATATCGGCTTATAAAGAGAAAAAAATTACTCCTGGCTATTTTTATTTCAATGATAAATATAGTTTTCTACTCAATGAATGAATAAGAGAATTATTGAAACTAAAATTAATAAATAAAGCCCATACTTCGAAGAAAAGCGATAAACACAAGCGACGAATATATTACCACATCACTTGACCTTGATATTCTGGTAGTACACAAACTTTCTTTAAAGTTTCATAAACTACCATTGTTGCCGTCGCATATACGCAGCTATTAATCATTCTTGGTAAAAGACCTTTTGTTATTATCCTGTATCTTTCATCGAACCACATTGTTTTAATAGTATCTGCATAGGATGCACGTTGAATCTATAAAGAAAACAATAAAATTCAACTATTTAAAGAATCCAAAATTATGCCTCAATATTCTTATTTCCTATTCTGTAATTTCAAGAGATTGAAATAAAAAACCAAGTTTGAATAAAGCCTAAAATTTTTTTAGTCGTAAATCATAAATCACAAAAATTTTATGTAATTCAAAACTAAAGGAGAAATTGGCAATATACTGCAACCGATTATAATATTTTAAACAAATATTTGAAAGATTTATGAACCTGTGTACGTAATCGCAATATTTCCAGTGGATTTGTTAGGGTTGTTGCCACTATGGAAGAGGTAGCTGCAGCTGTTCCTTGGTCTAATAAAAAGTAAGGATGCCCTTCTTTTTCATATCCTGAATAAATTTTCTCTTAATTGATAATAATTGATATAGCTTTTAATGATAAAAATATAATAAAATCTAAATTATATATATGCTCACCAAGTAAACTGTGAAGAAATTTCCTTCTACACCATCGAATATTTTCCAGGCATGTATAATATATCGTCCAAAATATTGATCCAGCAGATATTCCTAATGCTGTTGACGCTACATAACCCCTAAAAATATTAAAATAAAAGTAAGAAGAAAAACTGCAATATCAAAAGAATTAGAACACAATCAAAATCTAATAACAGAAACTTGTTAATCTGAAGAAATAAAATAATATCGCTTCTTTTTCATATTTTGAAGAACGTAAAAATAAATCAGAAAAAAAGATATATCGGCTATTTCGATATAAAATAGAACTAAACCTAAACAATCTATCACAGTAATTAATGCAACATTCATTCTGCTCGTTTCAATTAACAGTACAATAATATCTTGTTATCTTAATTCGAAATTTCAGTTAAATATTTAACGTGTTAAAGCATTATAAGTACTGCCATATCATGATAGATTGTTCAGACAATTTTCTAACGAATGACCGAATATTTTTTAAATTTTTAATAAACTTATAATACCTGAAAAAACCACGATAACCATCAACGTGATATATGGCACGCAAAATTTGAAAGGCTGGTCGCGATGACAACTTAGCCTTATTCTGATGAATATAGTTCAAAACACCAGCATGATGAGCTTCACCTAAAATTGTCGTTACATTTATTATACAAAATAGAAATTAATAAAAAATTCGGGAATTAATCATTATATACTACTTTCTTTAATCAGTACCAAGCAAGAATAACTGATAAGTTAATATAAGTGAGTAAATTTCCGATGAAAATGCTGTTAGTTATAAAAATGATATGCTTAATCGCCATTTTTGATAGTTTTTTTTAATTTTTCTGAACTGAAGAGAAATCTCACCAACAAAAGCAGAAGGATTGTTGTAAATAATCATATATTGAGAAGTGATATCTGTTGGAACAAATATTATTTGAGTTAAAAGTGATACAGTACCACCTAAACGCATAAGCATATATAAAGAATTATCACAAATTCTCACAATTGTTCTAATTTATATTTTATTTTTTTACATCTATTTATTTATTTAAAATAAATGCTTTCATTATTTTGTTGATATTTTCAATTTTTTGTAAAAAGTAGACTTACAGCAATTAATTTAACATACTTATGTAAAAAAAAAGAATTAGCTTGCTAAACTTATCTATTAAATGAATAAGCAAAAGTGATTAACCTACAATCGATTTAGTGCCCAATCAAAGTACCATTATAAAAAAAAATTCTCTAGATGATCAGACAATCTTAGGAATAATTTTCTGCAAATCATCAATCTGCTATTCTGCTTAATATACATCAACATCACGATCACTTTGGCAAATGAGCAGAATCAACTTACCAGCTAACGATGAAACCAATTTGTCAGATGATAAATCCAGATGAAATTTCAACCATTCACGTGTTTTTTCATAAGCATTACAATATATCAATGGTGCAACATTCTGCGGAACTGTCATCAAGAAGCCCTTAAATTAGAAAATTACTTCTTAAACTAAATTAAAATAAGTTATATAAAATAAAATGAACTCAAAAAATAATTCATAACTTTATAAAATTTTGACATTAAATCGTATTGTTTTGCAAAACTAAACCAGTAAGTGTAAAAGATCATTATAGCTATATAGTAGTGATAGATTCGCAAAATTATAGTGCAGCATCTGGACATCTAATATAAAATTATTTTGATAGATGAGAGAATGAAATGACGGCTATAATCATATTTATACTTTGAATTTTCAAACGTACGCTATAAAAAATAATAGGTTATGATAAAATGATTACAAAAAAATTATAAACTATAATTCTTTCTAATTCTCCCGCAAATTAAGTCAAATAAATGATTAGGTAAACTATAAACGATTAGAAAGAATTAAATCAAAAGGATCGTACGTACCTTATATAAGCCACGTAAACCTTCATTTCGAATAATATTGACTAACGCATGTCGCACACCTTTATAAACTGTATCTTGTTTTTGCAATTGTAAGCGTGATTTGATAAAATTAAATGGATATATTAAAAATCGTATAGTGCATGATGATGTGAATATATATGTTGATAAGCTATATTTATCTAAATGTCTCCATTCGATTATTTCCAACTGAAAATTTTGAAAAATAATTTAAAAATTATTGAAAGATATCAGCAAAAAAAAAAGAAAAAATAAAATTATTCTATTGAATAAAAAAAAAGGAAAAGATTCTTTCGCCGTAATAAATCTTAATTCCATATTATATAATTTCTATTTTATCTTTGTTTTATCAATAAATAAGAATAAGGATAAGAATTGAGATAAAAGTGTAATTAATAATTTAAAATGAAAAGATTAAACTACGTTGTATGATTTATTCTGAATGATAGCTCATATCAATGATTATCACTGATATCAAAACTCTTTCGATATCAAAAAAACTAAATAAAGTACACAATCTCAATTCCTGATAAATCAATTATATGACGAGACTGATGCAATTTGTTTTCATAGACTTTATACTGTTATTTACATTCTGGATGATCAAAATGCAACTAAGTTCAAAGTTCAGCATATTATAATTACCCTATCCCAAGAAATTATCAATACTTGAATATCGAAAAATTCTAACTCCTAACTTAATTGCTAGATTTCAAATTGCTAACTTCTAAAAAAACTTTTAGATAATATTTTCCTCCTCCTCCCCCTGCACTTGGAAAAAAAAAAACATCATACCGCATAGTCGGATTGAGCAGTTGGATTCATAAAAAAACTTTTAAATCGTTCAATCCGAGGTAGTAACATACATGACTTAATAAGACGGAACACCGCACTGCAATGATGCTAAGATTTTAATATTATAATTAAAGAAAAATCATAGCATTCATCGATTACATCATTTGCATAATAATTGTGTCTAATAATTGTAAATCATTCCAGTCCTTCAGAATCTTATTTCGGTTAGCTCAGAATCTAACTTTTAATGATAAACGAATAGAGATGATATGATTCTTCTTATATACTTGTCTCTTATTTTTTAAGTTCATGATGAATACTTTTCAATTTTCTTTTACTAATTTAACAATAAGCAGAAATCTGTGATAGTGATGGAACTGCAAGAAAATGCAGCAGAAAATGGAAAACGAAAATGTCAAACATATAAATAAATTATCAATTTTTTATTTAACTTACTGAAAAATGATATACAAAGTAATTGCATCATATAAAATAATCGAAAAAGAAAAAATAGATAATTGAAAAACATTCATAAATATCTCATTATATTTCCATCAGCAAATCAGCAATTAATTTGATTAATTGGTTAAATTTCCTAGAAGAAAAAATAATCAATTCAACTAATAGAGTTTCTGGAAAGCTCTCTGGGAAAGAAATTCCCTTTCGTTTCTATAAAATTTCTATTATAATCACAGTCTCTCAAAGTAAAAAGTTGATCCAGAAATAACAGGTTATTAGCAAAAAAATTAAGCATAGTAATATAATGAAGCTTTCTTTTTGCTTGAACTTCAAAATAGCGTCCATGAAATCTTCATGCATCACTTCAACAGCATCACGTCGTAGAGCAATCATACCCTAAAATATTGACAGTTGTATAAATGGCCAAAAACAAAACTCTATGAAAAGATTTTTCCAATTTTGGAAATTTTTTTCTGGAAAGACGAGAAAAATCTTCTAATCCTATAACATCATTTAAATCTTTGCAATATTTTAGATTAGGAAGTAATATAAATTATAACAAAAATTTGAAAAAATCTTAATAAAAATTATTGGGATCAAGATAGTTTTAAATATACAACTAATTCATTTTATATCTAAACATTATCAAGTTTATATATATATATATATTTTTATGTATAGAAAGATAAAAGGGTAGATAAAGAGATACAATGATAGAGAGACAGATATAGCATTATATTATTTGCAATTCGCAAAGTTTGAAATCAAAAGGAATAGAATATAATATATAGCATTGCATTTAATTTCGCCTTATAAATTGTATGCAAAAACATACCGCTTCGACACAGACTGCCTTACATTGCGCTCCATTAAAATCATCTGTACACCGCGCCAATTCTTCAAAATTAACATCTTTGCTGAAAAAGAAAATGCTGTAAAATTAGTTTATTTGTCGAAATTTAAACTCGATCCGTAACCAGTGATTCGAAAGAAGCTATAAAATCTACACAAATCTTTATAAAAATATCAGGTTTCTGCATATAAAAGTCTTCAAAAAGTAGATTGATTTGAATGAGTTGCATCACAAAAATAGCAAAAGTTTTCAATTTAACGTTATACGATTTTAAAAAGAATGTTTTATATGTTTTTGATCGAAATATTATAGACTCTATATCATTAATTCACGATCAATATTGCTCCAACTTTTAGCTAATACTTAGTCTATTACATTATGCATTTCATTCACGTATACAAAAAACAAGCCATCATCTTCATCCTCCTTTTTGACTGAATAACATACGGCTATTTTCAATCTTTATCACATTTTTAAAAACAAAAACTCCATTTCATCGCCCTTTACGCACAAAGAGTATTTATGGAACAAATTGATAAATTACGAAATCTAAACTGCCCACGAAAATAATGCTGTTTAAAACTGCTTACTGAACATTCATTTTACGTGAATGGATTTGCATTATACGAGCACGAGCATCCTCTGTCGGACTGGGAAGTTCAATTTTACGATCCAAACGACCGCTTCGTAAGAGAGCCGGATCCAAAACATCGACTCGATTCGTTGCAGCAATCACCTAAATAAAAAAATTTCTTAGTTTTCAGTTTTGAAAATTTGCTTCTATTTCATTTTTCCTGCAGAAAAAAGTTAGAAAATAAATGAATTAATTTCTTCACCTTTATATCATCATTGGGTTGAAAACCATCTAACTGATTTAATAACTCCAACATTGTACGTTGAACTTCACGATCGCCAGCTTTTTCGGAATCGAAACGTTTTGTGCCTGAAATAATGAAATAACATATATAGTATGTTTCATTTTATTTAGTTTCAAACTCAGATATATTTAAGACAGCAAGATGAAACGTTAAAATTATATCTAAATTATAATAAATTTGTTAGAATTAAATTATTTAAAAGAAAAAACATTTACCAATGGCATCTAATTCATCAATAAATATAATAGCTGGAGCCTTTTCTTTCGCCAAAGCGAACGCATCACGAACAAGTTTTGCTCCATCACCAATGAACATTTGCACTAGCTGAGGTCCTGCGAGTTTTAGAAATGTTGACTTTGTTTGTGCTGCTACCGCACGTGCCATCATTGTTTTACCAGTACCTAAATTACCGAAAAAAATATGCAATATAATAACCTGCAATCAAATCACTATTATATTTCTACATTACATTTCTCAAATACACAAGACATAAACCAAAATTGATTGGACCAAGTAAAATGCATTGGTTGAGTGCATGTATACTAACATAAAAGTAATTCCAAACTGAATAAAAAATCAACAAATAAGAATAAAAAGGGGTTAAAAACCAATGGAATCTTCACCTGGTGGACCATAAAGCAAAACACCCTTTGGTGGATGTATTCCAAGATTCAGAAATCGATCTTTATGTGTCATTGGCAAAACAACCGCTTCAATCAATTCCTGAATTTGCTTATCACAACCACCAATATCACTATATTGTTCGTTTGGTCTTTCGTCAACCTCCATAGCTTTTACCCTCGAATCATATTCGGCGGGTAACTTCTCTAGAACCAAATATGAATCCTGTAATTCAGCTTACCGTCAGTAAAATGTCTTTAAATATCGACAAGCAAGTCAGGAATGCAGAAAGTGCCGCAGAAAGTTAACGACAAATTTATACAAAAAAATTCGAATATTAAAACCTATCAGAAAATATGCATTAACAAACTTTATTCACTCCGACAAGATCACCAGGCTTCAATTCCGATGGATCTACTAAGCCAACAACTGGAAGAAAATATGTTGCACGAGTCGATGTTTTGATTACAGCACATTTTGTTTTATGTGCATCTAAATCTACATTTGCGCCTTCGTCTTCTTGTAGCTCTTCCAAAAGTAGCAATTCAACGACATTTGATACCAAATACGGGAGTGTTTTATTCACCTTAAAACAATAAGCATGAAGTAAAAAATTCGAAGTTTCAAGAAATAAAAATCTATTAAATGATATGCTATTCCACAACAACATGACGAACAGATATCTACCTTGATACGTTCAGTATTTTCTTTGACATGAGATGTTAAAGTTTCTATTGCATGACTGATTCGTTGTATTTCAGAGCGCATAATACGAATTTCGTTTTCTACCAAATGTGTTCGACTCTTCACATCATCTGCTGACATTCGTAAAATTTCTTCATCCAACGGTTCCTGTAATGATTAGTTCATCAATTTTCTAATTTTCTCATTACCACTCTGTCCTATCCTCCTCAAATACTGATACAGGATATATTAACTACTATAAACCAAACCAAATTGTGCTGTAGGAATTATTTAAACCTTATCTACAACGAAGAAAAAATTACTGCATTGCAATCCTTAACACTGACAAAAATAGTTTGACGATAGAGCATAACCAGCATGAATTGCGCTATATACAGATATCATAATAACTAATCTTTCTACCGTGTCAATTTTCGTCAATATTCAAGCAAATATTTTATATGTCTGTATATCAAAACAATATGTAATACTAAGTCTTTACCTTTCCTTACACTATTTAAAATTAATTTTCAAAAGTTAATAATAAAAATTACATTTTATATATTCTTATAATGCTACTAAAAGTTGAACTCGATTACTTAGGTTAAAAATAGAAAAATGTGGTAGTTCATTTAAAACTACAGAAGCGATAATTTCAAAACTTACATCTTCAACTTCCATATGTTCTTCGTTTTCTCTGCTCCATCGGTACCCGCTTTAGATGTTTGTTGCTCCGCTTGAGTAGAAGCCATTTTGTTGATATATTCTAAAAATGTTAAATTAAAAAAAAAAAACAGAAATATTGTCATTAAATGAATATCATGAAAATGTAGTAACTAATTACTACTAAAAACTAATTCATAAAGTTTCCCTCATATGTTATTTATTTAAGATTATTTATTTCATTATACGTGACTTATTAAATTATACGTGACATATTGAATTATTCCTAAATCATTTCTTTTACACATATTCTGTTACATATTATTTAACGTCACTTTTATCGTATTACACGTAAATCAAATCAAATAAATTAGCATAATTTATCGATATAAAATTAACGCTAAATTAATTGCCGTAATTATTGTCGTAATATGGTAAATCTCACGCACAAAAAAAAGACGATATATCATGAAAACTGAGATTACAAACAAATACTGCCAAGAATCGACTATCCTACACACTCATCCTTAAGATGACATTTGCTTTGCATCTTTCATTTGGGCCGAATCCATAAAATATACTTTAGCTGTTGCGGAATACGGTGTCTTTTAATTGTTAGAAAATACGATAGTGTGAAAATGTGATACGTTTATGACAATTTCTCGAACTGAATGACTTGAATTTTTATCGGGACTACAGCATACAAATCGATTACTCGAATATAATGACCAAGATTCATTATCGGAATTGAATAATTTGGGGTTTGGAACTTGAAAACCTGAATAATTTAAAATGATAATTTGAATAAAATATGATAAGAAATCTTCCATTGAGATAGCTGGCATCGGTGAATAATTCATTTTAGTTATTATCATTAAAATTGAGTAATATCAATTGATTATCTGTTTGAAATGATTTGATTAAATGATTTGAATAATCTGAACTTAATAGCATAAATTAGTTAAATTGTCCACTTCTAATAATCTATTGATTATTTGAAAATGAACATTCAATTCAATTCAATTCAGTGTTTAGAACTTAAAAACTTAAATAATCAATTGGAATGGAATTAATTTCAAATTATCCATCAGGAGGATGAATGATCAATTCAACTAATCTTTTCATATGGCAACAAATGACGAAATGAGAAATTCATTAAACACACGACAATTCGTAACTTAGTTTCACCAACGGGTAGTTTTTGCCTTTAAACTCGGGTAACAATTCAACCGATAGTGTGCTACCCAAGTTTACGGGTAGATGGAGAATTACGATATTATATGAATTCTAATAATTCATTAGAATGACACAATATTCCTGAGAAATCATAAAATGTTATTCGTATCAATAACTCTGCTAAAATTTATACTAAAAATTGTTCGCCGAAATTTGTTGATTCGAAAAACAAGATTCTCGCTTGATGATTCGAGAAATAAAGCTTCCTTAATAAATCGAGAAATAAAGCTCTCCTGATAATTCGAGGAATAAAGTTTCTGTCTGATGATTCGAGCTATAAAATTTCGTTGAAAGTTTTTGTTTGATGATTCAAGTTATAAAAATTCATTGGCAATTTGAGAAATATGATTCGAGAAATGAATCTCTGCTAATAATTCGAGAAATATAGTTTTTTTGCTTGATAATTCGAGAAATAAAATTTTATTAAATCAAATATTCTACTACGCAAATAATTTCTAGATTTCTTCCGTTTGTTCAGTTTATAAAATAAGCAAATAAAATCATGATTAATTATTTAATAATTTAATCGTTATCTTTAATCGCAATCCTATCATATGCAATTATTATTTATTTCGCAATTAGATATTTATAATAAAAGTTAGAAATAAAATTAAAAATTTATCAAAAGATTGAAATTAAAAAATAGTTTGATAAAAAATAAATCTAAAAGGAAGTAAATACTATAAATGGAAAATGTTTCATTAAGAAATTAAATATTACAAAATTTATTTAAATATTAATTAATAATAATTATTGCATCAAATAGAACGAAAAATTCGAATAAATTTTATTATAAAATTTTATCAAAAAAAATTAATTTATAATTACCTTTTGCATATATGAATTTTGGGAGAAAGATTCAGTGTTGTAAATACCGAGAAGAGATCATGTATCATCAAAAGATGTGCTACAAACTTTTATGAATTTTGGGATAAAGATTCAGTGTTCTAAATACCGGGAAAAGATCATACTGTATCATCAGAAGATATATTACAAACGATGTTGTAAATACCGGGAAAAGATCATGTATCATCAAAAGATGTGCTACAAATTTTTATTATGAAATCATTTAAAAGAAATTAATTTATGATTATCTTTTGCATATATGAATTTTGGGAGAAAGATTCAATGTTGTAAATACCGGGAAAAGATCGTATTGTATTATCAGAAACTATATTTGTATTTTTCTTGAGAAAAAAATTTATTAGGTTGAAAACTTCAATGATTCATTATCACTTATTATCAAATATTCTGATTATCTAATATTCTGATTGTATAATGTAATAATAAAATAGTGATAACGATTTTCAAATTACTTAAATTGAAGTATATATTTTGATTATCGTTAAAATTAATGTATTTTCTTGATTTCTAAACTTTGAACTTTGAATAAACTGTTACCTAATTATAAAGTTTGTTTAAGTTTAATTAGAATAATTTTCTAGAACTTTTTTTGAAAATATTTTAATTTTTGTCACAAAAAAAAGAATAAGAGCAGAGCAAATGAAGCAAAAATATTATTAAAAATAAATAGTATATCAAAGGTCAAATTAAGTAAGCGGTAAATGACGATAAGGTTGAGATTTTTAGCTCTATAATATTTATTATTTCTCAAAGTATTAGCATTAGTAGGAGGTTTGTTTATTATTTGATAAAATTATTAAGTATTCTCGTATCAATGATTGATACATAAATTTTCTATCGTATGTAATGTATTCCTTTTGTGTTTCAAATTTTCTTTTGATAAATGATAATGCTGATAATGAAATGTAAATTAATTTTTTTTCTTTCTTTTTTTTTTTTTTTAAATTTAGAATGGCTGAAGCATCAGAAGAAAGTGATGGATTCGTGATATGGGGACAAAATAGAGTAACCGGATCATTACGTGAACATTCAATCATTTGGAGGATTAAGAATAGTAAACGAATGGGTGAAGATTATAATCGGCAAGTTTCTCATCGAGGTCATATGCTGATGGTTAGACGAAAGGATGCATTAAAAACATTAGGTCCATCAATACTTGAAATATTATTCAATGAAAATCCATTGAATGAATTGGTTGCTGCATTAAAAGAAAGTAGTGAAAAATGGTAAATTAT
The DNA here is from genome assembly GCA_024305405.1 of Dirofilaria immitis. Classification (NCBI taxonomy): domain Eukaryota; kingdom Metazoa; phylum Nematoda; class Chromadorea; order Rhabditida; family Onchocercidae; genus Dirofilaria; species Dirofilaria immitis. Next base: position 1,375,151 of record JAKNDB010000075.1, read on the forward strand.
TAATTGGAAATTGAATTTTAAAAAAATCAAAAATTGAAAAACTAAAATAATCAATTAATTAATTTAATATAAATAATTTTAATTTTTGATTAATTTTTTTTGAAAAAATTTTTATCAAATTATTTTACAAAATTTATACCAAAAAAAAAAAAAGAATATATGTTTTATCTTAAAATTTATCCAAAAAAATATTATTTTGTTTTTTTGTTTTTTTTGTTCTTTTTATCATTTCATATTTTTTTTTCGTTATCATTTTATATTTCATAATTTCTTTTTTTTTATCTATTATCATTTTAGGTTGTTGAATTTCTTTCCGATGTACGCTATATTCTTGTAAGTGAAACGGATGCGGCAATTTCAGATATAGCATTTCTAATATCACATTCAATTTTATTAAACGCATTTTCATTTCGAAATAATCAAAAAACTATTAGTGATGAAGATTTTGAAGGTTTATTGCCAGCTTTATCAGAAGCACAGGTGTTTTTTCTGATAAGATAAAATTAATCGTTAACCAGAATTGATCGAAATATTTGATAAGTAAATTTCGAATTAGCAATTATTATTTGCTTAAATAAATTGTTAATTTATTATTGTAACGAGATTTAATTTCAAATATATTGTTGATGAATGATAATTTTTTTTGAAATTTTTGAAAATACTCATTTTATCAACTTATAATTCATATGTTATCTGTTACTACGCAAGATGATAAGATCTCGAAATGAAATTTTGTCGAGACTATAAAAAAAAATTATGCAATCATTGATAATCTAATCGTTCAATGGCATTCGAGACTGGTACGACTTTCTTCGGAAAGTTGCATGACTCAAACATTATATCATTCGTTATTGCACGATAAAATAAGATCTCGAAATGAAATTTTATCGAGACTGTAAAAATTATGCAATCATTGATAGTCTAATCATTCGATGCATTTGAGACTGGTACGACTTTCGTCGGAAATTTGCATGACTCAAACATTTTATTCATTCGTTACTGCACGATAAAATAAAATCTTGAAATGATACTTTATCGAGACTATAAAAAAATCATACAATCATTGATAATCTAATCATTTGATAGATTCACAAGTTATACGACTTTTGTCGAAAAGCTACTGATACTCAAATGCGTAATCATTGATAAAAAAAAAAAAAAACGTAGAAAAATTATTTGCTTAAAAAATTATTTAAGTTTGGAAAAATTTGTTTTTTTTTTTAATTTAAATTTTAGATTCGTTTAATTGATATAAATGGATCATGTCCAACGAGAGAATTTGAATTGATTGTTAAAAATTTAAATATGACATTGGTACGATTTCATCGATATCCTGGTATAGATGTTAGTTTTTATTTTATTCATCAAATATATAATTAATTAATTAATTACTTAATTAATTAATTGAATAATTAAATAATTAAATGTGTATATATATTAATTCACTTTATAATAATTTATTAAATAAAATTTGAAAAAAAGCATAATTTAATATTATTCAAATAATTATTTATGCATATATTATGAATATATTTAAAAAATTTTTTGAATATTTTTCTTAATTTAATTTTTACAATTAATTATCAAAAAATGATAATGCCTATCAAACGGATAGCTTTAATTATTTGATAAATTTCTAATTTGTTTATTTCGTACTGATAATGATCATTTCATGTTTAATTTCCGTTTTTCTTTATTCCAGGTGGAAATGTTTGAAAATACAAAAGTATTGAATTCTGCAGTTGAATTTGTTGTTGCACAAGGCATAAATCCTAGTGCTGATAATAGCGGGATAAGATTTTTGAAACATTTAAAAAATGTTTTCCCAGCTATCAGAAATATTTATTGGGATTGGGATATGATGATGCCAACATTAACATGCTTAAATGATGATGTTAAAGCTTGTTTGGATCAATTAGTAGGATTATATAAGTAAGTTTGATAATTGATAAATTCGAAAATATTTACTAAATATTTTATTTTAAATTTAATTTCCTTCTTTTTCTTAATATTTTTTAGAATATTCTAGATATAAAGGTATACTATTGATAAATAATCATTAAATATTATCACTAAATATTAAACTGTAATAAAATTGGATGTAATTTTATCAAAGATTTGCTGGAACTACTCTGAATATGATAACATATTCATCTGATAGATAAAAACAATGACTGATAAGTATTTCATCTATATCATCGATATCAGTCGTCTTGTCTTATTTAATCCAATCGAAATAATTTCCGCGAAATTATCAATAATTCTATGAAATTATCAATTAATTGAATGTAATTTCATTATGATTTGACGGGATCATATGATCACGAATCATTGACTAACTAATAATATAATTGATAACTATATCTATCTATCGCTATATTATCAATATCAATCGTCGCATTTTTCATTCATTTTAATATAATAAGCTATTTGTAAATTCTATAGTGATAATGATATCATGTTAATTTGTTTAATCGTTTTACAAATTTATCATATCAATTTGAAATAAAAAAAAGACAAGCTTATCAAAAGCTGAAAAAATTTATCCCAAAAAATAAATAAATAAATGAAATGATAAGAAATGATAAATTTAGAGAAATGGAAATGAATTTATTAGCAATACTTTTCTTTATGTCCGATGAAGGAAGTGAAAAACAATGGATGAAATTTGGTCATATTTAGGACAATTTCATTTACCAAATCCATCTATGCATAAAATATCTCGAGATGATAAGCCGCATTATTGTCCACCGTATATGCTATTCATTACTGGTATAAATTATTTCTGTAAATTAATGCAATATCCAAAAACTTTTGATGATTTTAGAATTTGAAATTTTATGATTATTTGATGATTTATCAGAAGAAATAAATAAATTGATAAAATTAGTCAAAAAAAAGATGTATGATAATAATTGTAATATTTACGTATTCGTAATTCACGTACGTAAAAGTATTGCTAAAGTTTGATTGTAAATTTTATTTCCAAAGAAAATTATTACATATTTTCATATTATATTAGTTAATGATTTGTTAAAAATATGCGATGATAATAATTGTAACATTCACGTATTCGTAAATTACGTACGTAAAAATATTGCAATAGATAAAGTCGAATTTAATTCTCGAGAAAAATATAAAGGATCGTAAATTATCAATTTATCATTCTTTTTCCCTCTCTCTCTCTCTGTTTCTTTAAAATAAAATTTTTATTATTTGTAAATCAAATTTTACATTTTTGTTATTTATGAAGTGCAAAAATAAGACGGTAGGAATATTTAAAATAATTGAATTTAATTACTTTCAATACAAATATAAAATTCTTATTTTTGATAATTATATAAGTTATCATATTATCATGTTATCACATTATTTTTTCGTTTGTTCTGGTCTTTTTTTTCTTTTTTAAAACCTTAGATTCCAATTTCAGGAACATCAGAAAAGATTTCTCGCTTAGAAAAGATTATTGTTCAGAATCGAATAGTTGAACCAGATTTACGACATTTTCTTTATGTTCAAAATCGATCAGTAGAAATTTACAAAAATGATAATGTCTATGAATTTTTAGGATTTGATCTTAAACCTTGAAAATGTATTATTTGTCTTTCATCTCCTATTTTATCCATTATTTATAGAAATATTGATGATAGATTGATATTGATTGTTGATATTTCATTCGTTATTTTTGATTATTGAATTTTATAGATATTTATGTGATTTTCAAATAGTATTATATTGTTGTCTACAAATATTACTTCTACGAAATGAATGAGAATTTTGTTATGCTGAAAATGTTTGCAAATTTTAATTATTTTCTCTTCTTCCTCATATACTTTTTACATGACTTATTAAAAATTCAAAAAAAAAGGAAATTAATATCTGATATGATTATGCATATGTACAAAATCATTTTTATCTCGATGAAAATTTGTATGCAAAAAATATTTACATTTAATGTCATACTGTATCATCATACCGTATCACTTTATTTCATGCATCATTACTGTTGATCAGACGAATTATGCTATAATATTATAGCTTTATATGAATTTCCTGATAAGATGAAGAGAAAAGAAAAGAGAAAGAGATAAATTTAATTTGAAATGTGCTTATACTGCTAACAGGCAATTGCTAATTCAGAGTATTTCCTTCAAAAAGTAATTCAGAGCAACAGTATTTCCTTCAAAAAAATACCGTAATCTGAATTCTTATGATAAAAATTCGTTTCGAAAAAGCACAAATTTGATGAATTTTCAGTGATAAATTATTAGGCTGATCTATTCGATTGAATTACGCTTTATATTTTCAATTTTCGTTTTTAATAATCATAGAAAATTAAAAAGTCTAAATTTGAAGATTGATATTATAATTTATGATTTCAAAAAACTTATAGATTCTTTATGGGATTCATATAGATATATTTGTGATATAAAAGATTAGGCTATATAATACATTTTTGCAACATATTTGTTCTCGATAAGTATAACAGAGATATATAGGAATATTTGAAAAATATATCACCAAATAGCAGAAATGAATAATTTCAATTTATAACTTTAAATTAAATCAATTCTTAAAATACAATTAGATAAGTTTAAAATCTTTTGCTATATCACTTTGTTTGTTTTTTAACGAAACAATTGAATATTATCCACCAGATTTCAAAGAAAAAAAAAGATTGATTGGGCAATAAATTTACAAGCAATACTGCAAAGATCAATTCATGAAGTAGCTGTCAAGAAAATCAGATTTTGTTGAAGAAAACCAGATCTCGATTGGTCGGCAAAGATTGATGTTCGGAGCAACTGTCAAGAAAGTCAGAACTTGTTGAAGAAAACCAGATCTCGACTGGTCGGCCGATAAATTTGCAAGTAATACTGCAAAGATCGATAGTAGCTATCAAGGAAATCAAATCTTACTGAAAAAATCAGATCTCGATTTGATCAGACAATGTTGAAGTTTTAAGTCTTGGCTTAAAAGTTTAAATATTAGATATCCGAAGAAATTAGAGTTTTAAAGAATGATACATTATATTATATATGATTATCATCTGCCGAATACGAATGATTAAATTATTCGAATTAACGATGTATGAAAAATGATTATTCTCGATTGCTTTTTAATTCATTATAAAAATTAATTAATAATCTTCATCATCTATAACTTATAAGTTTTCAATCACTAGCAATTAAAATTTTCATAATCCAATCTATCAAAGATAATAAGTGCATAATATTTTAGCTACAATAAATTCACATCTGAATCTAATCACTAAGAAATACAATTATTGCATTGGAAAGTACAGCATTAAAGTTAAAAGATCAAAATAGATATCAATCTCTCTATTGTTATTATATCAATAATCAAATCGACATTTCAATTAATTATGTAAACTTCTAAGTATATAATAACCTATCAATCTATAACAAAAAATACCATATAAACCTATTATCAATGAATTGAAGCAATGATATATTACTGATATTAAAATCGTCCAGAGGAATGATTTAGTAGTGAAATCTGTTATGTGATACATTCTATCTTTTTATTGATTAATATATATATATATATATAAGCATCAATGTACATTATAAGTGATGAAAACAATCGATAACAATAAATCTGGCGAAATCATGCATCATTAACTAATTAATGGCATACGATTTCTAGATATCAAAAAAAAATTAATTAATAGAAATTGAAAAGACAATTCTTAAATTAGATGTTGAATAACATTCTTTGAAAGAAAAGAACCCTAAAACAAACTATCATTACTGATGATTGTTAAAAATCTTTTCGCAGTTTGAAATAATTAAACTCAGTGGACAGCAATTTCGTGCAATTCAACAATAAATTGTGCGGTTCTGTCTCGATATCTCATGTGCTCAATTTTTTAAAACATTTAATTTATTGCAATTTCAATTACCACATATAAAATAATGAACTTGCACAGTCTGAAGAAGAACAAGATCAATACCAATATGTCGGTTGCAATTTACGCTTATCTTGAATACCCATTTCATCTGCAATTTCTTCTTCAAATGATTTCAGCACAGGTTTATAGGTCTTTTCTAAGACAACATCTGCCGGTGTATCTTTACCTTCCACTTCTGCAAAAGTTATGATAAACTATTTCCACAAAATAACTCTCTACCTGAATGTCCGGAAATCAACCTGATAAATTGATGCAATTTTCACAAACTTCCTGAAACCTCTAGAAGCTCTGTACTAATGTACAAATGTTTGTCGGATAATATCATATTAAACTTTCATATTTTGATATTATTAGATAGCATATACAAACTCAAATTATTTAAGCACATGAGGAAAATCGCAGTAGCTTAATATCATCTTCAGGATATTTATAAATGACCAAAAACTAAGTGAACATACCAACATATCGATCAGGACTGAGATATTCGGAAGTAGCTTGAGCTAATTGTGGCACCGGAATTTCGAATTTGGATCTCTTACTGATTCTAATATATTCACTCCCTCTTCATTCAACACCCACTCCGCATCGCATGGCTCACTGAAACGAAGAAAACAAAAGTGACAGCTCAAAACATTAACCGATTGATTACTAAGCGTTCTGAATAAAATAACAAATGACTTAACGTATGGTTTTCATAAAACCTAGCCTTAATGTATCAGTCTGCAGTGCCATCAATAATTAATGGACAAATTGCACTGAATAATCAAAAGTTAAATTACTTGTGCTTAGACGAAAAATGAAACATCCTATATATCAGCTCTACTTTGGAAAAAAAAGAAAAATCCAATAAAAGTGTCCCAATTAGACAGCAAATGAGTTACTTATCACTAGGATCGACTAATTTTACTTGGCCCTTGTGTACATATAGCGGTTGCTCAACCTGTCGATAAAGAGAATCCATGCCACTTCCAGCAAAGTTTTCATGTTCATTAATAAGTTTCTACAAAAACTTTGGATTGAAAATGATTATATTATAGGTTTTCCATTCATAACTGAACAACACACGACTTAACGAGCAGATTTGTATTAATCGTGAATGAAATAAATTAATAATAACAATTATTTCATTTAATCTTATCGATTAATTAGTGATAAAAATATTAATAAAACTTACAGTATGTCTCCCTCTCACAAATACAGCATTGGTTTCCTTATTAACATGTGATACAACTCCCGTTTTGCTTTTATCTTTGCCAACCATCACCACCACCAAATCACCTGGAAATATTGTCCATTCTTCGGCTGGAATGGCTACCTTTTCTTCATGCCTTAAAATAATATCAATTATGAATGAGAGGCAAAATTTTAAGAAAGAAAAAATATGAGAACTTTCATACTATTTCCAATCTTCAACTATTAATTTGATTAATTTAGAAGAAAGTTGACATATGTTTTTTGACTGATCACATTATATGTTCGTAAAAGATTTATAATCTCATAATCTTTCATTTTTGGCAAAATAAAAATTTAATTATCGATCTAGTACAACATCTACTAATATTTTGGATTAATTTATTATATCTAAATTGATTCTATGCTTAATATTAACGATAAATGAAAAACTGGCAAAGATTTTTGCAAAAATTGGTCTGAATTCCTAAAGTATTGCAACTAAAATTTATGCTTAAATGATGGCATATTGAAATTTGATAAAAATCACGACAATTTACGAGATAACGACAATTATTAAATGATATTTTATTCAATCGAAAATAAAGAAAAGAAAATAAGCATAGATACTTTGATTTACAAGCATATCGGAAGCATCTTGTGCATATATAAGCATATATTTTGAGCGGAAGATGTGAATTCACAATGTTAGCCATTTAACTATTTGCTTTATTCAAATTACAACTTTTCATTCTCCATTTATTCTTTTGAAATATTTCGTTTTGTTTTTGAAAGGAAAAAGAAAAGAAAATTTACCTTAGTTGGAAAAACTTATGCCTTAATTTATATTGGTGATATTTATGTGCTCGTTGTTCATTTTTTCAAATACATCTAATTCCCAAGGACGTCTATCGGACGGAACATAATCATCGGGATGCAATCTGAAGATATTTTCGTTAGTTTAGAAAATCTTTTCTAATTAATTTCAAAAAAATTTCTAAGACTCAAAAGACTATCACATTCATAAAGTATTCAAAAAGAAAGAAGTGATGCAACTTATTGTTAAGAATGTTTTAATAATGCCATTATTAAATCATATAAAACAAATAGAATGAGAAGGACAGGATAACAGCAAGTAGTATTCAATAGATTAGTTATATCACATAGTTAAAATCACTTCACGTAGCTAAGTGTATTGAGATTGAAATTTTAGAAATTAAAATCGAATATTTGTTGTTGACATATTGAAACATATTATATTATTATAATGATATCTGAAATAAGAATCTGAATATTTCAAATCTCATCTAAACAAATCTACATGTGAAAAAAAAGGAAGACTTACGTCCAACGAATAATATCAGGTGCACCATATCGATTGGTATAAATTTTCTTAGGAACTATACGTTTCACTTTTTTACATATTCTTTTGGCATATGTTTCGCATAATCTAATTCCATGTAAGTGCGACGTACACTATTTAATAACACGCGAGTTGGCCACATTTGATACAATTTTCTGAAATATAAAATTTGATATGATAAGAAAATTATCCAAACAGATAATATGATAATTACTAATAATTTATATTAGTAACATTTTAAACTTTGTATTTCAAATCAACGAATAATTATTGAGAATTATGAAAAAATCGTGATGAAAACTATGATGAATAATAATCCTGATTAGCAAAACTAATAATAAATGACAGAAACTCAAGTAACCGAAAAGAAATGAAAATTATTACTAGAATCAGAATTTAATTATAATAAAGCCCGTGCCTGTAAATACCGAAAAAAATACGATCTGTTATGTTTGTCGGTGTCTCATATTGTTCTCCTAAAATTCTCAAAATGTCCCGGCATTTATTACTCTTTGAAAATTACTCGAATATCGTGGTATATTAATCCTAAAATATTATGGTCATTCATTGTTTTCAATTCAACTGAATTGTTAATTCAAGTGAATTTAAATTTGGAATTATTTTGTAATTGTAATTTCGTTGTTTATCAATTAATACTGAGCTGATTAGAAAGATAAGTGCTTTATCAGTCGTTGATGCTAAAAATATTGCTTTAAATGACTATGTAGTATTTCAAATTCATAAATCAATTCTGAGAAATTTCGCATTGTTTTATTAAGCATTGATTTTAATGAAAATTTTTGAATATAAATTCAATTTGTTATTGGAAATTTGCTTTGTAATAATCAATAATCTATGATATAATCATTTTAAGTAAATATTGAAGTAAATTTGATTTGAAAATTTCATAGATTTTAAAATGAATTTATTTTTCAAAATAATTCAAAATGAGTTTACTTTCGAGACGAAAGCTTGCATGGAGTAGAAGGTTGAGGAGGTGAGCAAGTGTAAATAGGTAGGGTGAATTTTCATTGGTTTATACGATTAGGCTTAGGTTATGGTGCGAATTTCGCATGTTTCGTGCTATTCGAGAGTTCTCTTATCTCGAACGAAATAACGAAATGACTGATATCGTAATTGAGAAAGGAAATAGGACGAGATTGTACGAATGAATTTAGAAACGGAAAAACTATCTTTGATTATTCGTATTTATATCATTTCGAAAATTTAATATTAGCTTATCGATCTTTACATCTGGATACTATCACAATTAGGCATCATATTATGGCAGAAACTTTTTCAAATGATCCATGGATGGATCTAATGATTATCATCTTATAATGACGTCATCGCCACCAGATTTTCCATCTAGTAGTGCATAAGAGGAGACAACAATGGTGATGAGAAAGGGCTGAGAATTAATTATTGAACCGGCAATTTGACCTTATTCAAATCCAACTTTTCCCTATTCTTTCTAGATATTTCTTTGGTAATACATTTCGGTACATTGTTCTCGTCCATTTTTCATCCTTTTGCTCAATATTTCTTCATTTTCTAACTTTTTTCTCCCATACATTTTCGTCTTTTTTCCGGAATTTATTCAGCTTATTTCAAAAATTTATCATTTATTCTTTTTTCTTTCATTCTTTACAGAGTATTTTCATTATTTTTTTCCGTTCATTTTCGTTTATTTTCATCATCTAAAAATTTTTCTGTTACATATTCTTGCAATATTTCGAAAATTAATTCCTTTGAAATTAGTCTTTTTTCTTTTTTAATTTTTCAATTTTTTAAATTTATTGTTTTCATTTTAGTTAAATCTTTTATATATATACATATAAAAAAGAAAAAATAATTTCATATTATTGAATAGGAAAAAAAAAAGATGACATTTTCAATAAATAGGAAATATTTTGCAAATTTTTCATATTTTATTATCAAAAAAGGAAAAAAAAGATATTAATTCTCCATTTCTCCTATCACTTGTAAAATTAGACCAGTTTCATTAGCATGTCTGATAGGATATCGTTAAAATTTTGCTAATTTAAATTCCCGCTATAACTGATTCCGAAACTTAACAGTGTTCTATGATGTTATACATACATGTATATATTTTTGCTAGTAATATGTTATAAGCTAAAAATTGATAATATCTCTTTGACATTCCATGATATATTTATCATCCGTACGATTCAAATTTTGCATATAATTATGCTTTTAGATTTGCATGATTATGAAATTTGCATAACTTGCATGCTTCTTTTCATTTATCAATTTTTTATCATTTTAATCCAAAATCAAAGATTGTTAATTGCTATAGTAATATCATGTCTTAGTTAGATTATTCAATGGTAAATATTAGTATTATTAACTGAATAAAGCAAAATTCATACCACAGAATGAGATTATAGTTTGCACGAATTTTTGCATGCATGTTTATAAGAGTGAAACTTGCATTTGCACTTGCATTTCTGAAAGCAATGTGATGTAGTGCAAACTTGTTCTTAGGCGTATTTTGATCATTATTTCATGCTAACATAGTTGTATCATTTATGCTGTAATATTATTTCGTTCAATGCTTCATTGCTTCTTCTGTTGTTATATTTGTTGCATTTTTGCAATATATGATAAATACATTGTATATTACATTAATAAGAAATATTTGATAATTTAATTTAGATATGTATAAATTGCAGTATATTTATCAATGCCAAAATTTTTATCAAATCATTTCTTACCAACTTTTGATCTTTTAAAATACTTAAAGTCATCAACAATTCGGACTATCTCAAATATTAACCTCCAAAAAATATCAAATTATAATTTTTCTAGAACTAACTAAATCATTTATGACAACTATAAAATGTTGAAATTTTGTTTTATGCTCTTCTTCAATTAAACTATTTTCATCGCTTCTCTATTATAATAAGTTGAATATGTTGATCGACTCGTAGCTAAAAATTTTTTTAGTGATAGAAATGATCTATAAAAGGAATGTACATGTTGATACTTTCTTAAACTTAAAATTTGCGTTTCTTTATATTTCTCTTTAGTGAAATGTCATTTTCTTTTTTTTAGTATTATTTTATAAATATTAATTCAATTCCAAATTTGTGTTATCCTTTTTCCTTTTAATTTAAAACAATGAATAAACAAATTAGTGATATATAATAAAATTTTAATGTTACAATTTCTCCTTAACATTAAAAGTTTATTTATCTAACTTATCGAATTATTTTATTCAACTCAATAAATATACACATCACTTTGATAGGTATTTCCTTATTTCTTTTCTTTCATTTTTTTTTGCATTTCAATGATCTTTTATATCTCTATTTTGTTGTTTTTCTTTCTTATTTATGATCTAAGACGTTATTTTTACTATGATATTATTCTCCACTTGTAATTATCATGAAGTGTGGGAAATATGTTATTTATACGGCCGCTAGATGTTTCAAGAGGAGTTTATTGTCTGCTTGAGTTTTAAAGTAGGATTGAACAATTGCTGAGATAATCTATCTCGTTTCATTTTATTGTTATTGTTGACTTTTTACTTTTCATAGATTTTTTCGTATGAAAAACGATTTTTAAAATTAATTATTAATTAGTTTCATATTTCAGTGCTGGAAGCGGCCGAATACAATTGCTTTAGTGTAGAATGGCACTTAAGCGAATCCAGAAAGAGCTTCAGGATTTAGGTCGTGATCCACCAGCACAGTGTAGCGCGGGTCCTGTTGGTGATGATTTATTTCATTGGCAAGCGACAATAATGGGTCCACCGGAATCACCCTATCAAGGTATGCATATATTGATTGATGTTAATATGATACAGATAAGGCATGATTTATCATGTTGTTCATGGCAGGCCTTTGTTTGAGCCTTTTAGCTACTTCGAGTCGTCATTATTTTGCTGATTAATATATCTTATGTTGTCATTGTTTTGCTTTTGAGCTATTTAATATATGCTAAGTTATTCTGTTGTTATAACGCAAAGTTTGACAAACAAAAATTCAAAAAATGTAACACTTTTATTGGTTCTTGACTTATCATTAAAATTGTTTTAGTTTATCATATGAAAAATCAATTGAAAATTTGGAAATACGTAGTTTGTTTTTTGTTTACACTTTTTCGGAAGATAATTTAGGTGGTGTCTTTTTCTTGACGATTCACTTTCCGACGGATTATCCATTCAAACCGCCGAAGGTAGCATTCACGACGCGTATGTATCATCCAAATATCAACAGCAACGGTAGTATCTGCCTGGATATATTACGTTCGCAATGGTCACCGGCTCTTACCATTTCTAAAGTGCTTCTATCGATCTGTTCGCTTCTTTGCGATCCAAATCCAGATGATCCGTTGGTGCCAGAAATTGCGCGTGTCTACAAGACGGATCGTGATAGGTAGTGTTTGTTTAAGGAAACATTACATAAAAGATCTGTTTGCACAGATGAGGCCTGTTATTTTAATTAGTTCTTTCAATCGTAATTTCGCGAACATTTATTCCTAAAAATTTTGTCAAGTTGTCAAAACGGACAGTAACACTATGATGATCCGCGAAAGGATTGAACATGTGTTTCGAGCAAAATTTTAGCCGAACTATTGGCTGATCAAATTTGTAAGACAAGCTACTGTCTTTATATTACCACTGAATGATAATTTTAAAATGATCATACTTCTGTTCAATCAGCCAAGTTAAATAGATTTTTCTATGCACGTCCTGTTGTGAAGTTGGTATTTGTGTTGTGTGGATATTAGTCTCATTATGAATATGTAAGTTTTTAAATTATATCAAAATGATTCTTTTTTATTAGCTTTCACGAAATATTAAATTTTATTTAAATATTTAAATAAATCAATTATTACAGGTATAATCAATTAGCTCGCGAGTGGACTCAGAAATATGCAATGTAATAAAACCAAAAGTAACGATCGCGCTTAGGATATATGTACGCTATTATTTGGAGTTAAAAATGTGTACATGTTTAATTAGTTCTTTAATTAAATCGAACAAAAAATTTTTTCCATTTGTCATTACATAAAAATAACTCCTCTCACTAATGAGCAATCTTTTGGCATCGTTCACCCAAGCATAAAGTTCTATTGTTACAAGTTTCTAATATATTTTATTTTGCTCGGTTATTTTTTTAATCATGTTTGGATACTTAAAAAAATGATTTTAACAGTTAATACTTACGTGGCCTAAGTTTTTCTGCTTTAAGTTTTACTTTAACAAAGAAGTTTATTGTTTTAATAATATTTCCAGAAAAAGGACGCTTATTTCTTCCTCTTTTTCTGAACTAAATAAGTAGAAGAATATAGTGGTGTTCTCGTAAATTGTAAATGAAATTTTAGCATCGAAATTATTTTTCCAAATTGGTTGTTCACTAATTTTGTTTCTCAGTCCACATACAACAATCATCGAACAACTGAAATTCAGTTTTCATAGGAATCAATATCATAGTTTTTCTTTTTAATTGAAAAAAGTTTTCTCATTTGGTTTAGCTCAAAATTTTACTCTTCTACTCCATAAGATTCAAAGCAAGAATTAAGTCGATACATCCTATATTTCTGTTTGATTTCTTTCTGCATTTATTATCGATTAGTTTGGGAAGATCTTAAAGTGATTTGCTCATGAAAAAAATTTTTATTTTCGATAACAATATTTCATGAATATGTCATGTAATAGAATGCTCAATCGATGCATCATCGGTCAACGAATAGAGGACAAATTGAAATACAATAATCATACGTGAGAAGTGTTTAGAAAAAATGTCTTGACGTGTAGTCTTTGTCTCGAATACAGTATTTTTTTTTTTTTTTGTTCTTGGCAGACCGTATGTGCAAGTTGATTGAAAGAATTAATTAACGGGTTTACTATTCTTTCATATATCCGACATAAGAATGCGATCTTAGCCCATTTATTTTCTGGCTTGCACGAATAACCAATGACATATTTTGTATCATGCGCCTTTTATAAGAACATTATTTGTATTATGGTTATAGAATAGTTAAAAAAAACATGATATATAATTATACTTTGCTGATTTCCGAAAAACATCGTATTGCTAAATTATTAAGTATCATTTAATTCAAAATTTTTATACCAAAGAATTGCTAATAAATAATTTATCGTATTTGGAAGTATAGTATTTAAAATGTTCTATTCAAATTTTAATACATTTGATGATTCATAATTTAATACTCTAAATTAGTTTATATATATATATTTTGTAAAGGGAAGTAAACTTTGTTAATAAGCTTTATCACAAACTTTATTGCAAATTTTGGGTATTTCTAAATGCTTCAATTAATAATATTGGTAATTCTATATAAATGGATGAAGCAATCGATGTAAAATGCTAATTTCTCTAAACATAGGAATATATGTATATACATATATATATATATAGCTAATGTATACGATTAAAATCATGATTGATCATTCAGCTATTGTTTAAGCTTCGTTTACTTCCTAACAAATATATAGATATTAAATTTAAAGAAGCATACAATATTTTCTAAGTGAAATTATCAATTCGAAGATTACGATAACAAAAATATGGAATGAGATAGTACTCTTCAAAAAATGTGAAAATTTTATAGAATTTGATGGTTTTCGATTTCAAAGATTCATTTTCTTTTTCTTTTTTTTTAATGTTAGAATTCTTATATCGGTGTTTTATTATTACTACCAATACAAAGAAAAGAAACAGCATTCTGAAATGCGAATACAAATAAAGGATAAACAATCTCATTAAAATTCAGGATGAGCTTAAACACTTCAAATTATCTTCAAAAACATCAACCGATGGCAGTGGTCAATAATAGACTTATAGTTGGCATCATTCTTTTAAGATATCGTAAGCCAAGATTGGCGAATCATTATCACCTATAAGCACTTTTATATCCTGGCAAATTATTTAGAATCCCATACAAGAAAGAACAAAGAATGAATATAAAAATTAGTCGTAATAATTCTAAAATACTAAAATTTCTACACAGCGAATAAATAAGGCTGATATGTATCGACAATGATATGTAAGTGAAATATTTCGAAATTTTGGAATGTCCTGAAACCTTGAAAGAAATTATGATAACTACCAGCAACAAATGAATCCGTGATAAATAAATGACAGTTTCATTTATCGAATAACCTTTTTCTTTTTAGTTTTTTTACTTCAGAAAAAAAAAACTAAAAACAAAACTGATTAAGCATTCTATAACAATTGCTTAGAAAAAAAACATTTTCTCGATAACTGATAATCAAAAGTAGAAATTAAAAATTAATATCCTACAAAATACAACAATTTCGATCCCTCAAAAATATCGATGAGAAATACTAATATTGATTAGAAAAGGAGTTAAAAAGTGATCTAAAGAACACTTTGAAAATGGAGGAAATCACTACTTCAAGATATGTAGTACATACTGCATACAATTACTAAAATTTCCTGTGCGAAAATAAAAAAATTATATGTATATAAATAGATCATTAATTGATAGTGTTGGATTTTTCCCAATAGCTTTAAACATAGCATTTTTCTAATTTTGCGAAAATTATTCATGAAAAAATTTTCAGTTATATTACTTATCAAAAATATAGAGTAAAAAGCATTCTTCTTCCAAATCATAATATTGAATCAAATTTTGATATCTCACTTCCTTAAAACCTAGCACATTGTTAACTTATTCCATAATAATTTTAATGATTACAATTTTCATTTAAAATGATCATCAACACAAACGAACAGTAAAAACAAGCTAACATTTATAATGCCCAGACAAATAATAAAATTCGGTCGTAATTTAAAAGTGAAGTGCAATATATGACAAAAATAATGATAAAATCAACAAGATTGATAAAAGTAAGTTAAATTAAGAGATTTGAAGCTATTATTGTTATTACCATAATTAGCCCAAACCAACATCCAGTGCCATCATAATTAAGAAACCAGCAACTGAACTCAATGAAGCTAATCGACCATTACCATTTCGTTGTGCTTCTGGAATAATATCATCTAGAACAACATAAATCATTGCACCTGCAGCGAAACTTAACGCATACGGCAAAATTGGTTCCATTAAGATTACAGCGGCTGAACCAGCCAATGCTCCCATAGGCTCTACCATACCTGAAAAAATGGAAGACTTTGGAAACTTCTGGCTCAAGAATATTAATATATGATGGAGTAGATTATTTTTTATAAAATTATAATTAATAGTCATCTAATATTAAAGAGAGTCTTATTTCTCTCAGGAAAACTCTATAAAAATTTTGGAAGAAATTGAAATTTCACAAAAATTAAAAATAAATTTTTGGTTTTATCAGGAAAACGCCAAGGGTTGAATAGAAAAATTCTATTAAATTTAAAAAAAAAAAACCACTATCTAGACTTATACAATTTATTGTCCAAATATTCCCTAAAATATAATTACTAAGCCAAATATATATGCAACATAAAACATCATCTTTGCTGCAGTAGCTTTTATAATATTAATCGTCCAATTATAATAATAGATCCATCTGTTGTTACATTACTAGGAACATCAATTTATTTGATCGGAAACTTTTCAAGCCTTATTTTTTTTAAAAAAGTCGCCATAACTAACCGGATAGTTGCCCATAAAAGAAAGCTCTCATTTTAGAATAACCAAAAGCGGCAAGTGGAAGTGAAACGGCCAATCCTTCCGGGAAATTTTGCAGACCAATACCAAGTGCCAATGCAAAAGCCGATTCGAATGTTGCCTTAGATGTTTTTCCAATAGAGCCTATAAATAACATCACAATAATTCTCAAATACGATTACTTTTGAATGAAGAAAACCGATGTTTCGGTTATTTTTTGAGTCCCACAATACTAGCAATCGAATGCAAATTTTTTTCTCTTAATTTGGCTGGAAAATTGAGAGATTTCACTTACTCGATGTAACTAAATTTCAATTCATATGAAAATGAAAGATTTTATGAAAGTATAAGCATCTCATGATGCGAAATCAAATAAAATACACTATCCACATACTTAGTCCTTTTCTAGAATTTCCTCCCTCTCAAAAAAAAAAGGAAAGTAATCCGTATTAAAACAAAAACATACCAAATGCAACACCAACAGCTAAACCTTCCGGAATATTATGTACTGTGACGGCAATAATTAACAAAAGAATGCGTCGCCATGAGATAGACGCAATAAGAGTATTTTCCTTATCAACTGCTCGATTATCGTTTTCTGTTACTGCTACTGCTGTTGTTGTCGCATCTGAAGTACTTCCATCAGCATTGTTGGTAGTAGCTGAAGCATCATTTGCTTCCGTTTTATGGATTCTAAAACGAAATTATAACATTATTTTGTTTTAATTTACAAGCCATTGCACTGAATAAGCCGATCAACATGCAAAGCTTTCGCATGTGAAAGTGCTACAAAAATATTAGATGTATTTGTTGAAGCAACAGAACATTTAAGCTTTCAAGGTTATAACTAAGACGTCCTAGTAAACTAACGGCACTATTCAATGCTAATGCCCATGCATCCAAGCTATGAAATATGATTTAACGCCAATGATTATATCAATTCGAGATTTTTCATATATCGTGTCTGACAAAAAAACAGTAATAGATTTTTCAGATCAAATTCATATTATTTATATAGCCGATTTTTTGTAATATCAGAATCGATTATAAAAAATGTTTTTTAGTTCACTGTGTGTTTCAACATCAATTAAAGGTTGCATTTTATCCACTACTGTAACGCTAAGTAAATAAATTTTTCCTCCTGTGAACTTCTTTAGATCTTGAATCTTAAAAAGAAAAAATTAAATTCGAATTCTTTGCTTTCAATCACAAACTAAAACGAAGCACGGTAATTAAAGCATTTAAAAAAAAAAACAGAGAAATTGAAATTCATGCAATAGCATTCAAATTCAAAGAAAAAGAAGCGAAAGAATTGAAGCTCGGTGTGATCACTTCAACCCTCTTTTAAGGTTAGGAAAGGCCTCATCAAAGCAAAACACGAGGGAAAATTCTATGAAATTTCAAGCGAAGTCAACTCCACGGTAGAGCCACGGTCACACCTATTCTTGGCAATTCGCCGATGAATTATTTGGCCGGTTGTTTTTGCAGGATCAGATCCATACCGTGCAATATTATCGTTTGGTTCCTTAAGTTTCACCATTGATATGCTTTCTTCAACCATTGCATCCAACGATTTAACTGTTTTAGGATCAACTGTTGTGACATCTTCCTTTAATAGATCCACCACTGACAAATCCGCAAATACACAACTAAAACAGAACCAAGCAATAACAATTATTTTTCTGTGAAATTAAAAGTTTTTATATTTAGAAAAAAATGATTTGTTAAAAACATTACATCGTATACTTCCTTAGCTATTCAATTCATGCAAATATGAAGATCCAAAATTCTTGAATTTTAGGAATTATGAAATTTTAAAAATTTAGAAATTTCATGCATGTATAATACGATTAAAAAAAGCAACAATTGCAAAGTATTATTGTGCTCCCTAAAAATTCCAATCAATAAAACATAATAAAATTCAATTTTTCTTGATAAAAATTACACCATTCTCTCCTAATATTTTAAAAGTTATAAATAACTTTATAGAAAAAAAAACAAATCTTTTCCTTACTTTGGCATTATCCGATCGGCAGCATAGACAAACGCGGAACCAGCAGCAAAACCAACACCAACTGGAAGAAATGCAAAAGCGCCCATTTCTACTCCCGCTAATTCGATTGCTGGTGCTAGCAGACTCCAAAATGATGCTGCTGTCATAATTCCAGCAGCAAAACCCAAACTTATATCTAAAAAACGATAAGAATTTTCAATCTGAATAATCCAAATTTGATGTCTAGCCATTTTGATTTATATATTTTTACTTTTATCAGTGATAAGTTTTATTATTTTTTCTTTTTATTAGCTCATATTTTTATTCATTTAGTTTCAGCAGTTTTTTTTTTTGATTAAACGGATAGCTGACAAATCTGTAATTTATTCGATTATTAACATTCTTTTAATAATTCAATCTGTGTTGGTCATCATATGGTCTTATTTACTCAATTCGAAATTAATACTTAATGGTAGCTATTTTAGTCACAATCGTTTCTTTGATTTCAATTTTATGTCTTTAACTATTCATTTCATATCGATCAACTAATCTTAAATATATTCATTCACATTGCTACCTAAACATTTCAATCATTTAAATGAAGTAATTTTGCTTAAAAAAAAAGATGGGAGAAAATGTTGCTTAAAAATTGATAACTAATTTTTACAAAATTTTAATTTAGAAATTTACAAATATTATTTTATAATTACCAAGTAGCTTTTTACTTGACGGTGGTATGAAGAAAACAACGGCAGCACCAAGAGCGGTAACACCCCATGTAAACAACGAAGCAGCAAATGCTTGCGGTACGGTACTCCAATCTCGAATCATCCTTTCAAAAAGTCAAAACTAATGATTAACTATCCTATTCTTGAATCACGCGCGAAAATTTGTACCTGAATATAATTCGATTAAATATGCCAAAATATAATAATTTTTATATCAAAACTACGATATGCAATTTAGACAACTTTAATTGATACAGTCACATGTTATAATATGTTTGTCATGAAATTTCAACAAAAACAGTACGTCAAATTGAATTGCAAATATATGCAAATCATTGAGGACATATATTTCACATTCAAATATTTTCAATAATAATTTATTATTGCAAGAAAACTAAGCATCAAATTATACAAAATAATATGATGTAAAATTAAGGAACGAATGGAAGAAAATGAAAAAAATGAACAAAAACATTTTAGAAATAATATGGAAGGAATAACGAAATCGGTTTTTTCAAACAAAAAAAAGTATCAGAAAAAAATTTGAGTCCTTTTATTGTATAAGGAAAAGAAAAAGATGAACGAAATGCGTTACACTAACACATCTATCACTAAATCATTATTTTAAAACCGGATCTCTCCATTAATCGCTTCACCCCCGCGATATCTCAGAGGAAGAGTAGTCGGAATAAACGAGCGAGAATGATACGATCGGATGAAATAGATGGAACGTTATGCAATACTTTTCTGTCTCACCATTTTTGATTAAATTAATGCAACAATTAAATGTGATATTGATTGAATTAAAATTTTTATTTTAACTTAAGTGAAGAAATTATAAAGTAAAAATAATTAAATAAAATAATAAAAATAAATAAATAATAATTAGAGAAAAACAAACAAAGAAGTATATTTTTTAAAAACTGATTTACAGAATTTTTAGAATATTCTCTAATTGAATTTTAATAAAATATATAATAATAACATTTATCTAAAAAAAAAAGTTCCAACAATTAGTTGTTCTCTGTACTATTTCTCATTTATCATTTTTTTTTTTTGATAATTGATAATATTTAACCTAAACAAATATTTTAACTGTAATACGTAATATTTATACGTTTCACGGTAATAATCCACACGCATATTTTTAAATTTATTTTTTTCAAAGAAAATTATAGTAAAAAAAAAAAGAAAAAAGTTGAGTGGAATAAATAAGCGATAAGAAAAGGAAAATGCTGATGAAGTCACAGCATAAGAGGTCATCAGAATGCATAACTGATGACCTTCACTTCTTCGTCGTCATTACATATTCCAAAATGACCTTCGCGCTTCCTCAACATATACTCAAGTGATAAACACAAATGATATGCAACAAAATTATTTGTACATTTTCAAAACTTTCAATTTACCTAATTTTGTAATCGATAGGAAAGAAAAGAAAAAAATGAAATTAATTAATTAATTCCAATATTATATTAATTTCGAATTTGTAAAATTTTAATTTTTTCTAAATTAAAATTAAAGAAAATATATGCAATTTTATTTAAACTAAAATTTATATCTTAATAATAATTTTTAATTAAATAATTCTATTACATTATCAATATCCATATATATATTTTTTCATGTTTCACGCAATCTATACATAATATATTTTTTTAATTCTCAAGAATTTTTTTCTCAAGAAATTATGAAAAAACATAAATATTGATAAAATAATATGATCGGAAATTTCTGTACATTTTTTTAATTCTCGGAAATTTTTTTGCTCGAGAAGTTATGAAAGAAATAATAGTATAATCGGGAATTCAATAATAAAAGAAATCAAATAATAAATATCTTCAGATCGAGAATTAATTTATAAAACATTATTATTATTATTATTATTATTATTATTATTATTATTATTATTATTATTATTATTATTATTATTATTATTATTATTATTATTATTATTATTATTATTATTATTATTATTATTATTATTATTATTATTATTATTATTATTATTATTATTATTATTATTATTATTATCATTATTATCATGGAGGCATGAGGGAATTGAACCCGAAACCTCGCCGATATGAACGAAGCATTCTGTCAAAATAAAATTGACACTTTCGAAAATTTAAAAAATAAAATAAAATAAAATAAAAAGAAGAAATTATATTATCGCCTGGAAATGCCGATATTTTGATCACTTCTCCTATTTTTTCAAAAAAAAAAAATATTTTTAGAAGAAGCAGTAAGAATGATTCACATCAAAATATATCCAAGAGGTTAACAAAAGAGATCAAAAAAAGAGGTCATCAAAAAGCTACATTGACCTTCCCTCTAATAAATAAATATATCAAACTAATCTTTAGTTTTTCATATATTTCTATTTACATATATCTATATATGCTATACTGACCTTCATTTTCATATATATGCCAAGCTGATCTTCATTTTTATACATGTTGCCCAAATGACCTTTACTCCCAACATATATGCCAAATTGATCTTCACATCCCATCACATTATATGCTGCTAAATCGACCTTAGACCTATCTTCATAAATGATGTATTCTCTAATATCATTTGACCTTTGCACTTCATCATCATATATACCAAAGTGATAAACAATTTTCAAAGTAAAAAATCAGTTATTGATTAAATTCAAAATTTTCTCCCAAATCAAGAAATTAAAAGAAAAAAAAGTGAAAGAAAAAATCAAACAATCTAAAGCATTCAATAGAATATGTGAATAAATTAATTTATAAAAATTTAAAAATTTATTTAATTTGAAATTAATTTTAAAAAATACGAATTAATTAATATTAAGTATTTTATTACTAAATAAAACTATATATATATATATATATATATATAAACAATGAATAAAATAATTATTATAAACAATATTATCAATAACAATTGTCATTGATAAAATTTTCACATTATTATTATCAATTTATAATAATTTCATAAATAATAAATAAATAAGAAATTATTTCATTTCATACTATAAGAAGATTATGTAAAATGACAGTTTCGTAATAATAATCTATGACGATGAAATAATCTATTACTGATATGTTTATACCCTCCTTATCATCAAATGATTCGATATATCATCTTTTAGTCATATCCGTTATGATTAATTTCTAAATTTATCAAACAGTGTGATAAATAGTTTATATGATAAAATGTAAAATCTGTTAGTGATAAAAGATATCATTTATTTTGTTAAAAAATATTAGCATTATGTATAATTTTTAACTAATCTCAATACGAAAAAAAATATGTAAAGAGAATAACTCTTACATATATATATATATATGATAACTTTATCATGCATATATGAATGATAACGAATGAAGAGAATATTAAGTTAAGGATTAGTATAATTTTCTGTACTCTCCATGATGTCATATATGAATAAAACGACGCAACATCATACCCGAATTATCTCGATAATGACGATTCTAATTACAACTAATTATCGCGACTATTATTATTCTTATTATTACTGGTTATTATTATTACTATTATTATTATTGTTATTATTATCATTATCATTATTATTATTGTCATTATTATTATTATTATCATTATTGTTATTGTTTTATTGTTATTATTATTTATTATTTATTGTTTATTATTTATTATTATTATTATTTATTATTATTATTACTATTATTATTATTATTATTATTATTATTATTATTATTATTATTATTGTTATTATTATTATTATTATTATTGTTATTAATTATAGAAATTTATCTAAGCAATATATATGTATCATTCATAATATATGATCGTAATGATTGATTTAAAGTATAATATATATGATTAAATATATATTAATAACAAGTGTTATAAATATGAAAGTTAAAAGTCACACTTATTATTTTGATAAGTTTTATTTAATCATATATATATATATATATAATAGTACAATGATAGTTAACGATAATAATGATAGGTTGAAGTATATAAAATGAAATTCATCTTGGAGGAAAGGAGAATTGGTGACAATATTAGAAGAATATGATTGAAGAAATTGTCATAGTGATGAAGATAAGTTGCAGAAATTGTTATATCCTATATGATATGATATGAATGATATCAAATGATATGAATGATATGATATATAAATGAATATATCGGTTAATATAATATGTAACATAGAAAGAAATGATCATTGATAAATAGAAATTCATTTTCCGAACTGTTCCATTTTTCATTTTATCGTCAATTTGTTTGAAATTGTTCGTTAATAATTTCTCAATTAGTAATACATACATACATACATACATACATATATATCATGCATACATACATACATATATACATATATATATACATATATATGTATATATATATGTATATATATATATATACATTATGTATCATCATTATCATCATCATCATCATCATCATTATCATCATCATTATCATTATCATTTATCATTGTTTGATGTAAAATATGACATGAATTTTCTTTTTTTTCGCTTTCTTTCTCTCCTTTTTCTTCTTTCTCTTTCTTCTTTCTCTTTCTCTTTTAATATTTTTCAATTTTTTTTGAATCATTTTCGATAAATGATAGTAGCAATAATCGATTTTTATTTAAAACTTGAAATAATCATTTTCATTTGTTTCATTTTATTTTTTCATTAAAATTACTTGCCATTTATATTTGTTATCTATCATTCGTTATATTTTTATACCTTTCAAAGTTTTTCATTATCATTCTCATTCTCATTCTTGTTCTATTTCTTGGAAAATTTTTTCTTATCATTGTTTCATTATCATTCTCATTCTCATTCCCATTCTTGTTCTATTTCTTGGAAAATTTTTTCTTATCATTGTTTCATTATCATTCTCATTCTCATTTCTTACAATAATTTTTTCTTGCCATTTAATTTGTTTCTTATTATTTCCTAAAATTCATTACCATTTCATTTCTTTGCTTTCTTTCAATATTTTTTATTTTTCGTTTAATATAATAATTGAGAAAAGGAAAAAAAAATAAAAAAGAAATTACATTAAAAATGTTGCCTTTCTTATTTTTAAAACAAAAAATTGTTTTTTTGTTTTATTTTAATTTTTACTTTTTCGTATTAAATTTTTTTATTTTATTATTTGAATAAAATAAAATTTATTTAAAAACATCAAAAGTTGAAATGATAATGAATTTTAGGAAATAATAAGAAACGAAATTAAATAAATTTTCAAAATTTTAGTTATAATAATATGATAATAGTAAAAGCTTTTATTATTATTTTTTATTATTACTACTATTATTACTTATCATTATTATTACTTCATTATTATTGTTATTATTACTTCATTATTATCATTATTTATTATTACTACTTACTATTATTATTATTACTTACCATTATCATTATTATTATTATTAACTTATCATTATTATCATTGTTATTATTATTATTATTATTATTATTATTATTATTATTATTATTATTATTATTATTATTATTATTATTATTATTATTATCATCATTATTATCAGTGTTATCGTTATCAATTTTGTTCATAACTAAACAATTTAAGCAATTCGGGAATGAAAATGATAATTTAATTTTTTAATTAATTATTTCAAAAATAATTTTCAGTATTATTATTATTATGATAATTATAAAATTTCCTTCATCCTCGAGATTTATCTCGAGATTTATCTAGGCAATGCCTTCATTGTAGAAGAGAAAATTATAGAAGAGAAAGGGGAAGAAAAAGGGAAGAGAAAGAGAGAAAATAGGAAAAGAGAAAAAGAAGGGAAAGAAAAGCAAGACAAAAGAAATGAACGATTTTCAAGTAAATTTAGGAAATTATCATTGCACAGTGATTGCCCAAATCAATAATAATAAATATTATCAAATCATAAAATTATCAATAAAATTACATTAGCAATGATATACTGATCGAAATTTTCAATTAAGTTGATTTATTTTTAAAAAAGTTCAATTTTAATATCAAATGATAATAATTAAATTACATTTAAGGTGTATGTATAAATATGCTATAAATAATCTTATATGTAAACAAATCCATTTCATAATATTATAATAAATATGTATATTTATTTATATACATATACAAAAAATAAATAAATAAAAACTTTTTGCATATATTTCGTGAATTTATAACAAATACTTTATACATAGTATTTTATATATTTATTTTTTAAACAGAGATATATAAAGATATGTGTTATTTATTGTTTACATTGTTTACATTTATATGTTTACTTGGTTTATTATCATTTATTTATATATATAATCAAATAATTCATGTCTTATCAATTCACTTTTGAATCAGGTTAAGTGAATATCCAATAGAGCAACAACGATAGTAGGAAAAGAAGTTGCATAGTGGTCAGGAATTGTCGGCCATGAATCATTATCAGGTTCTGTATAAATTCATAAAAGTTCGAAGTTATTGTTTTCGGTGAGTAATGTATGCTATTTTACGGGTTTATTGGGTTGATAATTAGGTTTAGTTTTTCGATTCATACGAACTGGTTAGTTTTTAGGTTTAGGAATGTAATAAAATATTTAGCTCTCATTTTTTTTCATTTTAACTTTTAAATTTATATCAAAAAATTATGAATGATTTCAGATACACAACAGCGTTCTTGCATAGAAATTTATCAATTTCATCACATTCACAATTACAGGATGTCATTAGACAGTAAGATTTATTCGTATGATATTATTAAATTATTGAAATTTTATTATCCAAATCTTATTTTGTTATAATTTACGCAATTAAATAAATATAAAAAATGTGTAGACTTGTGTCGTTTTTATTCTCTATTCTTTTTATGTTTAAAAGTTTACTGAAAATTTGCTCATCTATTTAGTCCAGTTGTTAACTATAATCATCTTTCAATCAATCAGTGGCTTATTTACAGCTTTTGTAGTATATTTTGTTGAATTCTAATTAAATTTTGCGCAGAACTTTTAGACCATCTTTTCAATTTGAAATTTGCTTCGAAGGAGTTGCAGCGGAATTCGAAAAAATGTGAAAAAGAAGAAAAAGCAGAAAAGACAAAATTAACCAATGCAATAAAGGTTTGATTTCGACTTTTTTAAAAGTTATGCTACAAATAAGATAACCAGATACTGGTCATCCTATATGCATATTGTTTTATACAGTTTTTGATTTTGTATAACATTTTTATTTTTCAAGAAGTTTTTTTGTGTTAAATTATTGCAGAAA
Source organism: Dirofilaria immitis (assembly GCA_024305405.1). Classification (NCBI taxonomy): domain Eukaryota; kingdom Metazoa; phylum Nematoda; class Chromadorea; order Rhabditida; family Onchocercidae; genus Dirofilaria; species Dirofilaria immitis. The sequence goes on from JAKNDB010000075.1 coordinate 1,402,201, forward strand.
GGTAATATGGAAGTAGCACAAGTACATGCTGAAAATGCAATACGTAAAAAGAATGAAGCATTAAATTATTTAAGAATGTCAGCACGAATTGACGCGGTAGCAGCACGTGTACAGGTTCATTTTGTCTCTATTTTGTATTTGCATAATTAATTAGTTAATAATAATAAAAAAGTCATTTAATATGAGTTATTTCAAATGCATGGCATTTCACTATTGAAAAGAACGTTATGAGTTTTGTAAGCTTATTCTTTAGTTAGATTTTCAGTAGTCAGCAGGCAATAGGTTTCGAGTAGAAAAGGAAATGTCGTGAAGACTATTTATGCATTCTTATTTTATTTGTGAAAAAACTTGGGATTATTTGGCATGATGTAAAATTTTGATTTTTTGAGACAGCCGCTACGCAAAAACGTGTAACGCAAAGTATGTCTGGTGTTGTCAAAGCGATGGAGTCAGCCTTACGCTCGATGAACTTAGAAAAAGTACAAAATTTAATGGATCGTTTCGAAAAAGATTTCGAAAATTTGGATGTACAATCTGCCACAATGGAAGGTTCGATGACAGCCACGACAACATTAAATGCACCTCAAGCACAAGTTAATGCTTTAATTCAAGAAGCAGCAGATAAAGCTGGGTATGTTTTTGTCTTCTATTTGTTTTGGAATCTCGTTTTATTATTTTAAATGAGCAAGTAGAAATTATTCCAAAATAATTTCATCGGAATAATATCGTTTTATTGATATTATTACATTATAGATTTTCAGATTCTGTTCTATGCCATTTAGTTTTATTTTGAGTTACTGTTTCATTTTATTTATGTATTACTATTATTTGAAAATTTTCATTTTCCTCTTTTTTTTATTTTTTTCTAACTTTCCCTTCTCTACTGTGTCGTTAGCATTTGTCAGTACGAGAAATTTATTTCATTGTTGGAACTAACAGAAAAATTTCTGGGGATCCTAGTCAGCGACAGATATGATTTTAATGTGTTTTAATTTTTACTGGAAACGAATCTAAAAAATTGAAAAATATTTCTATGCTTATCCGAAATTTTTTATATAACTTGTATAATTGCAGTTTGGAATTGAATATGGAAATGCCATCAACAGCATCGATTGGTAAAATTTCAACATCAACAGCGGAAAATGATGAGCTAACACAACGTCTGGCAGCGCTGCGACAAAACTGATGTAAGAATTCTTCTGCTATAAGGATTAATTGTGAATTTGTATAAAAGCATTAGATGTTTTGTTGCATTAATTAATGTTCTTCACATTTGTTGAATGATTTCATAAGTTTGAATTCATTTTATGTTCACTTGAAATTTGATCGGTTTTATAAGTAATCTATTCCGAATTAATTTATTTCCTTCCGAAATGATATAGTTAGCAATTTTGAGAATTTAAGTTTAAATGTAATTTTGATAATAAATCGATTGCAGTTAGTTTGCAGTCTATTGGGTTATCCGAATGATGAATTTCAAATTAATGGGAAAAGTGTATTCCAGAATAGCTTTTTTCCATAATATTTGCTCTTGAAGATGTGTCTCTTCGATTTCTGTGGAGAGAAAATATTAATGAAGTAACTTGATTTGGTAACATTTCACTGTCATATTGCTTCCAGAATTTACTTTGAAAATGTATGATCTATTAACCTGTAAGTTATTCTTGTATGTTTTATGCTGGTTATAATTGTATTTATACCATTATGAAGTAGTATTTTGTTCTCATTCTCAGTTGATACAAAAATATGGTACTAAGTAAAGTTTTTGTTTCCAGCCTTAACTGATACAAAAATTATTTCCTCTTCCAGTGATAACATATGAAGCTTAGATGAGTCAGCAAACAAAATTAGTTGATGTTAAATGGATTGGAGATCACTTTTCTGGTACAATTATGCTTATATTTCATTGAAATAATGGCGTCACATGCTATTGATGTATATGTTTTTTCTTGGATTTAATTTTTTTCAACTTCCAAACTTCCTCTTTTCGCAGTATTCGGAAGGATGTTGTAATGTGCTTGTTAATTCATTTGTTCTCATAAGTTCCAAGTTTACTGATCGACATCAATACTGTGGAATTTTATACTTTTGTGAAACAATGGTGATAATCTTTTGAGATAATCCGAATAACTGGCAGCTTTTTTCCAAGTTTTTTCAACAAATTTAGGATATAAAAATTGCTGAATCATAATTTTGCAAGATTTTTATTTCGAGATTCATTTAAATATAAATAAAAGATTGAATTCGATATTCATTGTTTTTCCTTGCTCTTCAAATCCGAAGTATTCATAATTCTATCCTCTGTAAAAGGACGAAACAGCAACTACTAATAGATTTAATTTTATTTCATATTAACCGATTATAATAAAAATTTACCTTCTGATGATACTGTTTCTGTATCACTGCCAGCACTACTCCTCTCTAATGTACTGGTCGATTTAGTATTCTAAAATAATACAACAAATTGAATAAACAAAAAAAAAAGAAATTGGAATAATTTAAAAATATGATTCAATTAAATCAAATTTATTTCTCTTAACAAAATATACCATAATTTTTTGCTGAATATTAACACACATTGCTAACAATTTATTTGCTTCATCCATTAAATTATTCTGATCTACATTTTCTCCATTTACCGTACCCTCCAATGTGTACGGTAATCGTTGAAGATTTTGCACCGATTTATAAACTAATCGTAACACTTCTATAAACTAAAATTAAAAAATGAAATTTCTATTTTCAAAAAAGGAAAAATTAATTTGCTTTCTAAAATATTTTTAAATTGATACATGTATTTACATCTGTTCTTAAATTATAATAAATAGCATTGAATAATTACAGTAATTAATGCTATTATTATTAATTACTTATTATTTTAATAATTTTTCCTATACTGTAATATTTCAATGAAAATATTACCTCTTTTAAAGAAAATTATTATAAAATTACGATTAAATGAGAATTACTATAAGTGTTATTGTAAATATTTTTTAATTTAACAATTAATTAAATCGTAATATTTAAATTAATTTCATATTAAAGATTAATTACAAAATTTTCAATTGCATTAATATTATAATTTTTATTCAATTACATAATAAATTATATTTGATCGATTAATTAGTTAATTTATAAAAAGTTTTTCTCTTTTTCTGTTTTCTCACTTTTTAATTTTAATAAAAAGTTTTTTCTTTTGTTCGACAATATTTACCTTATTATCATCATTTGATCTTCCAGATGTAATTGAAGGTGACTATAATTTATTTATCAATTTATCAGTATTATCTAATTGTTTTATAGTTGATCAAAAAAGTGGTAAATCATGGATGAATAATTATAATACGGAAAAATTGTTTAAAATTTCAATCAATCAATATCGAATATTTTATAATCTTATTTCTTATTCGAAAATTTCGTTTTTTTTTTCCTTTTTTCCTCAATGAAAAATCAACAAATAATATGATTGGTAAATATTTGATATATTTTATAAAAATAGTTTTACCGGTGATAAAGCTATATCATATGGAACGGATAAATTATAATTATTGATAAGAATATTATCAATTTCAGCAAGATTTTTGCTCGTTTTATGAAGCTACAATGATATGATATGATATGAGAAATTGATGATTTATATATTAGCTTGTTTAAATTTAAATTTTTAAATAAAATTATGTTATTTTTAAATTATTCAATTCAAATGAAATTTTGTAAGAATTTCAATTTTATAATTTTAATTAATTTTTTTTAATAATTAACCGTTTGTTCGATATTATCAAAATGAATTTTTGATAAATATGATGTTGATGCTTCAATAAATGCTCGTCCAACACACTAAATGCAAAACTTTTTACAACAATTAGTTAATATTATAATTAATTAATTAATAAAATTAATTAATTAATTGTATTATTTACGGGAAAAAAACCAAATGAAAAGGTTAAAAGAATTTTTTTATTTTTAGAAAATATTAAAATTTATGAAATTAAATTAAAAAGAGCAAACAAACAAATTCAAATTATATTTATTATTTTGCAAAGAAAAAAAGAATAAATATTTTTGTTTAATTTAGAATTTCGTTTTTTTTAAAAATTTGAATTATTTTGGATTTTTAAAAAGCAAAAAAAAAAAAGAAAGTTAGATATATTCGAGAATATATTCGAGAAAGCATTTTCTTCGCCTTTTCTTTTCCTTTCTACAAAAAAAAAAAAAAAAATAACGAAAAAGAAATTAAATTACCTGTAGGAAAATTAAATCCCACTCAAGTTTACTTAATTTTTGACGAATTTCCATTCCATTAAATGTAAATGCTTTTAGTTGTTGTGATAAGTTATCAGTATAATGCTTGCACATATTTTCCAAAAATTCAATTCGTTGCTTATAATCCTTTTGATTTTAGAAATTCTATTGTATAACTAAATTTAAAATAGAAAACAAAAAACAATACATGAAATTCTTATTTGATGATTAAAAACGAGAAAGAAAAAACTGATAAAATTTAATTATCATTAAAGTATGTTATTAATTTTTTATCAGCTTAAGGCTATATTTTTGATAGAATCAATGATATATAATTTGTTAAGTTTTTTGATAAGTGGTGTGGCTTTAACCTTGATAGTCTTAACATGCTTAAAATTCTAATTTTAAATTATATATTATTTTTGTAATTTAATTGCTAATTATTAAATATTATCAGTTGTATTTAACATGCATTATCAGAATTATCTAATTCGTACAACATATAATAATAGCTGTTTTTAAATAGCACAACTTTTTGCAGAAATATAATTATAGTAATTGTAACTGATAAGTAATTTCTGATATCGCTTAATCATATCATTTAAATAAAATGTAAATTAAATCATTTAAAAATTGGTTTATTTAAATTAAATAATTTCTGCCTAAATTTTATTACAAGTTTTCTTAAATTAAGCAACTATTCAAAAATTATCAACAATGATTTGCATAACGAATTTACGAGATAATGAAATGATTGATAAAAAGTGAAAATGATTCCACCATTGATAAAGAATGTATTTCTTCAATCATTTAACTAACCTCATTAAATTCTCGATTGACATCATTGCTGAAACGCGATAATTCGATTTTGATCGCTGTATTTACTTCATTTTGACGATCCACTGACCTGCGTGCCTAAATTTGGAATGGATAACAAGAAAGAAAAGCGAAAGAAATTGGAAATAATTTTATCACTTAACAAATTAAATTAAAATTCAACAAGTGTTAATTGTTATATTGCTGGAACGAATATATATATAATCATCGAATACAATACAACAAACTATAAAAAAATCAATCGTCGATCAACAAATGATATCGTTTTCTTTGATATCATTTTGATATCATTTTCAAAAAGCTAATATTTTTCTAAAATTATTCCATCAATTTAATTCATTGATAAAATTCTATTGATATAGATTAGAATATTCGAGAATTTTGATTAGACTTAAAAATATTTTTCTTCTTTTTTTCTTTTTTAGAATTTTGAAAATTTTAATTTAATATTAAACTTTGTCTTAATACTTAAATATGATAAAATAAGTGAAAATAATCAATCAACCAATCAATCAAAAATTTTTATCAAAATTTACAACTGATAATTATTTTTGTCTAAGAATGATATTCATTTTTTATCAAAAATAAAATAGAAAAGACTTTATAAATTGCAAATTGCATTTTTAAATTTATTATCAATTATAATTTCAATTATTTACCTCTTCAACAATATCAATACCATTCCTTATCAATACGTTCATTTTCTTCATCATCAACTATTCTAAGTGTTTAATTTAATTTATTTTAAGTAAAATTACGATTAACTTTTTGGTAACTTCTATTTACGTTATTTACGCTTAAATTTAAACGTAGAATTTAACTGTATACGTTAATATGTGTCATATTATTGTTAATAATCAGATCACAGATTGATTTTTTTTAAAAAATGATAATTTAAAATGCTTAGCATTAGAAAGTTTATTTGTAATCGATTTCTGATATGTAATCAAGTACGACACTATATCATACAATATGTTTACTGTTTTTTTTGATTAAACTAAGTTAAATTTTAGTTAGACGAATAAATGATATTTGTTTATATGAAAACATATCATCAACTAATAATTGATTTCAAGAAATATTATCAATTAGCCTATGTATCAATTAAATATGAATATTATCAATGAGCAATATTTGATAAGCTATCAAAATATTCATATTGAAATTTGTCAATAGCTAAATATCATAATGATACCTAAAATAACTGCTGCTTCAAATATTTCGAGATTAGCGCTGGAACTTATAAATGATTCTTCAATCATATTTTCCAACTTTTATATTAACAAATATGCAAATTTCTCGCTCTCTTTTCGAGAGTTATTTTTGTAGATACATTTTGAAATGTTCAAGAACGAAGAATGCAGTAATTGTTGTATGAATGCAATATCATGTTATCAATGATTAAATCACGTAAATTCATCCATTTTTAACTGATTATTTTAGGTAAATAAAAAGTAAAAGTGATAAAAATTATCATTAAGCATTTCATATCTTTCTTAGCAAAAATTTTCATTCTTTTTTGCATATGTTTTATGAACAATAAGATATTAAATATTACTGTAGTGACCAATCGATCATATATAATAAACAATAAGATGAACTAACAATAAGGTATTAAATATTGTTGTAGTAATCAATCGATTATAAAATAATAAACAATAAGATAAGCCGACAATAAGATGAACTATATAAACAATAAACCATAATAATATTACTGTAACAATCAATTGTTTATAAAACAATAAACAATAAGATGAACCAACAATAAGGATCAAATCTTACTGTAGCAATCAATCAATTATAAAACAATAAACAATAAGATGAGCTAACATTAAAGATATATTAAATATCATTGTATTAATCAATCAATTATAAAACAATCAGATGATATTGTTTTTAAATCAATCAATTATATGATAGCAACTTATCAACATAATGCGCTAAATATATGCTACAATTTTCCATATATTCTTTCTTCATCAATAATCAAAGTAATACGGTAGATGAATATTGCTCACTCTCCGCCTTTTTCATTCTTAGAAAACGATTGAAGAAGGATGATGAATGATTGTCAGACATCTATTGATGTCCTTGACAATTTATGGTACCACCCGTTTTTAGTTACTATGGTAAATAAGTAGTATCATCATTCAATAATATTTTTTAGGCCTCCTCCTTTTCTTAGCATCTTTAGGCCACGCCTGATAAAACGCAATATTGGCCACTTAAAGGCAATTGTACCAAAGGGTTTGCGTGCTGTAAGAAATTTTCTAAAATATTTTTCTTTCTTTCTTTCTTTTTTTTTTTTTTTATCATTCTAAAAAATGATTAGCCAGTAACATTAAATAAAATTGCTTAAATTTATGTGAAATTTTTTTCATTCATTCATTCATTCATTCAAAAAAAAAACAAAGAAAATAAAAAATAAAATGATAATCATAGAAATGATAAGAATAATACTGATATAATATACATATGCTTGCATATTGATTAAGAGTTAATTAATAAGTTTATATCATTACTATTGCTATTATTATCATTATTATCATCTTATATAATTTAACAATAGCACTTAATAGATAACAATGATAATAATAATAATAATAATAATGATAATGATAGTAATAATGATAATAGCAATAATAGAAACACTAAACAATATATATTACAAATGATAACTTATCAAAAGCATACACGAAAAATAATTTGTTTCAGAAAATTTCATCTAATCAGAGTAAGTTTAATCATATTTTTCTATCACTTTTATCATCCGTTCTTTTCATTTATTTTAATTTTATACTTGAATACTTATTAAATATAATAATTAAATACTTATTAATTATTGAATGAAATAATATATGGGATGTATGTATCAGGATAGGATAGCTTTTAATTGTTAAAAGCAAACGAATTATTTGCATGCAACACGCAATTAGATTTATAATATATTTATTATCTACAGTTCATTTTTTTCCTCTTCCCTTTTTATCAATGCGAATAATTTGCGTGCTTATCTTGTATCAGCGAGAATAATCATTATAATCATAGTGATAATAATGATAATAATAATATGAATAGCAATAGTATTTGATAGCAAATGCTGTATTGAGAAATGTATGAAAATAATAAAAATAATGATAATAACAATAATGATAATGTTAGTAGTGTTACTATTTGATAATGATAATGTTAGCATTAATAGCATTTGATAACAAATGCAGTAATGTAGGAAAATAATGATAATAGTGATAATGATAATGTTGCCAGTGTTAATATTTGATAAGAAATGCAGTAAAATATTGGATTGACAAACGTAAGAAAACACTATGATCAATTATTATTATTATTTTAACAAAATAATTTGTTAAGCACGAAATTGTTCAATATTTATATTTAATCAATCAGAATATATTGATAACACAATGCAAAAGCAGACATGATTTTATCTCAATATTTATCAATCAGAAGATGATAATTTTAGAATTTGAATATTATATTATTAGCCTATCAATAATTAATGATATTAATCTATAATATTTACCACGAGATAGTATAATTTAAAATCTTAAAGCAATTTTTATTTTAAAACTTAAATTAAAATTTAAAGTTCCTTCGTTGAAAAATTTTGAAGTATAATTTCGAGTAATAAATAGTATATGAATTTTTAATAAGAATTCATATAAGTAATCAATTACAAATGAAAGAAGCAAAAGAATGAATGAAAAAAATTAAAAATTTTACTTAAATAATCGAAAGATTTTAGAACAAAAAGTCATCCAAATTATTATAAACTAATTTTAAATTTAACTAATATTTTATCAAAATTAATTGTATTTAATTATTCACTTTTAATATTCAAAGTTATGACTTTAATTTGTGCTTATTTGTATATCACTAATCAAATTAAGCCATCGATATATCACTAATCAAACTAACCAAAATGATTTAACACTAATTAAAATCGATATAGATTGATAATTTAAGTTAAATTTCATTATAATTTCAACAAATAATATTTATGATGCAAGTTTTACTAAATTAGAAATTACTGACTCTACAGTCTTGATAAATTAAATCTTATGAGTGATAAAATTTTTTTAGCTTTAAAAAATTCATTCTTATTAGCCAACTATGAAATGGATAACAAGTCTGTTAATATCATTGAATTCATATAAAATATTTGATTTTATCACTTTTATCACTTTAATTCATTGAAATAATGGAATATTTACATGTTTATCAGGACTAATTCGGATAAAAACTATTATCAGACCATTTTCCAGGTTTTGTTATAATTTGTGAGTAATGCTTGAAAATTATGTATGCCAATAAACGACGACAACGAAATTTTAAACGGTTTGCAATATTTTTCTTTTTTTTTTTTAAATTTTAATTATCATTAGATATCATTGGATAAAAGATAAGAAATTCCATATAATTTTAATTGTCATTAGATATCATTGGATAAAAAATAAAAAATTCCATATATTAAAATATGAAAATCATAATGTTATCGTATAGATTAACAATGATACTTACCCTACAGTATTATGCAATTGACCGTATTTCAGTAATCATCAAAATTCAAAGTGTAAAACACATTTTAAACATAATATATTGTCTTAAACGTATAAAAAAGATTAGTTTGAGATATAATGATTTTATATTAATAAATTTTCATTAAATAATCTTATATTATTAATAATTTTGCTTATCCAATCATTTACTTTAAATACTTCTTACGAAACTGTAAGTTGTAAATTACGGTAACGATACCGTAACTAATGGCAATGATAATATTTTCGAATAATAATAAATGATCTCCTAGTTCGTAGATAGAATTAAATCAAACTTTATCAATCATATGAAAGATTAGCGAAAGAAATTATATTCTTATAAGAATGAAGATTGATAGATGATAAAGAATAGAATTTGATGAAAACTATAGACAAAGATATTGATTGATCAATTAGTCATTAAAATGATTAAAATTTTGATTAGAAGATAAATGAAAATCAAATAATTAAATGATAAAATATAATTATAGATGATAAATTTATTCTTCTTTTTTGGATTATTTTTAGTAATTATAATTATATCGTATTTATTTTTAAATATGATAGAAAAATATTATTAAATATAATCAATATAAAATAACTCAATCATATTCTTAACGATATGATAAATAAAGTTATGATTAAAATATCATCTATAAAATTCTAATTATTTATTATCTAAATAAATAATTTAATAATATGATAATAAATATGATAATAATTTAAATAATAAAATTTTACTATTATTTTAATGAAATTTTTAAAAATTAAGTATTGTTGTTAATTTATTTATTTATTTATTTTTTAAGCAATTAATGATAAATAAAATAATTTAGAATTAAAATTTTAAATTTGAAAAGATAAATAGATAATATCAAAGATTAGATATAATAAATGATTAGTTAGTTAGTAAGATATCACCTGCTGAGATTATATTACGATAATAGAAGGTATCAGAAGCGCGATGAAAATACTAAACGAATCGTAGTATGACAATATGATGACAACATATCGTGCGAATAAACATTGCCGTAAATCGCAAAAGTAGAGGAGGGTAGAAAAGCAAAGGTGGTAGTTGATAGGGGATACAATTTTTGAATATCACGAAATATTGCCTGACTGAAAAACCTCAAAAGCAACTATTATCATTGAACATATCGCAACATAGTAATTGTAATAGCAAAAGAAGAAGGAATATTTATTCTATGAATCATATTTGTTTAATAATTTATTGTTAATTGTAACAGCAAAACAATAATTTCATAACTTCTTATTGTGGTAGTAAATCATTTATCATATTATCAATTAAAATTCGAAATCATTAAGAATAATAAAAATTTAATAAAATTATTATTTTCAATATTACTGTACTATTAATATTGGAATAATTTTTCCCTAACATTAGATATTATAATATTTAAAAATTCAAATTTATAATATTTATTATTGTTGATGATAGTAGTTTGATCTTAAAATTATCACTTTATCTACTCATTTGATATAGTTATTATCAGCAGTTAGGTGAAAAAATTAGAAATCCATTATTTGATATAATCATACAAATGGATTACAATTGATTTATGATAAGTTTTAGTATTTATGATAAGTTTGAGAAATTTTTATAGAAATATCAGGAATTCAAATCATTATTTATATTATAATATTATAAGTATGTAGTTGAGCAAGAATTATTATAATAATGGATTTTTGAAAATTTTTAAAATTTCTTCTCGAGAAATAAGAATTTACGGTTACTTTTTTTTCGAGAATTATTCAATTCTTTCTATCGATATGTATTTCATATTGGAATTTAATTGTATACATATATTTCGTATTTGAATATTTAACAAAATTTGATATTTACTCATTTCTTTTTCATTTCAATTTTTATCATTCTGAAATGTTAGAAATGTAAAGTATTATATTTAAAGGAAAAATTGGACGATAAATTTGTATAAAATAAAAAATTTTTTCATCTAAAATTTATAGACAAATAGATGGATGCAAATTATTTATTAATTGAATTTGATTCATTTAGTAATGTATTAATTACAATATTAAGTTCTAATATTATTTTTGCTTTATCTAACAGCATGCTGAAAGAAAGAAACTTATCACAAATACTAAATACTATACTAAAAAAATTATCACAAAAGGTAAAAGCTTATTTTGCGCCCCTCAAATATCACTAAAAATGTTATTTGTTATCAAAAAATAAAAATAATTCTTATTTAATAAAAATAAAAATTTATCATTATAATTAATTAAATAATTAAAATTGGAATTATTATAATTATTAAGTTTTAAGTATTTGAAAAATTTCATAATTATTATAAAATTTAATAATTAAATAATGAATAAATTAAAAAAGGATTAAAGAAAATTTTTAATTTAAATATGATAAGAAAAAATTTTTATATATAAACAATCATTGAATGCAAAAAATATTTATCAAAAAACATTTTGCAAGAAATGAATTATGTACAAATTATAATGATAGTAATGATTATTAATCTAAATTATCAATCGTTTACTCATAATATTTAATCAAAACATTGTAAAGAAAATGGATTAGTTATTTATAAGATAATAAAAATTAATGATGATAATGATAAGATAAGTTTAATAAGTTATAATTTTATTTACATCAATTATTGATCTGAATTATATCAAATATATTCATTTCAATTTCAGTATATGCATATATGCAACAAATTAGAATTTTGCAACAACGATAATTACTTTCTCATTCAAGCAACTTAATTATATCTAAACAGTTATATCATGACCTTTATTCTGACCTATGACATTTACAATTGTGTTTTTTTATTGATTTTGTGCGGTAATTATAAGTATTTCCTACTCTAATTATAAAGCAAAAGCTTTATTTTTGAATAATAATAACAACAATAATAATAATAACCACTTAAGTACCGCAATTTTGGTACCACTTAATAGGTACCATAATTTTTATATACTTTCTAAAATTTATTCTTTTAAGAAAACAATTTGAAATAATTGCTTACCGTCTGCTAACCTATAAGTACTTTTAAAAATGAAAGAAATTTGTCAAATTTAAATCTATAAATAATCGATAATAATTAATTGTATTTAATTAATTAATTTTTAATTATTTGATATGATTAAAAATTATTTCAAATTGTTTCATTTTTATATTTATATTCAAATTTAATTTGTTTTATTTTTCGTCGTTTTTTAAAAAATAAACAATTATTTTTATGAACAAAAAAATTAATAATTAATTATTTAAGTAAAAAATTTATTTAAATATTCTTTTGTTGTTGAAAATTTTTATGCTAACATAAAATATTATATATTATTGATTGAATTAATACATATTATTGATTGAATTGATATTATTGATCGGACCGATACATATACTCATTAGACACGTATAATTAATTAAAGATTAATAATTATTTTAGAGAATTTTAATTCAAATTATTTAAATTATTACGAATATAAATATTAGCATTTCTTTACTACTTTTTACGTACCGAAATTTAAATTCATTTCTTATAAATAATTTTATTTTTATCATTTCAATTTTTTGATTAAAATTAGAATATTCCAAAAAATTCTTATCATTTCAACTTTTTTCTTTTTATTTTCTTTTCCTGATAATATATGGTTAGAAATTTATTCGAAAAAATGAATGATTACGAAAAAAAATAGAAAGCAAATTTTGAAAAATTATGCGAACAAAAAATTGTATTATAATTATTTGTTCATATTTAAAAATAAATTAAATCAAATTTAATTTGACTAATTTTATTATAATTTTATTCCTCAATCATTTTTGAATATTTATTTAAAAATTTTCAGATCAAATTTATTAAATGATTATTGATTTTTAACAAAATTATTTACAATTATATCAAATTTATTAAATGATTATTGATTTTTAACAAAATTATTTACAATTATATCAAATTTATTAAGTGATTATTGATTTTAAGTAAAATTATTTACAATTATATCAAATTTATTAAGTGATTATTGATTTTAAGTAAAATTATTTACAATTATATCATAAAACGATTATTGATTTTAAGTAAAATTATTTACAATTATATTAAATTGATAAAATGATTATTGATTTTAGGCAAAACTATTTATTGGTATATGTGATTTAGAAATATTTTAATAAGCAAAAATTTTTCTAACAAACAATAATTATAATTTAATTCTATCATTTTAAAATTTTCTGCATGTTAGCATGCAGCACGCTATATTGCATGCTGCATGCTAACTCTCTCTTATTATTATTATTATTATTATTATTATTAGTAGTAGTAGTAGTATAAGTATAAGTATAACATTCATTTCTTGCTTGCTTTAAGCTTTTTAGTTAAATACGAAAATGTAATGAAAATGTGATGAATTGAAAAGAGACGAATGAAAATGATATATTAATTAATAATTAATTAACATAGTCTATCTCTTATGCATGCTAACTATCATCCATTTGTATATGTTATTTTTATTGACCATAAAATTTTCTCCTTCAATTTCATTTTCCACTCTTAAAAACCATAAAATAATCGTTATAAAACAATGATAATATATGCAGCTGTTGAAAATCTACCGTATTCAATTTAAAAATAAAAATAAAAAAATAAAAATTAATCGATAGCTATAAAATAGTAATTTGATAGCTTGTAAATGATTAATTGAACGATTAACTGATAAGATAATGGAATTTAAATTTAAAATTTATCAATCAATCAATAAGTATTTTCCTCTTTTTCTTTCTTTTATCAAATTGCTTAAATAAAATTTTTTTTTCCATTTCATTTCATTTAATCAGTAATTTTAATTTATAATTAAAATTTAAAAAAATAAATAAATAAAATTTGTGAATTAAAAAAAAGGAAGAAAACGAAATATTTGCATATGAAATTTTTCTTTTTTTTATTATTATTTTTATTTATGAAATTAAAATTTATAATTTTTACAAAAATTAGAATTTATAAAAGGAAATCAATTTTAGAATTGGAAATCACAGGAAAAAAAGACTTATTTAAAATTAATTTTCAGAGTTCGTGAAGTATCAAAGCCTGGCATTGCGACAAATCCTAGCAAACGGCATCGTGAACGATTAAATAGCGAATTAGAAATTGTCGCTGCATTGTTACCGTATGAACAAAGCGTTATTTCAAGGTTAATTTGAAATTCATATTTCTTCAATAGAATGAAATTAATTACCGTAATAAGCTTTCTTCTTTCTCCTAAGTTGATCGATTATATTCTAAATTAACATATTAAAATTACTGTATTATTTTGAAGGAAAAAAATGCTTAAGAAACTATTAATTTACCTAGATGTGTTATAGTAAAATTAACATATCGTATCAGATAGATAATTCAACATATTCGTAAATCTCGAAGATATTCGTAAATCTCGAATTTAATTATAATGATTAAATAATCACACAATGATAAATTAATCGATTGGATTTAGCTGGAAAATATTACAAATACAATCTGATTGTAATAATTTTTTATGGGAAAAATTTATAGCTAAAATGCAGCAATTTTAATAATTGATATTTTCTCTCAGAAACAAAAAGAGTAGAAAAATTTTTAAATTCGAGATTTCAGTTATACTCGAGATTTTAAAATATTACGATCTAAAATTGCTTCATGATTTCTTATAATTATTATTTATAAATTAAATCGTAAAAAAATTAGAACATTTCATTCAATTCATCAATGATTAAATTAATTTAATTAATTAATTTAATCATTTAATGATGCAAATTTTGTGATAAATTTTTTCCAAAATATCAAAATCATTTCTAATCATTGGACGATAATTCAAATTTAACAATAATTTCTTGCATTTTAATTAAATTTCAATAATTACAATTAATTTTATTATCATTTAATAAAATTATAAAATTTAAAATATAAATTAAAAATGATTAATAATCAAAATTCCTTCAATTATATTTCAGATTAGACAAACTTAGCGTATTACGATTAGCCGTTAGTTATTTACAAATCAAAACACATTTTCAAGGTTAGCGCAGTTATCATTTCTTATCATTTATTTCTTATCATTGGTATATTTAAAGCTAATGATAACTAAATAATTATCTTTTAATATTCATCCTATCCTAATTAAGTACTCACATAATGAAAATTTACATACTAATAAAGGCGTAAAGTTGTAAAGTTTCAATATTATATTTTCGAATGAGAAAATGAAGAAATATTAGCATAAAGAAAGCAAACCATCTTCTCATAGTGACGTAATTGATAAATTGTTGGTGACATATGTTTGACAATCTTTGACAATCATTAAGCGACCATATATCATTTATCTTCTTTTTCTTTTTGTTCCTTCTATTAATTAATTAATTAAATAAAATGCATTAAAAAAAAAAGGTTTCTTTTTGCCGTTAATTATTCCTAACACATAGGTTGATACAATATATGTAAATTATTATTGAAACTATTGTTTATGAAATTTCCGTAATAAAAAGTTTAAAATTATTCATTTGTTCACGTACGTAACGAAGCCTTTTAAATGACAGTACGTGAATGGGTCTAATAATTATAAGATAATAAATTGTACTTTTCATTTTTTAAAATTCTTTTTCAAATTTTTTCACCTACGTACGTATCATACGTTGGAATGAATTTTTAATACAAACAAATACAAATATAAATATGAAAAGTAAAAGTGATAAACGTTTAATGAAAAAAAACGACGGTGCTTGACGTACAATCACAAAAATCCAAACAATAATGATTATTCTAATTCAAATGATTATAATTAGTCTTATCTAAATGATTATGATTATTCTGAATCTAAATGATTACAATCACTCTTATCCAAATGATTATGATTATTCTAATTCAAATGATTATAATTATTCTGTCCAAATGATTATGATTATTCTATGATTATTCTGATAAGTAATGAAATTATTCGAACAAATTAAAATATTGAAATAACAATTATTAAATTTCTGATTAATTCTTATAACCGAAATAAAAAAATCACCGCAACATCTGTATACATGTACATACATATATATATCATTTATCGATAAAATAATTTCTTTTTAATTATTTTAATTCCAATTTTTGATTTTTCATTAATTAAATTCTTATTTGAAATTAACAAATAAATTAATAATTTATAAATAAAAAAAAATACAAAACTTATATATTTCATTTTTGGACGATTTATAAAACTCATAGAATATTTGTCGTCGGATCAAATTTTTTGTTATATGTTTGTTGATAAAACACCTGGCTTCTCTAATTTTAATTTCATATAAATTATGTGTTCGTTGCTCAGTGAAGCATAGATAAGATATGATGAAGCTTAATATCATAATAATCTATGGATATAATTAAGTATTTAATTATCAAATATTGCATAAATTAATTACCTGTAATGGCAATTATCACATATTTAATCGTATGAAGATATCGAAAATACAATAATAATGTAAACAGAAGGCAAAGTCATATAATTTTTTTTTTTCCAAATACTTTAACAAAGTTATAATTAAATGCATAATTGTGTACATTTCGAGAATTAGGCGAATATTTCTATGATAACATTTGATATAATCACAGATAAACCAGTCGTCATTCATCCATTTGATCCATATAAAATTGATAAAAATTCATCATATCATTTTTTTGATAAGATTTAAATCCAACTTAAATTGATCATAATTTATTGTACTATTTTTTGATAAGATCTAAGTCCAACTCAATTGATAAAAATTCATCGTATCATTTCTTTATAAGATTTAAATCAAACTCAAATTATCAAAATTCATCTTATCATTCTTTGATAAGATTTAAATATTAATGAAAAATAAAGAAATAAATTAAATTTAAATAAATTTTGAAACCTTTTTGTTTTCATTGTTTCTTTTAAAAAAATTCGATTTTTTTTTCAATAAATTTTAGATGGAAATTTTTTTCATTCTTTTTTTTTAAGTAATTTTTATATGAAAAGAAAAAGATGATGAATTTAATGATATACTTCATCTCGGATTATATGAATATTATATTGTTTGAACATATCATTTGATTTGATATACCATATTATTAAGTATTTCGATTTTATCATTTGATATACCTTATTATTAAATATTTCAATTTTTATCATTCGCTATACCTTAGTATAAAGTATTTCGATTTTATCAATGAAATGCGTTATCATTAAGTATTTCGATTTTATCATTCGATATCACATTACTAAGTGTCTCCAGTTTACTATTTAAATATCATGGTATTAAGTACTTCTATTTTATCATTGAAATGCGTTATCATTAAATATTTCGATTTTATCATTCGACATGTCATATTATTAAGTATTTCAAATTTCTTTTCATAATATTGTTATTTTAGAATATATTTTTGAATGAAATTATTGAAAAAATTTTTAAATTATAAGCAAATTTTATTGATACTTTTGCTTCTAATCTTTTTAATATTTTCATTTTTAAAATTTTTGTTTTTCAAAATTTATATCTAAAATAGTTTGATAATTAATCGATTGATTATCAATTTTTGTCCAATCGATTGATTAATTCCATTATGAATAAGCCATTTGAATTTCGTTTTCTTTTTACGCTAAATTATATTTAAATACCATTCCATAACAATCCTGATTATTAGCTTATCATTATCATTATTTAATAAAATTATTTATTAGGAATAAAAAAAAGAAATCATGATTTTGTATTGATTAACATTATTTGATTAATAATAATGATTAAAATTAAAATTTCAATTAATAATTCTCGGCATAATCTAAATTTTTAATATATTATTTTAGACTTCTTTATAACATACTAAACACTTTTTTTAATTAAAATTGTTAATTAATTAACTGCCGATTAATTAGTGCTATTTTTAATTACTTTCTTATCGATATATTTGCATATTGATTACTAGCACTTATTATCAGTTCATCTTTTGAAAGGTGAGTAATTACTAGCAATATTATCAGTTCATTTTAACATTGCTAGCATTATTATCAGTTCATTTTAACATTACTAGCATTATTATCAGTTTATTTTACTTTGAAAGGTAAATAATTAACAATACCTGTAATAAATCTATTATTTCATATACTGATATTTACTAATTAACTTCCAATATTATCTAGCTAATTTATTTTATTTTATTTTTTTAAACGGAGGTAATAAATATTAATTAAATTATTAATAAAATAAATGTGATATTATTTATATCAAATATATGATTTCTTTTTGTATCAAATATTGTGACAGTTATTTGACATTTAATTCGAGAACGACAAAAGTCGAGAATAGGAAGAATAGAAAGAGGGAGAGAGAAGAGAAAAAGGGAAAGAGAGTAAGAGAAAGGAAAAAGATTGAATAGTAAATATTATGTTTAATTGGATTAAGAATGGAAAACATCGGCATAAAATGATAAGAGTAATGTCAATGTCAATAACATGTCAACAAAGATTAACAGAATTATTGTTGATAAGATGATGTTTCATTGGTATAAACCGATAATTATAAAATAAACTTTTTAGATGACATTTAATGACATTAAATTGACATAAATATGAAATGATAATAATCAACTTCTATTTTCTATTGCAAAATTTAAGCCATACATTTATGGGAAAATGATTTAATACTAAATAAATTATTTCTCATATTTTATTATTATTAATTTTCTTACTGTATATAAATGTAAATTATTATTAATTTTCTTACTGTACAAATGTAAATTTATATAATTTGTTTATTTTTTTTATTGTATGAGCAAAAATTTAGTTCATTTATTCATTTATTTATTGTATGAGTAAAAATTTGAGTATAATAGTCCACTTATTCATTTTCTTATTTTATGAATAATTATTGAATGAGCAAAAATTTAGTTCATTTATTCATTTATTTATTGTATGAGTAAAAATTTGAGTATAATAGTCCACTTATTCATTTTCTTATTTTATGAATAATTATTGAATGAGTAAAAATTTAGTTCATTTATTCATTTTCTTACTGTACTAGTAAAAATTTAGTTGATTAATTCATTTTCATAATTGTGCGAGTAAAAATTCAGTTTATCTGTTTATGCTGTTATTGTATGGGCAAAGATTTAGTTCATTTATTCATTTTCTTATTGTACGAGCATAATAATCCATCTATTCATCTTCTCATTGTATTAGTATGCATTTAGTTCACTAATTCATTTTCATAATTGTGTGAGCAAAAATTCATTTTATCTATTAAATGCTCTTATTGCATGAATAGAAATTTAGTCAATTTATTTACTTTCTTATTGTATGAGTAAAAATAAAAAAAAAACATCTTTTGATATAAAAAAAGGAAATTTCAAAATGTATGAAAAATAAAATTTTTTTATTTTTATTTTATAATTTTATTATTTTTTTCAAAATTGCTAAGATTTGCTGTTTATTTGATAAATATGAAATGAATAACATATTGTAAATGAATTAATTTCCATTTATTTTTCATTTAAAATTAATTTAAGTATTTCAATTTAAAAAACAACAAATATATATCATAAATGCATTGGAACAATTTACAGGAAAAAAAGGAAATTTTTTTGAAATAAAATTTTCATTCATTCATTTTTTTTCCTTTCTATAAATTAAAATTAATTTATTTCGATTGAATGAATTATTTCTGTTAGCAAAAAAATTTTTCGAAATATATTTTATAAGCTTCGAACATGCGATATGCGCTAGCAAAATTGATTTTCATCTTTGGAAAGTATTTAAAAGAAACGAAAGAAATATTAAATTTTCTTTTCTTTTCTTTTTTTTTATTTGAAATTACTATTTGAGGGATTTTGAAATTTTATTTTATAAAATTTATTTTGCAAATTTTAATTTTTTCAAATTTAACAATTCAAAAATTTCATTTATTTAAATTATTATATTTGAATTTTCTTAAATTTGCGTTTGTAATTTTTGATATTTTTAATTTGAAATAATTTTTCTTTTCAAAAATTTTTTCTTAAATTTATAAAATTTAATAAGATTCAACAAAAGTTATAATAATTTTGAAATTGATGATATTATATTTTTATTTAATATTTCCAAATTATCAATTATATCAACAAATTATCATTATTTTGCTATATTCTTTTGTTTACGTCTATAACATCTTTAGATCACGTAAACTTATTAAATCTAACACGTAAATTACGTAAATTACAGCATGCTTACATCGATATATTGCAAATTTTCCGTTTGCATTTGCGCATAGCTATCCGTTTATTCCTACAAATGATACGACAATTTCGTACGATGGTGGTATTCCAACAGCGATACATCGTTCTTCCGGACAATCTCTGATCGATCCAAATGAGTATGATTTCGAGAGTATGGCTTTAAAGGTATGAAATCTATGAAATCCTTTTTTCTTAATAAATTTTAAAATTTAATTTTAATTTTATCAAATATACGATGGATAATAGTTATAATTAAAAATTTAATCTTTCTCTTTGTTTATTGAATTAATTTAATTCCTATTTTTCATTTATTATTTAATAATAAATTAATTAAATTATTTCAATATCATTTTATTAAAATTTTAATATTTTTTTTTGGAAATTTATTCAATTTTAAATTAAGTATTATTATTATCTGATTTAATATAAAATTTCAGGCACTTGGTGGTTTTATTTTAATATTAAATGAAAATGGTGATATTTATTATGTATCAGAAAATATTGAAATTTATCTTGGATTTCATCAGGTAAATTTTTAAGAATTAAAAATGAAAATACCTAAAAAAATTAATTAATTTTTTTAATATTATATATTATATCGCTATGGATACTTTGGTAAATTTCATCTGACTAATAAATTATCAAATTTAAATTTTTATCTTTTAATTTGAATACCGAAATAATAAGTGATAATAGTACGATAATTATTTTTGATAAATAGATAAAAAGATAAGATTATAGGAATAGCCTTATAAAATAGCACGAGAAAAAACAGATATTAGATATTCATTATTAGTTTAATTAATCAATTAATTAATTAATCAAATTAGAATATGTTGGGATTTTATATGAGAATTTGAATAATTGAATTTCTTTTAAATTAAAATAATTCCTTTCGACAATTTGTGTATTTTCAAAATCGTTTCAGTCGGATATCCTTCATCAACCGTTATTTGAAATGATACATTCGGAAGATCGAGAAGATATTAAATTACAATTAGCCTGGAATTATAATATACCACTTCATGTATCCTGTTTACAAGATATTCTTACACCAGGTAATAAATTAATTTAATTTATCAATCAATATTTTCATGCATAAAATCGAATAATTTCATTTATATTATTTTTATATGTTTTTTTTTTTCAAAAAAATTTGTTATTTATTTTTAGGTGGTATGCCTTATTTGGAACGAAATTTTAATGCTCGATTTCGTTGTTTATTAGATAATACCTGTGGATTTTGGTTTCTTTTTTTTTTTTAAATTTTTATTTTAAATTTCGATTATTCCTTAATAATTAGAATTTGAAATAAATTTGAAATGTCTATAAATTGATAAATTAATCTTACGTACAAAGCATTATTACACGTAAGTGTATATATTGACGATAGACACTACATGGGAAATTAATGAGTCTTCATGATTTACCACATTCTTACGTATTACATAGAGCCGAGAATCATTTATCCGTAGCAAAATAAATCATAAATATTTATCATTCTTAACTTGATATTAACAGTATTTATTATTTCTTTTTTCTTTGTTTCTATCTAACTCTTTTTTTTAAAATAATATTTTGATTGATAAAAGAAAAAAAAAAGGTTTATGTAATTGTTTACAGAGGATAGACGTACGTGGAAAATTAATGAGTCTTCATGGTTTACCACATTCATACGTATTTCATAGAGCCGAGAATCATTCATCCACAAATATTGTTCTTGGCTTAGTTGCAATTTGTAGGTATGTATCATACCTAATCTATGTATTATTATTTAATTTTATTAATATTTTTCATCATTTATTATTCAAATATTTATGCCATAACATTTGTTGCTTTTTTTTTAAATTTTAATTTTAATATTTTTAATTCGAAAAAAAAAATTTTTATTTACAAAATAAATTAATATTTGAAAATATTAATTTTAAAAATAATTCGATTAATCAAATTTTGATTAATATTTTCTTTTTTTTCGCAGTCCATTTGTTCCACCAAATGTTGCCGATCAACAACAACAACAAATGGATGATCCAATTTTAAAAACAAAACATTCACTTGATTTTATGCTTATTTCAACGGATAATCGAATGAAGTTTATTTTTTTTATTTTTTAATTTTAATTTTTATTAAAAATTAAATTTGATAAATGAAAAAGCTTTTTTTTATTTTAATTAATTTACAAATAATTAACCTGGTTTTTTGTTTGCTTGACAAATTATTTGAATATTTCAGAGCATTGTTAGAATTGGACGATAAAAATTTACCATATAGTTTTTATAGCTTAGTACATGTTGATGATGCGACATGTATTGCTGAAGCACATAAAGAAGGTTTTTCTTGATTAATTAATCAATTAATTAACATATGGGAGAGATAAAAATTCATACCAAATAATATCAATAATAATCAATGTTGATCAATGACCAGTCAATGATGACCAATGACTAATATTCGATTGATTGATAAATGGCAATTTTGGCTTCAAAATTTTTAAATCCATAATATGTCATTGAAAAATGTAACAGATGTGATCATTTTCAATAAAAAAAAGGAAAAAAATTAATAATAGTAATAATAACTATTATTATTACTCTTTTTATTTCGAATTTATTTTCTAATTTTTTTCTTTAATTTCTAATAGTTTGTTCTTTGCTGAATTTCTGTGTCTTTTAAAATTAAGAAAATTTTAAAATTTAAAAAAAGAAAGACTTATTTTTTATTGCTAACAATTTTGTATAAATTTTTGAAATATTCTTAAAAATTTCAAATAAAATCGAAAAAAACGAATACAATTTTTAATTAAATGCAAAAATAAAATAAAATTAAATTTTTGAAATTAAATTGAATTTTTAATAAAATTAAATTAAATTAAATTTTTTCAAAAAAAGGATAAAAAGTTTGGCAAAAAGTTAACATAAAAAAACACGTAAATTGCTAAAAACATGTAAAATGCTAAAAACATGTAAAATGCTAAAAAACACGTAAAATGCTAAAAACACGAAAAATGCTAAAAAACACGCAAAATGCTGAGAAACACGTAAAATGCTAAAAAACACGTAAAATGCTGAGAAACACGTAAAAAACACGTAAAATGCTAAAAACACGTAAAATGCTAAAAACATGTAAAATGCTGAGAAACACGTAAATTGCTAAAAAGCATGTAAAATGCTAAAAAACACGTAAAATGCTAAAAAACACGTAAAATGTTAAAGAGCACGTAAAATGCTAAAAAGCACGTACAATATCGAAAGGCACGTAAAATGTTAAAGAGCATGTAAAGTGCTGGAAAGCACGTTTTGTTAAAATAAATTTTTTTTTTTTTAATTTAACAATGATAATTAATGAGAAAAGTGTTAAATCTAACTGAATGATATGATATTTTTATTCAACAAACAAATAATAATCAATATAATCTATTATTTGAATAAAAATAAAAAACTTTTTGTTTTGTTATTTCAAATCGAGAAAGAAGGAAAAACTTCAGAAAAAAAAGTTTTCGAGAATTTCTTTTTTACAGTAACAAAGAATAGTGCAAGTGGTATATTAATTTATCGTTTAATAAGTTTACTTAGTCAACGAATATATTGGATACAAAGTAGTTGTCGAATGTTTTATAAAAATGGTAAACCGGAAACGATTGGCTTAACACATCGAATTTTAACGTACGTTATTTATTAAAATAAATTTGATATAAAATTAGTGATAATTTTTATCACAATCAATCATTATCAGCATAGCAATTCATTCATTTCATTTTGCATTTTTAAAATATTTTGATAAAATAAAATTTGAAAAATGAACAAACTTCAATTTTATTTATTAGTGCAGCAATAAGATTATTTAAACTTATTTTCCTATCATCATAGGAATTAATTAATTAATTTAAAATGAATTAACAACAAATCATATTTTACTTTAATGATTAAACATTATCACATAAGATGTTGGTTTCAAATGATTATAATTTTTTTAAAAAAGCAATTCCAAGGAGTAAAAAAATGAAGATAAAAAAATTAAACATTTATTTTATTTAATTTAAAAATGATTAAACTATATAAATATGATTGATTAAATTTATATCAGAAATGAATAATTGAATCCAATTAGAATTTAATTATCAAATAAAATTTTTGCTAAGAATAAAAAAATGAAACATTAAATTATTCATTTAAATTTGTTTTTCAATGATTATTTACAAATTTTTCATAAAAATTTCATTATTTAATTATTTAATTAATTAATTAATTAATTAATTATTTTTAGAGAAGTTGAAGGAACAATGTTACTTGAAAAGCGAACATCATTAAGAGCTAAATTATTATCATTTGATGATTCGTTGCTACAATCACCCAGCAATTTACAATCCACCGCAGCATTACCATCAACATCCTGCGGTAAACACAAGTAAAATTATTAACCGAAATTAAGAACTTATTGATCAAAATTGAGAACTTAAATATATAATATAAAATATTTAGAAGAGCATTAGCCATAGGCATCGGTGGTTCAGTGGTAGAATGCTCGCCTGCCACGCGGGCGGCCCGGGTTCGATTCCCGGCCGATGCAACCCTTTTTTTCCCTTTAGTTAAAAATTCTAACTTATAATTAAACACAGTTATTATTATATGAAAAGTAGTAAGAAAAATTTTCGCTTCTTTTGAGATACTACATCATTATCGCTTTATATGACTGGTTCAGACAAGAATCGTTATACGACAACAAAACGACACGATAGACAATTTTCTACATTATCATCAACAACAAGGTGAAAATTATTATTTCCATTCATTTATTTGTTTAATTACTTATTTACCTAATAATTACTTATTTACTTAAATACTACAATACTATTATGAATGTTAGTTAGCATTTTAACATCATCAACTACGTTTCATTTTGAGTTGAGTAGAAAAAAATGGATTTGCTTTTGTCATTTCGAATTTATGTATTATTTAATTACTTATGATCTTATGTAACTTTCGTTATTTACTATTTATGAACTTACGTAAAATCTTACGTAACTTTTGTTAATTTACATAATCACTTAAATATTGCAATGCCACATATCATTATAAGGTAGTCGTGGATCATTGTAAAGTAATCGCGGATCATTTATAAAGCAGTCATGTATCGTTATAAAATAGTCACAGATCACTATAAAGTAGTCATTACATATAATTATAAAGTATTCACGTATCATTTGCAACTTATCATTATCCATAAGCTAAAAATGCATAATAGTGAGAAATAATAATAGTTAAAAATCAAACACAAGAAAAAAACTTTTAATAAAGAAAAATGATAAAGAAATTTTTAAGATCAAAACAGCAATTATCGATACCAATAAATCCGGAATTTATCAATGCAATCATCAGCAGCAATAACAGATGTTCAACAACAACAACAACAACAACAACAACAACAACAACAGCAACAACAACAACAGCAACAACAACAACAACAACAGCAACAACAACAACAACAACAGCAACAATATTTATCAACACGTGGACGTAAGCGGAAGAAGCAAAATATAAATGCTAATCAATCATCAATCTTATCAGTACCGCAATATTCAACCTTTATGATGCCATCTACAAGTAATGATTTAAAAGAGATACAGGTAGAATATTAATATTTTTTTGTTTTCTTTTTATTTATATAATAATTAATTTTTAGGATGTAATTATTATTTATGAAATTTCATTTTGTCAAATTTTGAATTATTCTTTATGAAATTTATTTTTGATTTATAAATTTAATTTCAACATTTTATTTCATTTTTTTCTCGAATTATCAATTTATTTTGATTATTCATTTATATTTTTTCTAAATGTTCATTTATTTACTATTTTTCTTTATTTTAGATGCAATGAACGACAACGATATTATGGTATGCTGTATTCTCTGATTGATTGTATTGCTGTTATCATTTGATTCATGGACAATGATGTATGATGTTATTCATTGGTATCTAACATTATTATATTTAGATGCCAGAGCTATATGTATGCAATTTATCAGGATACCACGGATAACTCAATGAAATTTTGCTGCTACCGCAACTGTTATTCTGAGTATCTGAACATATTATCAATGATTCCAGATTATTTCAATTTCAGGTAATCAATTAACATTTTTTACATTTGATGTTCCTCGAGATTGTTTCTATTACCTGAGACAAATCAGCACATTTTTCTACATTGACTTTCCTTGACATTAATAGGTTTACCTCTGAGATTAATGTTTCATTAATTATTATTGTATCTCAGATACCAAAATTTCCTTTTTATGATTAAAAATTTTTCTATTTAAAAGATTATAAATCGTTACTGATAAATTTATATCATTTATAGGATCTAACCGGCTTTTCGGGATTAACAGCATATTTTCTTCCGCAGATAATAGTACTGGTACAGTACGTCATGATCAAAATTATCAATGGTCATCATCAGCGAAAACAAACTATTGGCCAACATCATCTGATTTATACTATCAAAATTATATGTCCAATAATGCTGGTCAGTTTAATTGAATTATTTTCGATCATCAATAAAAGCAAAAAGAAAATCGATAAAATGATATTCTAATTAATGATTACTATTGATTGATTGTTAACAATGATTTGTTATTGATTGTTAGTGCAGAGATTAAAAGATCATTTTCGATCACAAAATCGATGCAAATCTTTTTTTTTCAACAGGTAGATTTTGACGAAGAAATATTTCAAATCGATTAATTTATTTATTGATTTTTTTGTTTTATACCGAATATCACTTCATTTTATATCATATATCCAAAAGTTATCTTCAAATAATTGACATATTCATTAGCTTATCATAATTATCAGTTTATCTTTCAAATCGATAAATGCATATCAGGTTATGCTACAACAATTTCAAGTGGATTTTATCCATCTCAAATGGATCAAAATAATTTGATACCAGTAAGGAATCGTGTCGAATATCCAACATTATTTACTGCTGGTGATTTAACTTCTGCAGGTGATATTTTAATTAATTTTTGAACTATTTAAAATGAAGGAAAGAAAATGGCAAAAAGTTTTATTAGTTCATGCTGATGAAAAATCTAAAACTACCTATTGTGAATTAATTAATCACTTAGAACAAATGGTATACATTTTTTATTTTGCATCTTATCAACATCAATATGGCTGATTATCATATCAGATTTATTCTTATTTACGTGATATAATCAAAAATTCAATGATATAAATTTTGAAAATGGCAAATTAAACTTTATTTTAAAAGAAAACAATTGCAAAGTTTTAAATTTAAATTTGAAAAAAATAAATAAATAAATATGAAATTTAAATATAATTAAAATTTAGGGTTCTACTTATACACCAACACCTGCACAATTGCTCTTATCATCATCCGAATTGTTGCAACCATCAGCTGCAGCTACTTTACATTCAACAAATTCGATGTTCAAACCAACCATACTATTCGATACATCGGAACATTCAGCAACAGATGTAAATTTATTTACTATTGCAACTACTTTTTTTTCCTTGTAATATGCTGCAATATTGTAATAAGTAAATTTTACTCGATAATGTTAGGCAAATTTTCTCGATGATTCTCGACAATGTTAGGCAAATTTTCTCGATTATTTTCGATGATATGAGGTAAATTTTACTCGATAATGTTAGGTAAATTTTCTCGGTGATTCTCGACGACATGAGGTAAAATTTCATTTCAAATTAATATATTTTATGGAATAATTGCTAATTTTTTCTAAAATTTTAATATTTTTTACGAAATCTAAAAATTTGTTGTAAATTTAAATTTTTTTAAATTTTTTTAAAATTTTTAATATTTCGCTAAATTTACGAAATCTAAAAATTTGTTGTATAAAATTTTTCTTTTTTCCAATAATTATTAGCAAAAAGAAAATAATATTCAATTTATTTTTAGCAAAATAATCGCTTAAATTTATAATAAAATAAGAAAAAATTTTGATTAAATAATAATTTTACTAAAAAAAAATTTTCTTTCCTTTCTTTTTTGTTCAAAATTTAATAATTTAGAGAATTTGATGAAATAAAAAGAAAAATTACATTTTTAGTTTGATAAAATTTTGTGATAAATAATTTTATCATTTTTTCCTCTTTGCAGCAAACTTTTAGCGCAACAATCAACGATTACACTCAATCAATGCAAATGATAACGAGTGATAATGGTGGAGCAATAGCAAATTGTAACAACAATACATCATCAGCATCGACGGGTTTTAATCTGATCTCAGAAGTAACAAATACTCTTCTTGGATAATTATTTAGTTTCAAATTCAATCAGAATAAATAAATATTTATGATTCAAGAGATTTTCGAGAAAGAAAAAATGATTATTGTATTGGATATGGAAGGTAAACTTCTTCACCTGTATATTACCTATTATGAATTAGGTCATAGAAGATTTTCAAAAAAAAATTATCTTTTAAAATTTTTTAAAGTTGGTAAAAATTGATATTGATGTAAAAAAGAAAGCAAGAAGAGGGTTAAAGGTAATGATGATATCTCTAGGTTAAAGGTACTGATGATATCTCTAAGTTAAAGGTAATGATGATATTTCTAAGTTAAATGTGATGATTATATCTCCAAGTTAAAGGTAATGATGATATCATTCTTTTCTACCGAAAAACAAATTAATATAAAAATGATTGAAATAAATTGAAATCAAATAGGTAATAAATTAAAAGTTATGAAATCAAATAGGTAATTAATTGAAAGTTATAAAATCAAATTAATAATTAATTAATTAAAAATTATAACATTAATTTCATTTAACGTAAAAGCAAACTTTTTAATTTTCCGTTGGAAAAAAATAAACGACAAATTTTAGGAATAAATCAAAAAACAAAATAATAAATTAAAAGTTAAATTTTCTTTTTTCTTTTAAAAAAAATGAGTAAATAATATTGTAACTTTTATTATATGTTAGTCTTTCGATAATTGTTTATTTTAATTTAATTTCAATTAAAATTATTGGAATTAAAATTAAAATATTTAATCTAAAATTTGTTGACAAATGCTAAATTTATTTATTTGCAAATTTCCTATTTATGCATCTATCATTTTTAATAAATAAATTTTAATTTACAATCATTTTTTTCTTTTGTTTCTTTCATCCCATCGACAGTAGAATATAATGCTAAAGAGCGGGAAGAGAAATCGCGGTAGAAAAGACCGAGAAGAAGAAAATCTGGGTGTAAAGAAAAAAAAGATTAAATTTGTTAGTATCGATAAATCAGCCACAAGAACAAATGTGTATTTGATGAATAATAAATAGAAAATGGATTTCATTCTCTGTTTTTCTTGTATTTGATGAATATTCTCGAATAATATAGGTTAAAGATAATGATGATAATATCTCTCATTCATTGTTATTTCCTTATATTTGTTATGACCTTTGAACTCGCTCATTTTAATCTACTTTCCGCTACTGTATAAATAAATGTAATAATAGCAGTGATAGTAATTAACAATAATGATAATTGATAATATTCATGTATCAAAATAAAATATCGCTTTGATCAATTAATTAATTAATTTAATTGAATTTAAGTACCTATATTTATTGTAAAATTTCTAATTTATATTAATAAAAAATTTGATAAATTTGAATTTTCATTTTACATCATTTTTCGTTAAAATAAAAAAAGGAAATAATAATAATATCTTATTTTACACAAACAAATATTTTGCAAATGGAAATATGAAATTAATTAATTAATTTAATTGGAATTGATTATTCAAATTTATTATAAAATTTTTCTTACTTCCATAATATTTTATAAATTTGTATTTCGTTTTATGCCATCTTTCGTTAAAATAAAGGAAGATGCAAATGCGCTAGAAATTGGAATATGAAATTGGTCAATTAAGTAAATAAGTAATTAAGTAAAAACAAGTTTCACTATAAAAAATGCAAAGAAAAGGTACCATGAGAAGTTTAAAAAGCAAATTCTTAGTGTCAAATTTTATCAGTTGAAATCAAAGTATTATAGACCAAAGGGTAAATGTAAAAAAGATATCACTAATTATCAATGAAAAAGTTATCAGTAATTGTCAGTGAAAAAAAAAGAAAGATAATCTGTAATTGATAGTGATAGAACTGATGATAATTAGGGTGAATAAAATGCTAAAATATATAATTAACGTTTAATTAATAATGGAATATTAATTGGTCTTCCACTATTTGTTTGATAATTATATATAAAGAGAATTTCTCGAATTTCATTATCATAAGTGATATGATAAAAACAAGATTTTTGATGATTAAAAATTTCCATTCATATTATGTACAAAATGAAAAAGAATTAACATACATAAATTATATATTCTTGTTTTTATCTCGAGAATTTTCATAAATTCCCGAGAATTCTCTTTTTGCTTCTAGTTTAGGAAAATTTGCATTTTAGGATTTTTCATTTTAAAAATTTTTTTCTAAAAAATATTCGAAGATTTTGAAAAATTTTGGCTATTATATTTTAGCATATATCGGAAACTTTAATACCAAAGAAAAGAGGGAGCGAGAAAGGGAGAGAAAAGAAAGAGAGAGAGAATTGAAGAAAATTAGATTTTACCTATATGTCTTAAAAACTTCTTTCAAAAAAAGTTAAATTTTTAAAAAATACTTCAAGACATTTTTTTAGCTTCAAATTTTAATTTTAATTCATTTAAATTTTGAAATCTAAAAATATCATTCCATTGTTATTTTATGTAAAAATAAAAATAATACAAAATGAATTTAAATATTTAATTTAAAAAGAAAAAGAAAAAACTTAAGAACAAATGCAAATTAATCTTTTTTCTAATAAAAAATTAATTAAAATTTTAAAACGAATTTAATTCTTATCATTCATTTCCATTAATGCAATTAATTAAAGCATTTTGAAGTTTAATAATTTGATAAATGAGAAAATTAAAATGAAAACGAAAAGATTTATTTGATAACCCAATTGATATCACAATGTAAGTATAATCTAATTGATATGATATGATATTTTCAAAATTGATATTTAAAAAGGAAAAAAAATTTTATAATTCTCTTTTAAAGACTTTACAGAATATGATCGTAAAAAAAAAAACCATCCGAAATTTTTATGCAAAATTTGTAGTGAAAAGTTTCTCTCATAGGAAAGAGTGGATGGAAGTCATGGAATAAAGAGAATCCAAAATTTAGATTCTGAATCTCATCCGAATGAATGAATTCGGCGAAATAATTAACAGTTGAAAAGGCATATCATGTTACTTCCAGCGACTTATAAGGCCGTATATCATGCTATTTCCAGTGAATGTGAACATGCGGTTTGGCCGTGTTTTTTTTCTTATAGATGACAATTCTTTTTGCCTAATACCGATATGCTTATATCATGGACAAGTTTATCCACAATACTATTAAGGTTAATTAATGATAAGTTGTGATTATTTAGTATGACTGTTGAGATTGATTAATGATAAGTTCTAATTATTTATTATCACTAAGACTGGATACCAAAGTACATTGTATCATTGTAAATGATAATTTTTTTCCTCTTTCATAAATATAAAAATTTGAAATTTATCGATTGATATCTCCATTTGGCCAATGATATAAATATCAAAAAAAAAATGAAAGATCAAATTTATACGATTAATTTTCGGCAATAACAATCATTTTGGATAAGCAAAAAAGATTTAATTTTATTTCAAAAAAAAAGTTAAATACAAAGATTTATTTTTAAAAATATTGAAAATAACAGAAATAATCAAAAATAAAAAAAAACAAAAAGGAAGAAAACAAAAACAAAAACAATAGCAAAAAATAAAAATTAATACTTCTTGCTCGCCTTTGATTTCTCGAGAATACAAAATGCATAGATAATAATTTATATAATTTAATATATATGCTAATTTTGTTTGGAAATTGATATAAATTTAAAAATATTAATTTTCAAATTTTAATCCATTCATATCAATTTTTTTCATTTTTGAAGAAAATGTGATTAGAAAAGAAAGAGAAATGAACAATGCATTATTTATAATATATACATTAAATAACAATTAAAGATAAATAGATAAATTATCATTTTCAAAAAAAAAAATTTTTTGAAAATTGTATTTTTAAATTCCATCAAATTATCTACAAATTTTTATTGTAAAGGAAAAAAAATATACAATTGATATAAGAAAAGATAATACAAATTACAAAATTATCAATACATATACAAATATGTGTTAAAAGAGAGAATTCTGATATTTTAGGGCAAGATGGAGAAAGAGGAGGAGTACCATATTTTATAAATTGATAAGGAGGAATTGTAAACTAATTGTGAAATATTGAAATTTTCAAAATAACTAAAATGATAAAAGTTAATAATTATGCAAAAGTTTGCCTATTTTTGATTTGCATGATTATCGTAGTAATTTTCACAAAATTTAGCGAAAATTTCAACATATCAAAGAGATGTTAAATGATTGATAACTTGATAAATTGATAGAAGATAAATGCAAAATGATATGATTTGTAATGAGGTATGATGAACGTATACATCAGGTATTTCTACTTGTTTTCAAATTCTATAAAAAGGAAAATTTGCAAGAAAAAATTTAACACATATTTCTTATTTTTTCTAACATTAAATCATATTTCATTTATAATTTTAAAATTCTTATCTTATCACTATCATCGTCATCCTCACCACTGACAACATCGTCATTCAACATAATCACATGATTCAAACCTATAGAATGAAACATCGATTCTGATATCGGAATTTGTGCCGCTACTGTTGTTACATTATCCGGTAATATAATTGAATCAAAGGCACTAATCTTATCATTATCATCATTACAATTAATGCCAACAAAATCATCACTAATAGCAATATCATTATCACCATCGTTATCAACAACATTATTATCAGCATTTTCGATAGCAGTGCAATTCTTGCTACCATCGTTACTAATATCATCATCATCATGGGAATTATCAAAACGAACAAGGGGATCAACAGTTTGTCCTGTATCACATGACGATGAGCTAATACGATCAATATTTTCCAAATCAGATTCGTAACAACGAATTCGCTGAACTGGTAGAAATTGCGCTTCGGTATTCGAAATCTTTAATTTTCCAAAATCCGATTGTAAATTCATTGATCGTTTAGAATCGGCAATTTTAAAATCTGATCTTTCCAATGTCCCTTTCTTTAATGGGTATTTGCTAATTTCAATCATTGCTCCATGAGTCAATGATATGATCGTTGGAATTCGAATAATATTTTGTTCAGTATCATTCATAATTCCACTAAGGTTTGAAGGTACCGAACTAATCGATGATGAAACTGATGATGTCGTAGCTGATGATAGCGAATTTAGTAATGAATGCGTTATCTTCTTGGTAGATAATGAACGTAAATAAGCCCCTGAGAAAAATTTTTACTACAATTTAATAAAGTTTAAAATAAAAAAAAAGAGGAAGTATGAAACGAAGTAGTAATCAATATTGCTATCTTTTACAATTGAATGCCGAAAGAACTATGAAATGGAATTGATATTTCTTCATTAAATTTAAATATTTTTAAATTTTAACAAAAATGAATTAAAAACAAACTGTTCAAAATTTTTTGTTCCTCAATATCAATCAAATTTAGCTGATACAATTTATCGTTGAGAATTTTCCGAAGTTTAATCGCTCGTGCAACTAATTCGATATGTTGTCGAATATTTTCAAAAATGACAACCATTCGCATTTGATGATATGAACCAATTAATTTGATTAATTCCTCATGACTCATTGCTGTCACAACATGACCATTTATCGAGATTATCATATCACCTATAGTTCATTTAAGCAATAATTTTTATTATCATATATTTGTTTTAACAAACTGTCATTACCTTGACCTTCTTAATCTAATTAACATAAAAATAAAAATAAAAATTAAATACCCGCACGAATACCAGCATCAGCAGCTGGACTATCAAGTTGAACATAATCTACATATGTTACTTTTGAAGGCACATCATCACCTTTTCGTTTCAACAGGTACGTCTGCAAAAGATAAAT
Organism: Dirofilaria immitis; assembly: GCA_024305405.1. Lineage (NCBI taxonomy): Eukaryota > Metazoa > Nematoda > Chromadorea > Rhabditida > Onchocercidae > Dirofilaria > Dirofilaria immitis. The sequence continues at coordinate 1,437,151 of JAKNDB010000075.1, forward strand.
AAAAAAAATTAACAATTAATTTTAAAGAAGTGATATTTTAGAAGTTTGAAAAGCAATGCCAAAGTATCGTTTAAGGGAAAAAGAATTACTGTTAATCATTCTATCTTCACATTACTATACCAGTGGATTTATCATCTGCTTATGTATTTACCTGTAGAGTAAAGCCAAATGGTTCATCATTATTCCGGGTGACTATTACCGTACGTCGTCGCCGATTTGAATGCGGATTTGTGATCACTTTTTGATCCACCGATACCACATCCAATACTTTCTGAAAAAGTAGCATTCCGCTTTTTTTTTTCATCTTATAATTTCCTATTACTAACATCATTCCATTCTACTGATGTAAAAGAAAGTTTAAAGAATGTTTTAAAAATTTGTATATACCGTACAGGACCTAGAATTACCGACATATTACTCCACAATATAATAGAACTAAATAAACCATACTATAACAGAATTATTATAATATACTATATTGCAGTATATTAGAATTAAAAATAATACTGTAACAAACTACCGTAACATGCTACAATATATAAGAATTAGATAAATGGTAATATATCGAAACTTAAAGAAAGATTTAATAACTAGGAATAAAAATTTTCTTTTTCTTTTGAATAAAAGGATTTTTTTTTGAAAAAAAATTAAGAGGAACAAATGATCAATCAATACATACTTGGACGTTTTCTTCATCATCAACATAAAATTTACTCCATAATTTTGTTTTATCAAGTGATGTTAGTGAATGATAGAATGGCGAACGAGTAATATTCTCGAGAAATGTTCGACTAAATGATGATGATGTTGATGGTGATAATCTGTAATTTGCAAAATTATTATTTCTTATCACATATATCAATATCTGATATATATATATGTATATGAGATTATCATTAACAATTGATAAGAGAGAAGGAAAAAATTTACGATTTGACAGATTTTAATGTTGTCGAAGAAATAGACAATGACCAGTTAAACATGTTATTTCCTTTCGATCAATTTTAAATATATCCTCCTCCGTCATAGCATATGGCTAAAATCCGCCATATAAAATATTTATATTGATAAAAGATGATATATATTTATATATATATATGTATATGCATATTTATAATATATCGATTCGATACCAATTACCAAATGTTCGAGAAATAATTCATGCTGAAAAATTGATGAAATAATTTCATCTAAGGAAACATTTAAAATATTATCATGATAATGAATAATGATAATAACGAAAGGATAATAATGTTAACGATAATGATAATAATGATAATGATAATTCATTTTTATATACATTCGTTAAACAGTATCTCAATGATGAATAATAAAATAATGATATAATAACGATTAACATAATGATAACAATAATAATAATAATAATAATAATAAGAGTAATGATAATGATAATTCATTTTTATATAAATACATTAAATATTACCTCAATGATGATTAAATAGTAATGATAATAATAATAATGATAATGATAATGATAATGATAATAAATAGTATATAATATTGTACTAATTTCATTTTATCTTTTCAAAAAAAAGAAAGAAAAAGAAATAGAAAGAACGAATTGGAAGAAAGAAAAGGATTCATTTTGGAATATCACAACGACAAAACAAAGCAAAGTAAAGAGAAAATAAAAAAAAAAAAGAAAGCAAAAGATTAGAACAAAATATATTACAATGAAATATTATTTAGGAATTGCTAAGAATGATAGATGGGTATCCATCCATTTCAATCTTTTGTTTTTTTTCTTTTTATTTTTAAATTAATTTATTGAAGGAAAGATAAAGAAAACGACTGAATAAATGGATGAATGGATAAACAGATGAACGGATGAATGGATAAACAGATGAACGGATGAATGGATAAACAGATGAACGGATGAATGGATGAATGAATGGATAAATAAATGAATGAATGAATGAACGGATGAATGAATAAATGAATGAACGGATGAACGAATAAATGAATGAAGAATGAACGGATGAACGAATAAATGAATGAACGGATGAACGGATGAATAGATGAATAAATGAATCGATGGATGAACGGATGAGTGAATCGATGAATGAATGAACGATGAACGGATGAACGGATGAATAGATGAATAAAAGAATCGATGAATGAATGACCGGATGAACGAATAAATGAATGAACGGATGAACGGATGAATAGATGAATAAAAGAATCGATGAATGAATGACCGGATGAACGAATAAATGAATGAACGGATGAACGGATGAATAGATGAGTAGAAGAATCGATGGATGAATGAAGGAATGAATTAATGGATAAATGAATATGAATGGATGAATGAACGGATGAATTGAATAAATAGATAATTGAATAAATGGAATAATTAAATAATGGATAATTGAATAAATGAAATGAATAAATAAATAAATAAATAAATGAATAAATAGATGGAAATAATAAGGCAAAAGAGAATTTTTATTTTTTTCTTTTTGAAACAAAATATTTTATAAAATTTTTTTACAACTTTTAACGATTTCACATATTTATAATTAAAATTAGATATTTCATTTCGATTTCTTTTAATTATTATTAATAATAATTTTTGTATATAAATTAAATTAAATATTTATCAAATCTTATCAAAGCGATAAAAGATTAAATGATAAGCGATTAGTAGATCGATTTTTTAATGATAAAAGGTATATATATATATATCAGTATTGATAAAAAGAATCGATAATATTCAAGCATAAATATGTGAAATTAAATTATAAAATTTTATAATCATTATTTATGAAAATATGAAAATTCTGATAAAAAAAATTTAATTTTTTAAAAATTAAAATTTAATTGAAAAGAAAAGAATAAAAATAAAAATGAAACTTATCCATCTTATCATTATATATTTTCTTCAATGCATAACTAATTTTAATATCACTATGAAAATGTATGTGTAAATTAAATTTTGAAAATAATAATTTAAATTTAAATCGATTAAAAATTCTCATACAAATCGATTGAAGCATAATGGAATTGAAATAAACTGCTATAAATGAGCAATCAGCAATCAAAAATCAATCAATGAATCAATCAGAAAGTATCAAAAACTATCCATCAAATAATACACAATTAATTTTGATCAATAATTGATCAAAAAAACCTTTTTTTTTACTTCAAATGATTAATACTAAAAAAACTCAAAGAAATTTTATTTTATTAAAAGTTGAAATTAAATGAAAATAAAAAATATTTACAAATAAAATCAATCAATAACTGTGATATATTTAAGATATTAATGCAAAAAAAATTATGAATAAACGAAATTTAGAAAAATCTAAAATTTACGATAATTCAAAAGTAAAAAAAAAGTAGTGAAATTTCATTTTGATAAAAATTTGTACTTTTTGAATGATAAAATTGTTATTTCAGTTTTTTAGGAATTGAAGAATTAATAAAAATTTAAAGGATGGATCTTTTAAATTTTTAAATGAGAATTAAACGAAAATTATTAAATTAGCCGATCTTAATTGTAATGAAATTGATGATTAATCATAGATATATTTGAGATTATTTAAAATGATAAAGTAATATCATAATCAAAGATACATGATATTTACAAATGGAAGAAGAGGAAGAAGAAGAAGAAGAAGAAAAGAGATAATAAAATGGATGATGTAATTGTTAACAAAGTTACCTAAATTTTTAGAATCCAATCGATCACTTATTCCTTCTCACAATTTCCTCGTCATTTTTTCTCTCGTTTTTTTTTTTTTTTTTTATAGAAAAATGTTCAATTTAAAAGAAGCTCAATTAGAAGGACAAATATTTAATGTATGCAACTAAATTTAGGTTAATAGGAAATATTCGCTCTTTTCACTAACAAATAAAAAATTTTGAAGTAAATATAATTGACTGAATAATTGGAACAAATTGTTGTTATCATTTTTGTTTGAAAATTTTATGAAGAAAATTGAAATTAAATTAAATAATGATTTAATATAATAATTATCGTAATATTCGATATTACGATATTTTGCAAAAAACTACCAAGATGATCCCGGAAAAATGTGGAAAATTATGAAAATCAAAAGTCATATTAGCATATTAAAAATGAAAATCTGAAAAAATTATATGTAAAACTGTAATTATATCGGGAATAAATTATGAATGAGACTAAAAGTGCCAGTGTATATCGGGAATAAATTATGAATGAGACTAAAAGTGCCAGTGTATATCGGGAATAAATTATGAATAAGATTTAAATTATCAGTGTATTTGGAATAAATTATGAATAGGAGCTACATTAATTAGTGTACATCTGAGATAAATTCGGGAATGTTTTAAAGGAAAGTCAAGATTAGGCTTTACATATATTTATTATCGATTATTTAATAAATGATCAATAATCGAAATATATATATATATATATCGGAAATTAAATCACATCAATAAAAAATTAAAATGTAAATAAGTAAAATATTATTTTCTTCTTTTTTTTCTTTAATAATTATTTGCTTCCAATGGAAAAAAACATATATAAGTAAAACTATAATTTTGAAATTATTTAAAAACTAATTTAAATTATCTAATTTAAATTGCAAAAAAAAGAAAGTAAACAATTATGACTAAGCAAATAAACAAATAAACAAGTAAACAACGAATCTTATTTTTATTTATCATGTTTACATAAAAATAAGGCATAAATAAGGATTTTAGCAATTATATGAAATAAATTAAAATGAAATATCATAGATTGATAGATGGATAGACGGACAGACAGATAGACAGACAGACGGATAGACAGACACATATTCAATAATTGTTTAGTAATTTGATAAAATAATTTAACTTTATTGGGCTGTTTTAGTTTTGATTTTATGCCAATAATTTGTAAATATTATCGATTGTAAACATACATTTTATGTGTATGTCTGTTTGCTTTTATGTGTTGTATGTATATGGATGTGTGTGTATATGTGTGTGTGTGTCTGTGTGCGTGTGTCTGTGTGTGTGTGTCTGTGTGTCTGTGTGTTGTGTGTTTATGGCTTGTATGTTTGTTTATTTACATATATTTGTCGTGCGTGTTGTATGTATATGTGTGTATGTATGTGTGTGTATGTCGTGTGTTTATGGCTTATATTTGTTAAAATAAAAAAAAATAAATACAATAAATTATTTTATTTTATTCAAGCAAAATATGTAATTCAAAAAAAAATTATTTAATTAATTAATTTTTATTAATTTCTTATTTAATTAATATTTTATTTAATTAATTTTTTTGTAAAATAATTAATAATTAAATTTACTATATCATTAACATATAAATTATATAAGTTATTTTCTTTTTTGCTAATTTAATTTCAATTATTTTTATAATTAATTTAAAGCATTATTTGAGTACTTTATTATGATAGATAATATTTGCATGCAAATAATAATAATAAACATTTTCAAATTTAATTAATCAATTTCACATTAAAGATTTCGAAATTTGATCAATCAATATATGGGAGATTTCGAAATCAATTAATCAGTTTATGAAAGATTACGAAATTTGATCAATCAATTTATGAAGGATTTCGAAATTTATTAATCAATTTATGAAAGATTTCAAAATTTAATTAATCAATTTATGAAAGATTTCAAAATTTAATTAATCAATTTTATGCATGAAGAAAAATGAAATAATCAATCGATTAAATCATATGATTTATCAAAAAAGATAAACAAAGAGACGAATCAATAACAAACAATATGAGGAAGGGATAGATGAAAATGCAAATACGAATGAAATGAGCAAATTAAGCAACCACAAATAGCGTAAATAATTAAAAATACTCAAATAGGTCGCATAATTATTGATAAAAGTAAATTTTAACAAAAAAAAGAATTAAATTTAAATTAATTTTTTTATTTAAAAATTTTTTATTTAATTACTAAATTTAAATTAATTTTTTACTCAAAAATTTTTACTTAAATTAATTAATATATTTTGCAAAAGTATTTATTTATTTTTTTGTTGGATAACGAATTATATTTGAAAGAAAAAAAAGTATTTATGTTAAAATTTACATTGAAAGATTTGTGTATGTTAGGATGGGATGATAATTTAGGGAAAAAAAGAAAAGTTGTTTTTTTTTCTAAATTATCATAGTAAAGTGATAAGATGTGATAATTATAATAATAATCGTTAATTCAAAAAGAAATAAATAAATAATTAATTCGAAAAGTTTTTTTCTATAATTAAAGAGAGATATTACTATTAACAAATATATTTTATTTTAAAATTTCAAGAATGATAACTTAAATTTTTTTATCAATATTTTCAATGCTAAAATTTAATTTCATCCAATAAATGTAACAAAATGATAAATTCAATTTGATCAATTATATTTGATTAAAAATGATAGCGATCAATTGCATTTGATTAAAAATGATAGCAATTGTTTAAATGATAAATATTTGTTATGCAAATTTTGATATAAATTTTAATTAATCCTTTTGAATTTAATATATCTAAAATTATGCAAATCGATACATTTCAATTTATCGTTTGATTATATTTTGTGATGGAACTGAATTTCTTTTTCTTTTTTTTTTGTTATTAAAAAATCTTATCATTAATTATCACTAAGTTGTTTTACAGATGATAGTTTTAGAGATGGAAAAGAACGGTTTTAATTCTCGAATAGCAATAAAGGAAAGATAAGGAAAGATAACAAAGATAACAAAGGTATAATTTAAACTTAATAAATAATCTAAGCGCATGCAAAATAAACATTATAAAGAAAACAAAAAATTTATTCGCTAATATATTATTCGATATTACGTAATAACGTGGTTTACGACATGCTTATATTTTTATTTTTTTCATTTTATAGCTTACGTAAATGCATCTACGTAAGAAAGATGAACATATGAATGAGTACGTACGTAGAATTATTTTGGGTATAACATGTAAATGAATGAGTACGTACGTGGATTAACGTGGATTTATATTCATATATACGTATGTACGTATATATGTATGAAGGGATTTAAATATATTAATAATGAATTATATTAGAGTTTTTTTTCTTTTTTTTTTCGATCCTAATAATCAATTACAAATTTTAATTCGAAATAAAAATCTTTTCTTATTTATTTCATATACTTTAAAAAAATATTTGAAATGGAAATCGTTAAGAACTCAAAGAATTAATGGATAAATTTAATTTAAATATTTAAATTAAACAATTCGATTTTTATCGTTCCTTTCTTTTGCCTAAATTAATGTAATAGATTTATTCGATTCATTGATTTCAATTTATTTCCTATAATTTGCTTTCTCGAACAAAATTAGTATAATAAATTTATTCGTTTATTGATTTCAATTTATTTCCTATAATTTGCTTTCTCGAACAAAAAAAAAAATGAAATAAAAGACAACGATGATATTTCGATGATGATAATCATATATAAAATTCAAATGATTCAAATTTTAAGAAGTTAAAGTTAATTTATCATTTAAATATTTTAGATGATTAATAAATATTCTAAATATTTTCTCATTCATAATTATTATTTAATCATTAATTTAGCATTTAAAAACAAAAAAAAGAAAGACATTGAATTGAATATTTTTTGTTGTATTTTCAACAAAATAAAATTTACTGATAAGCAATCAAAAAAAAAAAAGGAAGAAATATATGAAAATGAATCATTTTGTTATTATTTGAAATGAATTAAAAGAAATATTTGGGAAATGGAAGTTTAAAAAGAAAGAAATAAATTTTAAAATAAATTAAAACAAATTTTTCAATCAAAAAAATTTCATTCCATTAAAAAAATAAAAAAGCTAAAAAAAAGTACAAAGCGAAAATTTAACAAATTGATTACAACGTTATCATTTTTATCAACCGATAATCATTTAAATAAAAAAGGGAAAACATGTAAATAAGTTTTAAACAGTTGTTTTATTTTTTTTTAAAGAAGAAGAAGTATTTAATAAAGGATTTCTCGAATTAATAAAATTAATCATTAAACTGATTCCTATTCTATTCGAATTTCTAATTTTAAATTTTTGATTTCAATTAGCAATCTTTTATTTTACTATTCGAATAAATGAAATCAATTTATCAAATCAATTTTATCAAATGTATTGAATGAATAAAATCTGAGAAAATGTTTAGGCACAAATATCATCATTTTAGGCATTTATTGAAAATCAAATTTGTTGTTGTGGAAAATTTTTCGAGAGTTGATAGTTCCAGTTGGAAATTATCAACTCTCGAAAAACTTTAGAAATGATGCAATAAATATGATAAATTATGAATAATCCTAATATTAAAGAATCATACCTATTTAATGTAAAATTAAAAGATACGACAAATTCGATATTACCTAATATTTTACAATTTTTTTAATAATCATAAGTAGTGCTAATAATAATAATAGTAAATTAGCAATATGATAATTAATAATGATAATAATAATAATAATAATAGTAATAATAATAATAACGATAATTAATAAATCATAATAATGATAACGATAATAATAATAATAATAATAATAATATTACTAATAAAATTAAACTATAAACAAAAATATTCGAAAAAATTTTTTTTTCTACTCATTTACTTTATAAATAAAACTGATACATTATCAACAAATAAACATCTGTTACTATTTGAAAATTAAAAAAAAAAACAGAAATAGAAACAAAAAAAAGGAATCAATAGAAATACATATTGGAAATGAATATAAGAACTTAATAAATTATTCAAAAAAAGGAAAAAAAATGAAATTGGAATGGATGAACGAACAAATAGAATTTTCATTGCTTTATTGAATTGTAAAAAAAAAAATAAAAAGAGAAAAGTGCAAAATATTTATATTAAAAAAAAAAAAATAAATAAATTTTATTTTGCAGACGAAATAAAAAAAAATAAATAAATCAAAAAGGGTAGCAAATGTGAAATGTTAAAAACAAAACAAAACAAAAAAAAGAAAAAAATAGGAATTGATGAATAATAATTGCTATTGGAAAAAAAATTAATATTTAAAATAGACATTTAATTCCTTTTTAATTTTAATTATTTATTTTGCCAAAATATATTATCAATAAAAATTAATCATTTTATCCGTCATATATGCGTATGATATGAAATAATAATCATTTATGAGTAAAGTGTATTAAAAAATTTTGAATCAAAAAATTTCATAAATTAAATTAAACAAACAAATATTTGACAAGCAATATTTGTTGAATCGAAATAAATGAATAAATAAGCTAGAGGAGAGGTAAAAAAATAAATGAATAAATAAGCTAGAGGGAGAGGTAAATAAATAAGCTGTGTGTAAAAATTTCTTGACAAACAACATCTGTTAAATTACAATAAATAAATGAGCAAATAAATAAATGAGCAAATAAATAAATGAGTAAATAAATAGATGGAGAAATAAATAAATAGATGAATAAATAAATAAACGAGGAAATAAATAAATAAACTGAATGTAAAAATTTTTCGATAAAAAATATCTTTTAAATTGAAATAAATAAATGAGCAAATAAACAAACAATATCTGTTAAATCGATATAAATAAATAAATATACGAAGAAATAAATAAACAAATGAATAAACAAATAGACGAAAAATAAATTTGATAAATAATTTAGAAATAATTTGATAAATAATTTAGCTACTTAAAAAAAAAAAAAAGAATTTTAAGGAAATACACTCGCAATAATGATTGTTCATTATACTTACTTGTTTATTTGTTTATTTATTTATTTATTACTTACTTATTTATTTAATCAACTGATCCACCTCATTTCTTCGAGATAACTGAATAAAATCTAAGAATTAAATAATTTATATTATCTGAATGGCAATAATAAAATCAATATAGGAGAAAATAAATAATAATTAGATTATTTGTAAACATTTATAACAATATATGCTATTTTATCATTTTTATCTTATCATCAAACAAAAAAGTAACTTATGCAAATTATAAAAATTAATAAATAATTGTTTAATGATAATAATATCAAATAATCATAATTAATTCTATTGACGAATATAGTAATCAATAAATTTAAAATATTAAGTATTTAATTCAAATAATTATTAAATTAAATGAAATTCTAAATTAAATAAAAATAAAAAAATGATTCATCCATTTCTCTTTTTTTTCTCATTTTTGTTTATATTAAAATGAAAATAAAATAAAAGAATTAAATTAATTTTAACATATCATATCACATCATATCACATCACAACAACATATCATATCATCGATATATGTTTTAATTCACCATAGCAACGAAGACAAGTAATATTCATCGAGAAATTTTTAAGACAATAATTTAATAATATAAAATTAGAATAATCATATCACATGATATGATATGATATGGTATGGTATGGTATGATATGATATGATATGATATGAGAAAAACAACGAATTACAGTTTAAAAGAAAAAAAAGAAATGACAAGAAAAGGAAGATTTAATCTATTATTGTTAATGAAGAAAAGAGAAGAAAACAAGAGAGGGAGAGAGAGAGAGAGAGAGAGAGAGAGGAATGATATAAATTGTTGATAACATAACAACTAACATTTATTATAAGGGATGGGAAAGAGTTGAATAGATAGATTAACTGAATGAAAGGATGATGATGAAAAGAGGAAGAAGTGGATGATGATGATGATGATAATAATAATAATAGATGATGATAATAGATGATAATAAATGATAATAATAGAGTATGACAATATTAGCAATGTCATTAAAGCCTTAAATGGATGATAATTGTCAATTGATTAATTCTATGTCATCAAATGAATTTCTAATCTTCATAATGCATTTCAATTATACCTTACTGTTATATTTCAAAATAACTTTTCATTTTAGAGGGACAATTTAAGCGACTACTACATTATTATTATTATTATCATCATCATCATCATCATCATCATCATCATCATTATGTTATTATTATTATTATTATCATCATCTGTCATCATCATCATCGTCATCATCATCATCATCATTATGTTATTATTATTATTATCATCATCATCATACTACTATTATTACTATTATCATCACCATCATCATCATGTTATTATTATTATTATTATCATCATCATCTACTATTATTATTATTATCATCATCGTCATCATACTACTATTATTACTATTATCATCATCATCATACTATTATTATTATTATTCATTATTATTACTATTATTATTATTATTATTATTATTATTATTATTATTATTATTATTATTATTATTATTATTATTATTATTATTATTCATTAATGTCATTATTATTCATTATTATTATTATTCATTGTTGTTATTATCATCCATTACTATTATTATTATTCGTTATTTTATTATTATTGTTACTAATACTATTTTAATATTACTATTATCGTTATTATAATTATTACGTTGCTAAGTTACAATGATACTATGATATGCTTGTAAAATAATATTTCCAATTAGTTAAAGGATAATTTTTGAAATTGTTGAAAAATTTGATAAAAACGATGAATCAAAATTTCTAATAAATGAATAATTTCATTTATTAAAATTCATCCTATTATTCTCAATTAATTAATTAATTAATTAATTTGAATGGCATAGTACAAAGTTTAGAAATTTTAAAAAGATTGTAATTTGATAAAATGAAATATAAATGAAAAGAGAGAAAATAAAATGATAGAAATTGAATTGATAAAGTTTTATTTAAAAATAAACATTAAACAAATTGATTAATGAATATAGAAAAATTCTATTATATTTATAATTCCTTATCTTTTTTTTCCATCATCATAAATACGATATGAATTATTTAATGCTATAATTTTGAAATTAATTTATTAAATTAAAGTAAAAGATTAATTTCATCAATTTTTTTATATTAATTAAATTATACAATATATTTGCAATATTTAAAATATGTAACTTTTGATAATAATTTCGTAATTTAAAAAGAATTTCCGATTAATTAATAAATTCAATAATTAATTACTTAATAATTGTAATTGAGATTGGGAAAATTTTCGATAAATTTCTTTCGTTTCTTTTTTTTTTGTATTTGTTAATTTGATAAGAAAAAACTTTTGATTAATTTTTATATATGTATTATTATTATCATTATTATTTTAAATTATAATATTATAAAATTAAAGATTATAAAATACTCAATGTTACTGCTTAATTGATTATCGAATTTTGCAAATATGATTTCTTTGCTTATCAAAAGAAAAAAAAGAATAGATTATTGATGAGAAAGAGAACTTTTTCAAAATTTATTCATAACCATCGATCATATTATATAGTAGAATATCAGTAGCATTATCACTATCAATTATTTTATCGTACTCTACAAGCATTGATTTGATTAAATTGAAATAATTTTGTGAATTTTTCAAAAAAAAAAAGCTCATTTGAAAACGAATGATATTTCTCGAATGCTGAGCGAGAAATACGCGATACATGGATGGAATAAGTAAAAATGAATTGTTGAATGATAAAATATTTAAATGTGTTAAATTGAAAAATGAAATTTGATAACTTTTTTTTAAAAAAATTTGTAATTCAATAACTCTACTTTTATCTAAATATATAATATTAGCATTTTCTTTTATGCAATAAAAATTCACACATCTAATCAACGATTTAATAATAATTCAATAATTGAATAATTTTTAATTAAAGAAAAACGGAACTTAAAATATGAAATAAATTACTTAAAATATTTGAAAAAAATTTTTTATTAATTGAACAAATGAAAATAAAAAGAAAAAAGAAAATTCCCTACGATTTATCATCTTTATTTTCATTTTTTTTCTTCCAATTTTGTTTAATCAAAAAAAAAAAGTTTGATTTTTCGTTTCGTTTTTTTCGAAATTTCTTTGATTAAAAAAAAATATTTATCAGAAAAACATATGCAAATATTATTATGAAAAAATGATAATTATTACTTCATCTATTATCACTTGATCAATATGAAATATAGCTTTAATTTGTTATCAATATATTGATAACAAATTAAATTGCACTTGATGTTGGCAAAAACTATTGTTGGAAAAAATAAAATTAAACTAATCTTGCGATTAATTATTAAATTAAATTTTCGAAATTTAAAATTTTAAATTATTAAAAAGTAATAGTTTTTTTCTAAATTGATAATGCACTATTAGTAAACGAAACGAAAAAAATTTTTTTCTGATAATCATCTTATCAACAACACAATGATAAGTTAGATTACAATAAAAATGAATGGTGATAACACCTTGATTATGCAACATCAGTAATATGTCTCGATAATTATTTTCTGCAATAACATATAATAAGTTAGATATTACGGCAAATGTGAACAGTAGTAAATTCATTATACATTATCAATGGTATATTCTAATATAATTATCAGCAGCAAAATGATAAGTTGCATTATAATAGAAATGAAGAGTGATAAGTTTGAAATGATAACGAGCAAAAATTCAACAATTGAAACGCCATTGTCATCTATAGAAAAGTTTGCCAGAGAATGATACTGCTGAACAAACATTATCGGGCATTCGGAACGACTACAACATCGGTATGATGAAAATTGACAAAATGCGGTATGTATATGTGTATGTATGAATGTATGTATGTCGTGTGTATGTATGTATGTGTGTGTATGTATATATATATGTATGTATACGTATGTATGTGTGTATGTGTGTATGTATATATATATATATATATGTATACGTATGTATGTGTGTATGTGTGTGTAATGTATTTTTGTTTATAGATGGGACATTAAAGTAAAAAAGGAAAAAAGAAAGAAAATAAAGCTATCGATTTTGTATTTCTTGTCATATGTACCTTGTTTATATTTGTTATTTTTAAATTTTAATTAATTATGAATTTTAATTAATTAATTTAGATTTAGTTTTGAATTATTTCATTAATTCGTTTTAAATTAAGAATTAATTTATAATGAATTGTAATTGAAATAAATGATTTTTATGTATGTTTATGAAATAACTGGAATTGAATTATTTCGTTTACTTGTTTTTGAGTTCTGAGACAAATGATTTTTATGTATGATTATGAAATAATTGGAATTGGATTATTCATTTGCTTGTCTTTAGGTTCTGAGATAAATGCTTTTTATGTATGTTTATGAAATAATTGGAATTGGATTATTTCATTTAAGCATTAATCGATAATGAATTATAATTAAAACAAATAATATTTCTTTAAGAATATGAATGAAATTGGTAGAATTAAATTAGTAAATTAAATTAGATTTTAAAAAAGAAAAAAATCGGAACTTAAATAATTAATGTCCTCCCAATTTCCCATTTTAATTACTTATGTACTCATTAACTAATTTAAGCAATATGTGAAAGTTTAAAAAAATAATTTTATATAATGATTAAATGATAAATTACAGTGATAAAGCACTTAAATCAATTATTAATATAAATGATATTTCCATACCACAAGTGAATTCAGAGTGTGATAAAATTAAAAATAAATATAGTAAGAGGTATAGTAATAAAATCTCTCTAAAACTTAGCAATATGTCAGAGAAATGTTAGATATGCCGCGTTTTTTCTTTTCTTAAAATTATCAGTTATCAGTATATGATAATCATTAATATACGATGAGATATCAAACCGTAATGAGATCGAAAATCAAATTTTATCAGCAAATGCACGCACAGACAATGCAATAAAGAGATCGACACAAAGCACATATATACACACACACACATACATCCACACACACACACACACATACATACATACACACCTGTAAAAGTTTATCTCAACACACATATCTTTACTTTCATGAAGTGATCAGAAAGTTGGAAAATTGAGCATGAACCGGTTTCACAGAAATATTACGTATATATATATATATGTATGTGTGTGTGTATGTGTGTGTGTTTGTGTGTTTAAAATATGAAAATATATCTGTCTGTCTGTTTGTTGATAAATATTAGCTCAGCTGTTCCAATAAATTTTTTTGTATTTGTTGCACAGTAAAAAAAAATCTGAATGTTTTGAATGAATAATTTTGATAAATCTCTTAGCAATGTAACATGCACTGATAAATGATGTTATCAATAACGAAACAAACATCTGATAAATGGAAAATCATAAACGATTAGTTAAGCATTAAATAATTATAAACAAAATTTTTCGATAACTTATCATTGATAAAAGCAAGATTTATATGTGATTGATATTATTGATAATATAATTTATAGATAAGTTAATTTAACCTATATAAATTTATCAATTTCAATAATGATAATTTTACATTAGGCAATTTCCTATTTTATTAGTTGAAAATAAATTTTATAACGCAAAAATTTTGATTTATGAACGCATAAACGTCTATTCCATGTAACGTAAATGTTTATTGTACGTAGAGTACACGTATATCACACGCACAAATACTTTTATTTCGATTGTTCAATAAATGATAATTAATATTGTTGAAGAAGCAATTTTAAATCGATTTTAAATTTGCCTATTTTTTTTTTGTATATATTTTGATTTATAGATATTTCAAATTTTATATAATTAATAAATTATGCTAAGAATAAGGCTTGTTTTTGTATGAATTTTTGCTCTTTGAAATAATTCGAAATTAATTATCGAAATTAGATAATTTGAAATATATTTGATAAATAGTGATGAAATGAGAATTAATTATATATTCGAGATTGTATGATATATTCGCTTTTTATGCATGCATTCATACATGCATTGCATGAATGAATGCATGCATGCATTCAATGATTATAATATGCAATCAATTGAATATTAATAGAAATCAATGCATAATTCATCCGATCATACTATTAATTTGGGAACTTTAATTAATTTGAAACTTTAATATTAGTAACATGAAAAGGTAAATTTTAATTTTAAAAAAGGAACATTTTAATGCTGATATGATTTTTTTATGCTAATCAATTTTAATGCTAATATGATCGAGATAAATGATAAAATTATAATCAATTGATTGATTTATGAAACGAATGAAAAACGAATGAATGAATGAATGAATGAATGTTGAAAAATAAATTGGGGAAGAAAAAAAATTCAATTTTTACTACTGAAGTTCAAAGGTTAAAGTGGAGAGAAAAAGAAAGGAAAACTTTTTTGCTAAAATAGATGAAACGAATGATTAGAATATAAAGCACATATACTATAAGTTTCATTTTATTACAATCGAATAAAATTTAAAGATTAAACGTCTTTTTAGAATTAATGATATCTCATTGTAGCTAATATAAATAGAAATCATTACATTACATTCTTTATTACATCTTAATCTTTTCATTGTAAACTATAAATTAATTAAATAGGAAAAATGGAAAGTTATTTTATGAAAAAAAAATGATCTTTCATTAATTGTATAATTAATATGCTAAATATAGTAGTATTAAAAGCACGTAGCACGTAGCATGTAACACGTAACACGTGATAATATTTTTACATTCATTTTTATGCACATATTTCGTAACAACGATATTTTTTCAATATATATCTTATTGTCAAAAAAAAAATATTATTTTTACGTGCTTTCTTTTACGTTTATTTCTTATGCACATATTTCGTAATATGATACTAGTGACGCTATTTCATTTTATCCTCCTATATTGTTATTGTCAATAAATGCACGTAACAATGATATTTTCACGTTCGTTTTTATGCACATATTTCGCAACAATAATATTTTTCAATATATATCTTATTATCAAAAAAAGAAAATATTATTTTTACGTGCTTTCTTTTACGTTCATTTTTTATGCACATATTTCGTAACACAATATTAGTGTGACGCTATTTGACGTCATTCTATATTCTTATTAATGAATGCACCTAACAATATTTTTACGTTCATTTTTTGCAATATTTCATAATTCAACATTAGTGACGTTATTTGACTTTATTCTATATTCTTATTGCCAGTTGAAGCACGTGACAATAATTTTTTCACGTTGTTTTACGCGAGCGTACGTAATGTGGTAAATATTCTATTGGCATTCTCTTCTAAACCGAATAAAACATTTATAATAAGTATTTTATTTCAGTAACATTTCCGATATTGACGAACAAAGTACATCGTAGGCTTCGAGAAGCATATTTATACTGATGATTAAATGAGCCAAATATTTCAGATTTATATCGGTGATTAAATGGGCCAAATATTTCAGATTTATATCGGTAATTAAATGAGCCAAATATTTCAGAGGAATTAATAATTTGTAAGTGAGGCAAACAGAAAAAGTATAATTTCTTTTTTAGAATATTTCAGAGGAAAAAATATATTATAGTAAGAGAGAGAGAGAAAGAAAGAGGAGGCAGATAAGAAGCAATCAAAAAAAAAGGCGAAAAAAGATTTAAAGGTTTTTTTTTTTTTATTTTTAAGATTTGAAAACTGGTTGCTTTATGGTAGCACAGCAATTTTTTTTTTTTTATTTGATAGATGGGATAATATTTTAGAGCCTTTCTGGCTCATTTATCAATCTTTCATTGCATTTCGTATAATACGAAATAAAATGCTAGAAAGACTAGGCTTTAGGCTTACATATATCGCTTGCGAATTTTTGCATTAAAACATTATTGATAAACTTCACACAATGCTCTTGCAGCAATTTTTTTCGCTATAAAAAATGCAAGAAAAAAGGACGGAACACTTTAATTTGATTAAATATTGATTTATCAGTAGCAAATTGATTAGAAATCACTTCATCAATGGTTTTAAAAGAAATTGAACAATCGATAATTGCATTGCATATATTTTAGAATTAATTATTAATATTAATCTATTATAAACAACTATTTCATTCAATTTAAAATAATTGTTAAATTTTTATTATAAATTCTTAATTTGTATAGCTGAAATTGATCGAGAATAAAATTAATTTTCGTTTTTTCCTTTTATTCTGAAAAATAAAAAGCAATATTAATATTATCTATAGAGAGAGGACATTTAAAATATAATAAATTAGGTAAGATTGTTTGATGAGCATTTGCTTCTGTTTTTTATCAAATAATCAAAATTTATAAGAAATTTTTTTCTCATACTTTTTTTTTGCTTTATCAATCAAACGAATAAAGCATTTATTAAAAGATCAAATTTTTTTTGAAATTTTTTTGTAATCAAAGTTGAAAATAATACTTCAATATAATGCAATAAACATTGAACTAAATTGAAAAAAAATAAATAATAAATAAATTTATGAATGGATTAATCGTTTACCTGATGAATATTAATTAAAATATTTTCATAAAAATATATTTAAAAGTTAAAATTTATTCCGAAACTTTCTGCATTTTTTTTTGCTTAAAAGAATTATATTTTACATTTTATATAATTAAAATTTTATAAATATATTTTATAAAATATGCGAAAAAAAGTGTGATTTTATTGTTTTAAGAAAATGCAAATAATAAAACGAAAAAAATAGTGCAAAAAAAGGAAAAAGAAAGAAAGAAAAATTAAAACAAATTTGCAAGTATCTTAATTAAACAAAGTACCGAGTCATTTTTAATTTAAAATGACATTGTGAAAAAAATATGCCGAAAATAAAATAAGTACTCGCTCTCGACATCGAAAGACATTAGTGATTGGTACTGCCACTAGAAGTAAAACCGTTCATTGCGACAACAAAATTGCTTTAAGATATTTGTCGGGGAATTCGAGAAATCATTGCAACATATTCATTAAAATGCATTCGCTAGAAATCATTGCAACATACAAGTATTTTAATTAAATATAATGTGTTATAGTGATTATTAGTGAGTAATGTAAAGGGAAGTACTTTTATCGGGAATCACTATAATGCATTTGCTAGAAATCATTATAGTATGTTCTTAGAAGAAATCACTGTAATATAGTCAACAGAAATCACTGCATTATAAATTATTTTAGCAATGAATCACTATAATGCATTTATTAGAAATCACTGTAACACATTTTTGTAAAGAATCACTATAATATATTCGCCAAAATTCACTATAATATATTTTAATACTATTCACTAAGGTTTAATGATGATTTTGCATGATTATTTTGTGATGTGATATGATATTTTGAAGAAGTCGTTCAAATATTTGTTAATTCAATACGATTTTGCTTAACTAGTAATTATAATTGGAAAATGAAATGAGAAAATAACTATTAATAAATTAATATAATGAAGTTTACAATTCTTATTTTCGAGCCATTCTAAATTTCTAGTATTTTAAACTCAAATTATTTCATCACAAATCATTAGCATTTCTTGCAGAAACTGTTAATAATGATATGATAAAAACCTGCATCAAAATGATATTATTGATATTCCATTAATTTAAACATATTGTAAATTATTTTTCGGCATTTCTTATTAATATGATCTTTTTTTCATTTCATCGTAAATCTATTTCTTCGCTCACTTTCTTTCTAATTAAATTTCTTCAATTTTTTACATGGCATTTTTTTAGAGAGAGAATGGAATTTTTAAATAGCAATATTACTGGTAGTATCATATTTTCATAATCATAATTATCATCACCTCCTATAATTACCTCGATTATTATCATCATTCACCTAAATTGATCCGCATCTTTAACGATCTTTTTCGTTAATTCACCTTTTAGAGCTGAAAATGACGAAGCAAGTGTAAATAAAATACAAATTTAGAGATCAAATTACAAAATTTTAAAACTATAACCAATGTCCCAGCAATTTTTTATTATTTGAAAAAAAATCAGAAAAGGTATATGTTTTTCCAAATTTCAGAAAAAAGATCAACGAAAATGATTCGAGATATCAAAAATATGTCGAGAAGCTGTTGCATTATCTACTCAAGATTGCATTATTTACTCAAGATCTGATGATTTAAATCATGGCAAATAAAACTTTTAGTATATTTATCAATGTTTTCATCGCATAACTGTCGTTCAAACTCGTACATCGATGTTCAATTTTCATTGTAATCATAGTATTATTAGCATCTTATGTCAAAAAAATGCAAATCAATTCAATGAAAAAATAACAAAACAGAAAATTATTTCTAAATCACAAATTGAATATATTCAAAATATTTTTAAAAAAATATGCTTCTATTTTAAGTTTTTATTATTGTAACTTTATTTTCTACTATAAATTTGTTTTTGTTTTTTCTGTAATTTTATTTCGCGAATTTTTGTTATAATGGTCAAGTTATTTCTTAGCGGACGACAATCATATAAAATGATTGAATGTTACAGCGCAGAATGTTTAGACCATGCTGCAGCTTGAAATAAGCGCTGAAAATGAGGCAGCAAGTCTAAATGACACACGAGTTTAGCGATCAAGTTACGGAATTTTAAAACGACGACAATATCTAGCAATTTTTATTATTCAAAAAAATCAGAAAAGGCATATACTTTCCAAATTTCGAAAAAAAACGAAAATTTGAAAAAAACTAAATGAAATTCTTTTCTTAAAATGTATTTTCTAATGAAAAAAAAAAAAAAAACAATCATTTAAAAAAGAAATTTAGTTGTGAATAAATTTTATAATTTCTTTTCATTGCAATTTTATTCCGAGCATTTTTAATTATAACGTTGTTTTTTACTGTTGAAAATATTTTATTTAAATTATATTTTTTCATTATGAAATTGTTTTTTTTTTTTGCTTCTACTATAATTTCTTTTTTTTCGAAAAAGCACGACAATTAAATGAAATATAATTCCCACCATTGTATTGCTTCTTGATATACCATTTTATGTTGTCTCGTTGACGCAGGATGTTCCAAAACATGCAAGTTATATGATGATGAATGCACGATATCTCCATTATATCTCATCCAATCTGGATTTGTAAGTAGTTGGATTGGAAATGGTTTGGAATATTGTCGAGATAATTTGTTCTCGAAAAACTTTTGCAATGTTAAGCAGCTTATTATTGAATTCACGACAGTGATATGAGAATGAAGCGAGTGCATTCATTGGTTTAATTACTCAAGTTTGAGGTAATTGAATGTTTCAGCCCAGAATTATATCTGCTGTGGCTTGAAATGAAATTTTGGAAAGTCCTACATTAGTGGGACAACAAACGATCCGATATGAGTAGTAAGCGGTACAATGGTGAGAATTTTTAGAGCAAAGCATTGATAGAAAATATGGGAATTTGATAGATATTTTTGTAATTGATTATGTCTACGACCATACCACGTTGAAAGCACGACATCTCGTCCGATCTGTCAAGTTAGCAACGTTGGGCCTGGTTAGTACTTGGATCGGAGACGGCCTGGGAATCCCAGGTGTTGTAGACATTTTTTGTTTTTGAAAACTTTTCATTATTATTATTATTATTATTAATCAAGCCATTTTTCGATGCACTAAAATGATATATGAATGAAGGAATGATATTTGACGGTTTAATTACCCAAGTTTGAGGTAATTGAATGTTTCAGCCCAGAATTATATCTGCTGTGGCTTGAAATGAAATTTTGGAAAGTCCTACATTAGTGGGACAACAAACGATCCGATATGAGTAGTAAGCGGTACAATGGTGAGAATTTTAGAGTAAAGCATTGATAGAAAATATGGGAATTTGATAGATATTTTTGTAATTGATTATGTCTACGACCATACCACGTTGAAAGCACGACATCTCGTCCGATCTGTCAAGTTAAGCAACGTTGGGCCTGGTTAGTACTTGGATCGGAGACGGCCTGGGAATCCCAGGTGTTGTAGACATTTTTGTTTTTTGAAAACTTTTCATTATTATTATTATTATTATTAATCAAGCCATTTTTCGATGCACTAAAATGATATATGAATGAAGGAATGATATTTGACGGTTTAATTACCCAAGTTTGAGGTAATTGAATGTTTCAGCCCAGAATTATATCTGCTGTGGCTTGAAATGAAATTTTGGAAAGTCCTACATTAGTGGGACAACAAACGATCCGATATGAGTAGTAAGCGGTACAATGGTGAGAATTTTTTAAAGCATTGATAGAAAATATGGGAATTTGATAGATATTTTTGTAATTGATTATGTCTACGACCATACCACGTTGAAAGCACGACATCTCGTCCGATCTGTCAAGTTAAGCAACGTTGGGCCTGGTTAGTACTTGGATCGGAGACGGCCTGGGAATCCCAGGTGTTGTAGACATTTTTTGTTTTTTGAAAACTTTTCATTATTATTATTATTATTAATCAAGCCATTTTTCGATGCACTAAAATGATATATGAATGAAGGAATGATATTTGACGGTTTAATTACCCAAGTTTGAGGTAATTGAATGTTTCAGCCCAGAATTATATCTGCTGTGGCTTGAAATGAAATTTTGGAAAGTCCTACATTAGTGGGACAACAAACGATCCGATATGAGTAGTAAGCGGTACAATGGTGAGAATTTTTAGAGCAGAATTTTTAAAGCATTGATAGAAAATATGGGAATTTGATAGATATTTTTGTAATTGATTATGTCTACGACCATACCACGTTGAAAGCACGACATCTCGTCCGATCTGTCAAGTTAAGCAACGTTGGGCCTGGTTAGTACTTGGATCGGAGACGGCCTGGGAATCCCAGGTGTTGTAGACATTTTTTGTTTTTTGAAAACTTTTCATTATTATTATTATTATTAATCAAGCCATTTTTCGATGCACTAAAATGATATATGAATGAAGGAATGATATTTGACGGTTTAATTACCCAAGTTTGAGGTAATTGAATGTTTCAGCCCAGAATTATATCTGCTGTGGCTTGAAATGAAATTTTGGAAAGTCCTACATTAGTGGGACAACAAACGATCCGATATGAGTAGTAAGCGGTACAATGGTGAGAATTTTTAAAGCATTGATAGAAAATATGGGAATTTGATAGATATTTTTGTAATTGATTATGTCTACGACCATACCACGTTGAAAGCACGACATCTCGTCCGATCTGTCAAGTTAAGCAACGTTGGGCCTGGTTAGTACTTGATCGGAGACGGCCTGGGAATCCCAGGTGTTGTAGACATTTTTTGTTTTTTGAAAACTTTTCATTATTATTATTATTATTAATCAAGCCATTTTTCGATGCACTAAAATGATATATGAATGAAGGAATGATATTTGACGGTTTAATTACCCAAGTTTGAGGTAATTGAATGTTTCAGCCCAGAATTATATCTGCTGTGGCTTGAAATGAAATTTTGGAAAGTCCTACATTAGTGGGACAACAAACGATCCGATATGAGTAGTAAGCGGTACAATGGTGAGAATTTTTTAAAGCATTGATAGAAAATATGGGAATTTGATAGATATTTTTGTAATTGATTATGTCTACGACCATACCACGTTGAAAGCACGACATCTCGTCCGATCTGTCAAGTTAAGCAACGTTGGGCCTGGTTAGTACTTGGATCGGAGACGGCCTGGGAATCCCAGGTGTTGTAGACATTTTTGTTTTTTGAAAACTTTTCATTATTATTATTATTATTAATCAAGCCATTTTTCGATGCACTAAAATGATATATGAATGAAGGAATGATATTTGACGGTTTAATTACCCAAGTTTGAGGTAATTGAATGTTTCAGCCCAGAATTATATCTGCTGTGGCTTGAAATGAAATTTTGGAAAGTCCTACATTAGTGGGACAACAAACGATCCGATATGAGTAGTAAGCGGTACAATGGTGAGAATTTTTAAAGCATTGATAGAAAATATGGGAATTTGATAGATATTTTTGTAATTGATTATGTCTACGACCATACCACGTTGAAAGCACGACATCTCGTCCGATCTGTCAAGTTAAGCAACGTTGGGCCTGGTTAGTACTTGATCGGAGACGGCCTGGGAATCCCAGGTGTTGTAGACATTTTTGTTTTTTGAAAACTTTTCATTATTATTATTATTATTAATCAAGCCATTTTTCGATGCACTAAAATGATATATGAATGAAGGAATGATATTTGACGGTTTAATTACCCAAGTTTGAGGTAATTGAATGTTTCAGCCCAGAATTATATCTGCTGTGGCTTGAAATGAAATTTTGGAAAGTCCTACATTAGTGGGACAACAAACGATCCGATATGAGTAGTAAGCGGTACAATGGTGAGAATTTTTAAAGCATTGATAGAAAATATGGGAATTTGATAGATATTTTTGTAATTGATTATGTCTACGACCATACCACGTTGAAAGCACGACATCTCGTCCGATCTGTCAAGTTAAGCAACGTTGGGCCTGGTTAGTACTTGGATCGGAGACGGCCTGGGAATCCCAGGTGTTGTAGACATTTTTTGTTTTTGAAAACTTTTCATTATTATTATTATTATTAATCAAGCCATTTTTCGATGCACTAAAATGATATATGAATGAAGGAATGATATTTGACGGTTTAATTACCCAAGTTTGAGGTAATTGAATGTTTCAGCCCAGAATTATATCTGCTGTGGCTTGAAATGAAATTTTGGAAAGTCCTACATTAGTGGGACAACAAACGATCCGATATGAGTAGTAAGCGGTACAATGGTGAGAATTTTTAAAGCATTGATAGAAAATATGGGAATTTGATAGATATTTTTGTAATTGATTATGTCTACGACCATACCACGTTGAAAGCACGACATCTCGTCCGATCTGTCAAGTTAAGCAACGTTGGGCCTGGTTAGTACTTGATCGGAGACGGCCTGGGAATCCCAGGTGTTGTAGACATTTTTTGTTTTTGAAAACTTTTCATTATTATTATTATTATTAATCAAGCCATTTTTCGATGCACTAAAATGATATATGAATGAAGGAATGATATTTGACGGTTTAATTACCCAAGTTTGAGGTAATTGAATGTTTCAGCCCAGAATTATATCTGCTGTGGCTTGAAATGAAATTTTGGAAAGTCCTACATTAGTGGGACAACAAACGATCCGATATGAGTAGTAAGCGGTACAATGGTGAGAATTTTTAGAGCAGAATTTTTAAAGCATTGATAGAAAATATGGGAATTTGATAGATATTTTTGTAATTGATTATGTCTACGACCATACCACGTTGAAAGCACGACATCTCGTCCGATCTGTCAAGTTAAGCAACGTTGGGCCTGGTTAGTACTTGATCGGAGACGGCCTGGGAATCCCAGGTGTTGTAGACATTTTTTGTTTTTTGAAAACTTTTCATTATTATTATTATTATTAATCAAGCCATTTTTCGATGCACTAAAATGATATATGAATGAAGGAATGATATTTGACGGTTTAATTACCCAAGTTTGAGGTAATTGAATGTTTCAGCCCAGAATTATATCTGCTGTGGCTTGAAATGAAATTTTGGAAAGTCCTACATTAGTGGGACAACAAACGATCCGATATGAGTAGTAAGCGGTACAATGGTGAGAATTTTTAGAGCAGAATTTTTAAAGCATTGATAGAAAATATGGGAATTTGATAGATATTTTTGTAATTGATTATGTCTACGACCATACCACGTTGAAAGCACGACATCTCGTCCGATCTGTCAAGTTAAGCAACGTTGGGCCTGGTTAGTACTTGATCGGAGACGGCCTGGGAATCCCAGGTGTTGTAGACATTTTTTGTTTTTGAAAACTTTTCATTATTATTATTATTATTAATCAAGCTCATTTTTCGATGCACTAAAATGATATATGAATGAAGGAATGATATTTGACGGTTTAATTACCCAAGTTTGAGGTAATTGAATGTTTCAGCCCAGAATTATATCTGCTGTGGCTTGAAATGAAATTTTGGAAAGTCCTACATTAGTGGGACAACAAACGATCCGATATGAGTAGTAAGCGGTACAATGGTGAGAATTTTTAGAGCAGAATTTTTAAAGCATTGATAGAAAATATGGGAATTTGATAGATATTTTTGTAATTGATTATGTCTACGACCATACCACGTTGAAAGCACGACATCTCGTCCGATCTGTCAAGTTAAGCAACGTTGGGCCTGGTTAGTACTTGATCGGAGACGGCCTGGGAATCCCAGGTGTTGTAGACATTTTTGTTTTTTGAAAACTTTTCATTATTATTATTATTATTATTAATCGCTCATTTTTCGATGCACTAAAATGATATATGAATGAAGGAATGATATTTGACGGTTTAATTACCCAAGTTTGAGGTAATTGAATGTTTCAGCCCAGAATTATATCTGCTGTGGCTTGAAATGAAATTTTGAAAGTCCTACATTAGTGGGACAACAAACGATCCGATATGAGTAGTAAGCGGTACAATGGTGAGAATTTTAGAGCAGAATTTTTAAAGCATTGATAGAAAATATGGGAATTTGATAGATATTTTTGTAATTGATTATGTCTACGACCATACCACGTTGAAAGCACGACATCTCGTCCGATCTGTCAAGTTAAGCAACGTTGGGCCTGGTTAGTACTTGATCGGAGACGGCCTGGGAATCCCAGGTGTTGTAGACATTTTTTGTTTTTTGAAAACTTTTCATTATTATTATTATTATTATTAATCGCCATTTTTCGATGCACTAAAATGATATATGAATGAAGGAATGATATTTGACGGTTTAATTACCCAAGTTTGAGGTAATTGAATGTTTCAGCCCAGAATTATATCTGCTGTGGCTTGAAATGAAATTTTGGAAAGTCCTACATTAGTGGGACAACAAACGATCCGATATGAGTAGTAAGCGGTACAATGGTGAGAATTTTTAAAGCATTGATAGAAAATATGGGAATTTGATAGATATTTTTGTAATTGATTATGTCTACGACCATACCACGTTGAAAGCACGACATCTCGTCCGATCTGTCAAGTTAAGCAACGTTGGGCCTGGTTAGTACTTGATCGGAGACGGCCTGGGAATCCCAGGTGTTGTAGACATTTTTGTTTTTTGAAAACTTTTCATTATTATTATTATTATTATTAATCAAGCCATTTTTCGATGCACTAAAATGATATATGAATGAAGGAATGATATTTGACGGTTTAATTACCCAAGTTTGAGGTAATTGAATGTTTCAGCCCAGAATTATATCTGCTGTGGCTTGAAATGAAATTTTGGAAAGTCCTACATTAGTGGGACAACAAACGATCCGATATGAGTAGTAAGCGGTACAATGGTGAGAATTTTTAAAGCATTGATAGAAAATATGGGAATTTGATAGATATTTTTGTAATTGATTATGTCTACGACCATACCACGTTGAAAGCACGACATCTCGTCCGATCTGTCAAGTTAAGCAACGTTGGGCCTGGTTAGTACTTGGATCGGAGACGGCCTGGGAATCCCAGGTGTTGTAGACATTTTTTGTTTTTTGAAAACTTTTCATTATTATTATTATTATTAATCAAGCCATTTTTCGATGCACTAAAATGATATATGAATGAAGGAATGATATTTGACGGTTTAATTACCCAAGTTTGAGGTAATTGAATGTTTCAGCCCAGAATTATATCTGCTGTGGCTTGAAATGAAATTTTGGAAAGTCCTACATTAGTGGGACAACAAACGATCCGATATGAGTAGTAAGCGGTACAATGGTGAGAATTTTTAAAGCATTGATAGAAAATATGGGAATTTGATAGATATTTTTGTAATTGATTATGTCTACGACCATACCACGTTGAAAGCACGACATCTCGTCCGATCTGTCAAGTTAAGCAACGTTGGGCCTGGTTAGTACTTGGATCGGAGACGGCCTGGGAATCCCAGGTGTTGTAGACATTTTTTGTTTTTGAAAACTTTTCATTATTATTATTATTATTAATCAAGCCATTTTTCGATGCACTAAAATGATATATGAATGAAGGAATGATATTTGACGGTTTAATTACCCAAGTTTGAGGTAATTGAATGTTTCAGCCCAGAATTATATCTGCTGTGGCTTGAAATGAAATTTTGGAAAGTCCTACATTAGTGGGACAACAAACGATCCGATATGAGTAGTAAGCGGTACAATGGTGAGAATTTTTAAAGCATTGATAGAAAATATGGGAATTTGATAGATATTTTTGTAATTGATTATGTCTACGACCATACCACGTTGAAAGCATCGACATCTCGTCCGATCTGTCAAGTTAAGCAACGTTGGGCCTGGTTAGTACTTGGATCGGAGACGGCCTGGGAATCCCAGGTGTTGTAGACATTTTTTGTTTTTGAAAACTTTTCATTATTATTATTATTATTATTAATCGCTCATTTTTCGATGCACTAAAATGATATATGAATGAAGGAATGATATTTGACGGTTTAATTACCCAAGTTTGAGGTAATTGAATGTTTCAGCCCAGAATTATATCTGCTGTGGCTTGAAATGAAATTTTGGAAAGTCCTACATTAGTGGGACAACAAACGATCCGATATGAGTAGTAAGCGGTACAATGGTGAGAATTTTTAGAGCAGAATTTTTAAAGCATTGATAGAAAATATGGGAATTTGATAGATATTTTTGTAATTGATTATGTCTACGACCATACCACGTTGAAAGCACGACATCTCGTCCGATCTGTCAAGTTAAGCAACGTTGGGCCTGGTTAGTACTTGGATCGGAGACGGCCTGGGAATCCCAGGTGTTGTAGACATTTTTGTTTTTTGAAAACTTTTCATTATTATTATTATTATTATTAATCAAGCCATTTTTCGATGCACTAAAATGATATATGAATGAAGGAATGATATTTGACGGTTTAATTACCCAAGTTTGAGGTAATTGAATGTTTCAGCCCAGAATTATATCTGCTGTGGCTTGAAATGAAATTTTGGAAAGTCCTACATTAGTGGGACAACAAACGATCCGATATGAGTAGTAAGCGGTACAATGGTGAGAATTTTTAGAGCAGAATTTTTAAAGCATTGATAGAAAATATGGGAATTTGATAGATATTTTTGTAATTGATTATGTCTACGACCATACCACGTTGAAAGCACGACATCTCGTCCGATCTGTCAAGTTAAGCAACGTTGGGCCTGGTTAGTACTTGATCGGAGACGGCCTGGGAATCCCAGGTGTTGTAGACATTTTTGTTTTTTGAAAACTTTTCATTATTATTATTATTATTAATCAAGCCATTTTTCGATGCACTAAAATGATATATGAATGAAGGAATGATATTTGACGGTTTAATTACCCAAGTTTGAGGTAATTGAATGTTTCAGCCCAGAATTATATCTGCTGTGGCTTGAAATGAAATTTTGGAAAGTCCTACATTAGTGGGACAACAAACGATCCGATATGAGTAGTAAGCGGTACAATGGTGAGAATTTTAGAGCAGAATTTTTAAAGCATTGATAGAAAATATGGGAATTTGATAGATATTTTTGTAATTGATTATGTCTACGACCATACCACGTTGAAAGCACGACATCTCGTCCGATCTGTCAAGTTAAGCAACGTTGGGCCTGGTTAGTACTTGGATCGGAGACGGCCTGGGAATCCCAGGTGTTGTAGACATTTTTGTTTTTTGAAAACTTTTCATTATTATTATTATTATTATTAATCAAGCCATTTTTCGATGCACTAAAATGATATATGAATGAAGGAATGATATTTGACGGTTTAATTACCCAAGTTTGAGGTAATTGAATGTTTCAGCCCAGAATTATATCTGCTGTGGCTTGAAATGAAATTTTGGAAAGTCCTACATTAGTGGGACAACAAACGATCCGATATGAGTAGTAAGCGGTACAATGGTGAGAATTTTTAAAGCATTGATAGAAAATATGGGAATTTGATAGATATTTTTGTAATTGATTATGTCTACGACCATACCACGTTGAAAGCACGACATCTCGTCCGATCTGTCAAGTTAAGCAACGTTGGGCCTGGTTAGTACTTGATCGGAGACGGCCTGGGAATCCCAGGTGTTGTAGACATTTTTTGTTTTTGAAAACTTTTCATTATTATTATTATTATTAATCAAGCCATTTTTCGATGCACTAAAATGATATATGAATGAAGGAATGATATTTGACGGTTTAATTACCCAAGTTTGAGGTAATTGAATGTTTCAGCCCAGAATTATATCTGCTGTGGCTTGAAATGAAATTTTGGAAAGTCCTACATTAGTGGGACAACAAACGATCCGATATGAGTAGTAAGCGGTACAATGGTGAGAATTTTTAGAGCAGAATTTTTAAAGCATTGATAGAAAATATGGGAATTTGATAGATATTTTTGTAATTGATTATGTCTACGACCATACCACGTTGAAAGCACGACATCTCGTCCGATCTGTCAAGTTAAGCAACGTTGGGCCTGGTTAGTACTTGATCGGAGACGGCCTGGGAATCCCAGGTGTTGTAGACATTTTTTGTTTTTTGAAAACTTTTCATTATTATTATTATTATTATTAATCGCCATTTTTCGATGCACCAAAATGATATATGAATGAAGGAATGATATTTGACGGTTTAATTACCCAAGTTTGAGGTAATTGAATGTTTCAGCCCAGAATTATATCTGCTGTGGCTTGAAATGAAATTTTGGAAAGTCCTACATTAGTGGGACAACAAACGATCCGATATGAGTAGTAAGCGGTACAATGGTGAGAATTTTAGAGCAGATTTTAAAGCATTGATAGAAAATATGGGAATTTGATAGATATTTTTGTAATTGATTATGTCTACGACCATACCACGTTGAAAGCACGACATCTCGTCCGATCTGTCAAGTTAAGCAACGTTGGGCCTGGTTAGTACTTGATCGGAGACGGCCTGGGAATCCCAGGTGTTGTAGACATTTTTGTTTTTTGAAAACTTTTCATTATTATTATTATTATTAATCAAGCCATTTTTCGATGCACTAAAATGATATATGAATGAAGGAATGATATTTGACGGTTTAATTACCCAAGTTTGAGGTAATTGAATGTTTCAGCCCAGAATTATATCTGCTGTGGCTTGAAATGAAATTTTGGAAAGTCCTACATTAGTGGGACAACAAACGATCCGATATGAGTAGTAAGCGGTACAATGGTGAGAATTTTTAAAGCATTGATAGAAAATATGGGAATTTGATAGATATTTTTGTAATTGATTATGTCTACGACCATACCACGTTGAAAGCACGACATCTCGTCCGATCTGTCAAGTTAAGCAACGTTGGGCCTGGTTAGTACTTGATCGGAGACGGCCTGGGAATCCCAGGTGTTGTAGACATTTTTTGTTTTTTGAAAACTTTTCATTATTATTATTATTATTAATCAAGCCATTTTTCGATGCACTAAAATGATATATGAATGAAGGAATGATATTTGACGGTTTAATTACCCAAGTTTGAGGTAATTGAATGTTTCAGCCCAGAATTATATCTGCTGTGGCTTGAAATGAAATTTTGGAAAGTCCTACATTAGTGGGACAACAAACGATCCGATATGAGTAGTAAGCGGTACAATGGTGAGAATTTTTAGAGCAGAATTTTTAAAGCATTGATAGAAAATATGGGAATTTGATAGATATTTTTGTAATTGATTATGTCTACGACCATACCACGTTGAAAGCACGACATCTCGTCCGATCTGTCAAGTTAAGCAACGTTGGGCCTGGTTAGTACTTGATCGGAGACGGCCTGGGAATCCCAGGTGTTGTAGACATTTTTTGTTTTTGAAAACTTTTCATTATTATTATTATTATTAATCAAGCCATTTTTCGATGCACTAAAATGATATATGAATGAAGGAATGATATTTGACGGTTTAATTACCCAAGTTTGAGGTAATTGAATGTTTCAGCCCAGAATTATATCTGCTGTGGCTTGAAATGAAATTTTGGAAAGTCCTACATTAGTGGGACAACAAACGATCCGATATGAGTAGTAAGCGGTACAATGGTGAGAATTTTTAAAGCATTGATAGAAAATATGGGAATTTGATAGATATTTTTGTAATTGATTATGTCTACGACCATACCACGTTGAAAGCACGACATCTCGTCCGATCTGTCAAGTTAAGCAACGTTGGGCCTGGTTAGTACTTTGATCGGAGACGGCCTGGGAATCCCAGGTGTTGTAGACATTTTTTGTTTTTTGAAAACTTTTCATTATTATTATTATTATTAATCAAGCCATTTTTCGATGCACTAAAATGATATATGAATGAAGGAATGATATTTGACGGTTTAATTACCCAAGTTTGAGGTAATTGAATGTTTCAGCCCAGAATTATATCTGCTGTGGCTTGAAATGAAATTTTGGAAAGTCCTACATTAGTGGGACAACAAACGATCCGATATGAGTAGTAAGCGGTACAATGGTGAGAATTTTTAAAGCATTGATAGAAAATATGGGAATTTGATAGATATTTTTGTAATTGATTATGTCTACGACCATACCACGTTGAAAGCACGACATCTCGTCCGATCTGTCAAGTTAAGCAACGTTGGGCCTGGTTAGTACTTGATCGAGACGGCCTGGGAATCCCAGGTGTTGTAGACATTTTTTGTTTTTTGAAAACTTTTCATTATTATTATTATTATTAATCAAGCTCATTTTTCGATGCACTAAAATGATATATGAATGAAGGAATGATATTTGACGGTTTAATTACCCAAGTTTGAGGTAATTGAATGTTTCAGCCCAGAATTATATCTGCTGTGGCTTGAAATGAAATTTTGGAAAGTCCTACATTAGTGGACAACAAACGATCCGATATGAGTAGTAAGCGGTACAATGGTGAGAATTTTTAAAGCATTGATAGAAAATATGGGAATTTGATAGATATTTTTGTAATTGATTATGTCTACGACCATACCACGTTGAAAGCACGACATCTCGTCCGATCTGTCAAGTTAAGCAACGTTGGGCCTGGTTAGTACTTGATCGGAGACGGCCTGGGAATCCCAGGTGTTGTAGACATTTTTTGTTTTTTGAAAACTTTTCATTATTATTATTATTATTATTAATCAAGCCATTTTTCGATGCACTAAAATGATATATGAATGAAGGAATGATATTTGACGGTTTAATTACCCAAGTTTGAGGTAATTGAATGTTTCAGCCCAGAATTATATCTGCTGTGGCTTGAAATGAAATTTTGGAAAGTCCTACATTAGTGGGACAACAAACGATCCGATATGAGTAGTAAGCGGTACAATGGTGAGAATTTTTAAAGCATTGATAGAAAATATGGGAATTTGATAGATATTTTTGTAATTGATTATGTCTACGACCATACCACGTTGAAAGCACGACATCTCGTCCGATCTGTCAAGTTAAGCAACGTTGGGCCTGGTTAGTACTTGGATCGGAGACGGCCTGGGAATCCCAGGTGTTGTAGACATTTTTGTTTTTTGAAAACTTTTCATTATTATTATTATTATTATTAATCAAGCCATTTTTCGATGCACTAAAATGATATATGAATGAAGGAATGATATTTGACGGTTTAATTACCCAAGTTTGAGGTAATTGAATGTTTCAGCCCAGAATTATATCTGCTGTGGCTTGAAATGAAATTTTGGAAAGTCCTACATTAGTGGGACAACAAACGATCCGATATGAGTAGTAAGCGGTACAATGGTGAGAATTTTTAAAGCATTGATAGAAAATATGGGAATTTGATAGATATTTTTGTAATTGATTATGTCTACGACCATACCACGTTGAAAGCACGACATCTCGTCCGATCTGTCAAGTTAAGCAACGTTGGGCCTGGTTAGTACTTGATCGGAGACGGCCTGGGAATCCCAGGTGTTGTAGACATTTTTTGTTTTTGAAAACTTTTCATTATTATTATTATTATTATTAATCAAGCCATTTTTCGATGCACTAAAATGATATATGAATGAAGGAATGATATTTGACGGTTTAATTACCCAAGTTTGAGGTAATTGAATGTTTCAGCCCAGAATTATATCTGCTGTGGCTTGAAATGAAATTTTGGAAAGTCCTACATTAGTGGGACAACAAACGATCCGATATGAGTAGTAAGCGGTACAATGGTGAGAATTTTTAAAGCATTGATAGAAAATATGGGAATTTGATAGATATTTTTGTAATTGATTATGTCTACGACCATACCACGTTGAAAGCACGACATCTCGTCCGATCTGTCAAGTTAAGCAACGTTGGGCCTGGTTAGTACTTGGATCGGAGACGGCCTGGGAATCCCAGGTGTTGTAGACATTTTTTGTTTTTTGAAAACTTTTCATTATTATTATTATTATTAATCAAGCCATTTTTCGATGCACTAAAATGATATATGAATGAAGGAATGATATTTGACGGTTTAATTACCCAAGTTTGAGGTAATTGAATGTTTCAGCCCAGAATTATATCTGCTGTGGCTTGAAATGAAATTTTGGAAAGTCCTACATTAGTGGGACAACAAACGATCCGATATGAGTAGTAAGCGGTACAATGGTGAGAATTTTTAAAGCATTGATAGAAAATATGGGAATTTGATAGATATTTTTGTAATTGATTATGTCTACGACCATACCACGTTGAAAGCACGACATCTCGTCCGATCTGTCAAGTTAAGCAACGTTGGGCCTGGTTAGTACTTGGATCGGAGACGGCCTGGGAATCCCAGGTGTTGTAGACATTTTTTGTTTTTTGAAAACTTTTCATTATTATTATTATTATTAATCAAGCCATTTTTCGATGCACTAAAATGATATATGAATGAAGGAATGATATTTGACGGTTTAATTACCCAAGTTTGAGGTAATTGAATGTTTCAGCCCAGAATTATATCTGCTGTGGCTTGAAATGAAATTTTGGAAAGTCCTACATTAGTGGGACAACAAACGATCCGATATGAGTAGTAAGCGGTACAATGGTGAGAATTTTTAGAGCAGCATTGATAGAAAAATATGGGAATTTGATATTTTTAATTGATTATGTCTACGACCATACCACGTTGAAAGCACGACATCTCGTCCGATCTGTCAAGCGCGCAAACGTTGGGCCTGGTTAGTACTTGATCGGAGACGGCCTGGGAATCCCAGGTGTTGTAGACATTTTTGTTTTTGAAAACTTTTCATTATTATTATTATTATTAATCAAGCCATTTTTCGATGCACTAAAATGATATATGAATGAAGGAATGATATTTGACGGTTTAATTACCCAAGTTTGAGGTAATTGAATGTTTCAGCCCAGAATTATATCTGCTGTGGCTTGAAATGAAATTTTGGAAAGTCCTACATTAGTGGGACAACAAACGATCCGATATGAGTAGTAAGCGGTACAATGGTGAGAATTTTTAGCAGAATTTTTAAAGCATTGATAGAAAATATGGGAATTTGATAGATATTTTTGTAATTGATTATGTCTACGACCATACCACGTTGAAAGCACGACATCTCGTCCGATCTGTCAAGTTAAGCAACGTTGGGCCTGGTTAGTACTTGATCGGAGACGGCCTGGGAATCCCAGGTGTTGTGAGACATTTTTTGTTTTTGAAAACTTTTCATTATTATTATTATTATTATTAATCAAGCCATTTTTCGATGCACTAAAATGATATATGAATGAAGGAATGATATTTGACGGTTTAATTACCCAAGTTTGAGGTAATTGAATGTTTCAGCCCAGAATTATATCTGCTGTGGCTTGAAATGAAATTTTGGAAAGTCCTACATTAGTGGGACAACAAACGATCCGATATGAGTAGTAAGCGGTACAATGGTGAGAATTTTAGAGCAGAATTTTTAAAGCATTGATAGAAAATATGGGAATTTGATAGATATTTTTGTAATTGATTATGTCTACGACCATACCACGTTGAAAGCACGACATCTCGTCCGATCTGTCAAGTTAAGCAACGTTGGGCCTGGTTAGTACTTGGATCGGAGACGGCCTGGGAATCCCAGGTGTTGTAGACATTTTTTGTTTTTTGAAAACTTTTCATTATTATTATTATTATTATTAATCAAGCCATTTTTCGATGCACTAAAATGATATATGAATGAAGGAATGATATTTGACGGTTTAATTACCCAAGTTTGAGGTAATTGAATGTTTCAGCCCAGAATTATATCTGCTGTGGCTTGAAATGAAATTTTGGAAAGTCCTACATTAGTGGGACAACAAACGATCCGATATGAGTAGTAAGCGGTACAATGGTGAGAATTTTTAAAGCATTGATAGAAAATATGGGAATTTGATAGATATTTTTGTAATTGATTATGTCTACGACCATACCACGTTGAAAGCACGACATCTCGTCCGATCTGTCAAGTTAAGCAACGTTGGGCCTGGTTAGTACTTGATCGGAGACGGCCTGGGAATCCCAGGTGTTGTAGACATTTTTTGTTTTTTGAAAACTTTTCATTATTATTATTATTATTATCAATCGCCATTTTTCGATGCACTAAAATGATATATGAATGAAGGAATGATATTTGACGGTTTAATTACCCAAGTTTGAGGTAATTGAATGTTTCAGCCCAGAATTATATCTGCTGTGGCTTGAAATGAAATTTTGGAAAGTCCTACATTAGTGGGACAACAAACGATCCGATATGAGTAGTAAGCGGTACAATGGTGAGAATTTTAAAGCATTGATAGAAAATATGGGAATTTGATAGATATTTTTGTAATTGATTATGTCTACGACCATACCACGTTGAAAGCATCGACATCTCGTCCGATCTGTCAAGTTAAGCAACGTTGGGCCTGGTTAGTACTTGTTGATCGGAGACGGCCTGGGAATCCCAGGTGTTGTAGACATTTTTTGTTTTTTGAAAACTTTTCATTATTATTATTATTATTAATCAAGCCATTTTTCGATGCACTAAAATGATATATGAATGAAGGAATGATATTTGACGGTTTAATTACCCAAGTTTGAGGTAATTGAATGTTTCAGCCCAGAATTATATCTGCTGTGGCTTGAAATGAAATTTTGGAAAGTCCTACATTAGTGGGACAACAAACGATCCGATATGAGTAGTAAGCGGTACAATGGTGAGAATTTTTAGAGCAGAATTTTTAAAGCATTGATAGAAAATATGGGAATTTGATAGATATTTTTGTAATTGATTATGTCTACGACCATACCACGTTGAAAGCACGACATCTCGTCCGATCTGTCAAGTTAAGCAACGTTGGGCCTGGTTAGTACTTGGATCGGAGACGGCCTGGGAATCCCAGGTGTTGTAGACATTTTTTGTTTTTTGAAAACTTTTCATTATTATTATTATTAATCAAGCCATTTTTCGATGCACTAAAATGATATATGAATGAAGCAATGATATTTGACGGTTTAATTACCCAAGTTTGAGGTAATTGAATGTTTCAGCCCAGAATTATATCTGCTGTGGCTTGAAATGAAATTTTGGAAAGTCCTACATTAGTGGGACAACAAACGATCCGATATGAGTAGTAAGCGGTACAATGGTGAGAATTTTTAGAGCAGAATTTTTAAAGCATTGATAGAAAATATGGGAATTTGATAGATATTTTTGTAATTGATTATGTCTACGACCATACCACGTTGAAAGCACGACATCTCGTCCGATCTGTCAAGTTAAGCAACGTTGGGCCTGGTTAGTACTTGGATCGGAGACGGCCTGGGAATCCCAGGTGTTGTAGACATTTTTTGTTTTTTGAAAACTTTTCATTATTATTATTATTATTAATCAAGCCATTTTTCGATGCACTAAAATGATATATGAATGAAGGAATGATATTTGACGGTTTAATTACCCAAGTTTGAGGTAATTGAATGTTTCAGCCCAGAATTATATCTGCTGTGGCTTGAAATGAAATTTTGGAAAGTCCTACATTAGTGGGACAACAAACGATCCGATATGAGTAGTAAGCGGTACAATGGTGAGAATTTTTAAAGCATTGATAGAAAATATGGGAATTTGATAGATATTTTTGTAATTGATTATGTCTACGACCATACCACGTTGAAAGCACGACATCTCGTCCGATCTGTCAAGTTAGCAACGTTGGGCCTGGTTAGTACTTGATCGGAGACGGCCTGGGAATCCCAGGTGTTGTAGACATTTTTTGTTTTTGAAAACTTTTCATTATTATTATTATTATTATTAATCAAGCCATTTTTCGATGCACTAAAATGATATATGAATGAAGGAATGATATTTGACGGTTTAATTACCCAAGTTTGAGGTAATTGAATGTTTCAGCCCAGAATTATATCTGCTGTGGCTTGAAATGAAATTTTGGAAAGTCCTACATTAGTGGGACAACAAACGATCCGATATGAGTAGTAAGCGGTACAATGGTGAGAATTTTTAAAGCATTGATAGAAAATATGGGAATTTGATAGATATTTTTGTAATTGATTATGTTCTACGACCATACCACGTTGAAAGCACGACATCTCGTCCGATCTGTCAAGTTAGCAACGTTGGGCCTGGTTAGTACTTGGATCGGAGACGGCCTGGAATCCCAGGTGTTGTAGACATTTTTGTTGTTTTGAAAACTTTCATTATTATTATTATTAATCAAGCCATTTTTCGATGCACTAAAATGATATATGAATGAAGGAATG
>JAKNDB010000084.1:0-12509 GCA_024305405.1 Dirofilaria immitis
GCAAGAAAATTTTCACAACATTGTTTTCATTTACATAATAATTTTTGCATAATACTCATTTTATGATTTTTATTTTCTTTTTCATGATCCTTTTCGTTTCTTTCAAAAAATACATTCTAAAATCCAATCACGTCATAAAAAACGAATCAAAGCAATAATTTATTCATTTACTGTTATTTGGGTGATGCATGATGGCAATAAAGCTATAAGAAAGTAATAAGATAGTAGCATTTTCGCAAGCAATTTTCATGGTAATAATAATATGGAATAAAAAAATTTGGCGTAGGATTTTGGAAAATATTCCAGGAAGAATTTTTATAAAATATGTAAATCAGAGGAGAGTGAATTGTAACAGGTATTAAATGTTATAGTGATTTGGAGAGTTATTTAAAGACTGATTTCTCTATGCATGTGATCTATGAACAGACAAATTACACTGCCCTTAATCTTTTGCATAATTATGTGAGCTTTTT
This sequence comes from Dirofilaria immitis, assembly GCA_024305405.1. Classification (NCBI taxonomy): domain Eukaryota; kingdom Metazoa; phylum Nematoda; class Chromadorea; order Rhabditida; family Onchocercidae; genus Dirofilaria; species Dirofilaria immitis. The sequence continues at coordinate 474 of JAKNDB010000084.1, forward strand.
ATTGTCTAAATATGGCGATAAAAACGATTTATAGAATAAAAAGCGAGCTTGTTAATCTCGAATATTGTAAATGTTTTGTGAAATAATAGAAAATTTTTATACCCTCACTGAAAATTATAGGTTTATGGAAATTTATACAAGTAAAAGTCATGACTGTCTCTGGAATATCAATGTAATTGTGTGCAGAATTCAGTACTATTATTAAATTCCTTTCCTTCTCAAACATAGAAAAATCGTTTTTAAAAATTGATAAAGTGCATGTTGTTATAATATATGTCAAAACTATTGTTTGCCTTTTTGACATGTTTTAGGCATTTCAAATCTGGAATAATTTATTTCTATTATTATATTTTATTCATTTTTCACGCTTTACATGCGAAGCAAATTGGAATATTGTATAAGGTTGCAATCGAAATATTCATATGAATTGATTATCGTTTCATTTCATTTTTACTCATTCAATTCTTGATTTAATGTCAGTAAAAACTTGATTAAGCAGATTTCATATGAGAAATACAAGTAATTATTTATCGCTATTTTTTTCTCATCATTATGATGAATTATTTATTATAAAATTAAATAAAAGATAATGATCTGAACAGATTTGAACTAGCTTATTTAAAATTTTTTTATTGTTTCTAAATTTTTGAATATCAAATTTATAAATTAAAACTTGAAAAATTAACTCTCTGCCAAGAAATAATTCAGGAAAAATTTTTATCATAAATAATTGTCGAGCATAAAATTTGCCTTCTCAATCGTTGAAATTTCAAAATAATCATTCTATAGATATAACAACGATAATCTCTTTTTACATGTTTTACAAGAACAGTACCTTTTGAACTAGTGGAAGATTTAACCGCCGAGAATTTTTGCATGTCATAAGAAGGTTCCTCGCTCGATGCGAATATCGAAATTAATCCTTCAATTGATGTTTAAAACTATCATTCAAAAATTATCATTCATGGTGCCAAAGGCACCGTGGAGTGGAGGTGTGTATACGAATACGAATGAATTATCGTACTTTCCAAAAAGACTGTAGAAGGAGTAATAAGAAAATTTTTGAAACAAGCAGAGTTAATAACTTCGATTATCTGCTACATCAAAAGACAGCTTATTTGGTAAAACTGAATAATCATTCCATTATCAGCTTTCTCTGCTATACGACTCTACTAATCCTTGACCTAACCAATTCTTTTATTATACTCCCAGTCATATTTAGAAACAATTATTTCAATTAGGATAATTAAGAAGAATTCTTCGCTACAGTTGATAATCAATAATATTGTATTATTGTTTATCAACGATTTCTTTCTGAACGTAATAAACTTGACGTGCTTTCTGTAAGATTCTCTTTACAATTTCAACCATCTGTCGCGAATAAATTGCGAAAGATTTTGGAATAAACAAAAATATAACCATCACTAAAATCGCGAAGGGAACACGAAAATCAGAGAAGTCAGTGATTTCTTTGTATTTGATATCATATCAATAGTAAAATATCGTAAACCAGTCCTCATGTAAATATTTCCATTTTTACAACAAAGCCTACGTGCAATGTTTAAAATACTTTCCCATCAAACCTATGTTAGTACAGCATGGGAATATTTTTTAAAAAGCATCATTATAAAAAGATTCTTCGCTACCTTTGTTTTTTGTAAGCAGTTCCTCTAACGATATTTTAATTTTTTGTTTTTTTATTTTGTTTCAATTATATTAATATGGAATGTATGTGCGCATTTACTGTACAATGCAAAATGTAAGCTAAAAATTGTTTTGCCTTTGTCTATGAGCTATAATTCCCATTCTATAACAATGCCCTCTTTATTCTTACATTCACAATCAAACCAGGGTCCAACAGGAAACCATTGTAACGAATATACTTCATCAAGGGAGTTGGGCTTTATTTAAATCTCATTTTTTATTAAGTGTTATTGTTATTAAAATTGCTTTTATTGAAATCATTAGATGTGTATACTAATCTTGTAATTGCTGACTTCTTAATGTATTATTATGTTACCACAATAAAGATTTAATTACCTAAGTTTGAGATCGGTCTTTATTTTTTAATAAAACACACTCTTCGCATTTGTCTTTAGCAACAATTGAAGATTAAGTGAGGATAAAGAATTTGCAACTTTGTCTACCTTGTTGCAATGCGAAACAAAGAAAAAAAAAGAATTCTTCAATACACCATCCTTTCGTATACACCTCTTTGCTGTAGAGCTCCCGGAATAATAAATTGCCACTTTAGTGGTTTTTGTTCTTCGTTGCCCTTCTTTTGAATTAACTTAGAAGCTAGAACGAAGTTCTTGGCGTTGTGTTGTTCAAAAATAATAAACTCCAGACATAGTTTCGGCTAAAATATCTTCTGAACGCTTGTATAAAAGTCGCAGCAGACATGTTTTTCATGACTTTCATATGAATGACTCTTGTAACTAAACACGTGAATAGAGTCATCTAACGCTTTGATACTGTCCCGTTGTCCGTTATTCACATAAGACCAAAAAGGTCTATCCCTGATTTTCTTGAAGGATCTGCTCGCAATCATTCTTTCTGGTGAATAAGGTGGGAACTCTTGTTGTTATAGCATTCCATCTGTTACATCCTTTACAGAGTTTCCTAAGAAGGTTTTGACGTATGCTTTTCGATGAGGTATCCAATATGTCTGACGCACTTTGACCAAGGTTAAATTGGCGGAGGCGTGAAACATCCTTTCGTGGTATTGTTTAACGATCAACTCCGCAATTCTTCCTCTCCGTATAAAATACGGGAAGTTCATTATTTTTGATCGCGATCATCTAAATCTCCCCAGACTTCTAAAGATACCATCGGTATCACGTACTAATCCCCATTTTTGTATGACTTTTAGCTCACTACTAATTTCTTCGCTTAGTCGTAGTCACTAGAGGTAAATTTCCTTTCTTTTGTAAACTTCGTTAGACCCTTTAATTTTCCTCCGGATACTTTTGCCATAAATCTCAAAACAAATAAGATGGTACGGATTAATTTCTGTAATGAGAAAATCTTTCCACGTCAATGATTATTGCCTTAGTTGCCAATGTTATTTCCGTACAGATTATTAATCCTAGTTCCATACAAATATTTTTTTGAATTTCTTCGCCAATTTCTTGTCTTGGCCATCTTTCTAGTGGATGTACCATCTAATTGGACCATTCAACCATAGCGAACTATCTTTCGTACCTTTGATAGCGTCCCTCTAAAAGCTAGATCAGCAGGATTATTAGCTGTCTTGACATGGCGAAACTTGTAATTCCTTTGACACCTTTTATTTCAGTTATTCTATTAGTAATATATCTTAATCTATAGGAGGTTTCTTTATCCAGCGTATTGCACAAGCACTATCGGTTCACAGTATTCTCTTTTTTACTGGACTTTTTGTCTTAAAAACTCTATTATTCTTGTTTCTATTGCTACTGCCAGAAATTCCAATCGTGGAATTGTAGCGGATTTGTTCTAGCATTTTCTTCGGGATCAGTCTTGATTTCCCATAGATCAAATAAGATTTTGATGATAAATGATCTTCTTTTCGAGCATATACTGCCACGCCAATTGTCCGTATCGAAGGTCTACGAAAACATGGAGATCTCGGTTTTCTTTTGGAACCCATCGTAACATTGTAATTTCTTGCACATCTATGAATGCTTCGGTCAACTTCTCACGCTGACATTTACCTTATGTTTCCAACTTACCATCTCAATTGGTGCAATTTTACCATATATTTTCTGCTAACATTTGCCATAATATTATGATAGGGCAGAGCAGTCCTAAGGGATTAAAAATTGAGGCCGAAAATTGTAGTACCTGGTAGTTTTGATAATAAGATCCTTTCTTTAATAATGTTCCATCTCCATTTTCTTCAATAATATTCCACTAAAATAGATCTTTCTCTCTGTTGCATTTGATGCCTAGGAATTTTGTTTCTTTCTGTTGATAATTTTCCTCACTAAGGCGAAGTTCGCATAAAATTCTCTCAAGCCTACTTTTGTTTTTGCAAACAGTTTCTTTGCTTTGTCCGCCTTTCTTAATTCCTTCATCCACACTTTCAATTTTTAGATATTCTTCGGTGCTTTTCCAGATGCAGGACAGGAAAGTCGCGATTCCTCCGAAAATTGCTATGATCAATGCGAACAAGATCCGTACTCGTGTCTATTGAAAAAACTAAGTCGTGGATCACTTTTATGGGAAGGACTAGTTTAGATATACATCATAAATCATAATTTTCAATAATTTTTTAAAAAACTGAGAATTTTCTATTTTAGGAAGGAAATTCTGGTGTCGAATGAATAGCATAAATAAGTTGAAATTTTCGGTATTGTTCACCTCGGAAAAATTGGCATTGTATATATAATTATTATGGCTCTTATCATAATAATATTTGTCATAAGCTGTCATTTTTTTAAAATACAATTTCTTGCACTATTCATGTATGATCGCACCACAAAAATGAAGAATAATTCCTTTTAAATAACTGATTTAAATGACATTAATTATCTTGGTACAATATTACTCAGCGAAACTATTTCGAAGCATTTCGAAAGTGGATCACAGCGAAATTTAACGATTTCAATCGTATAAATCTATATTGCAGGGGTTTCCATATTATTTAAAGCAAGAAATTAAAATACGATGATCAATGGAAAGCATCAATATAATCTAATATCAAGAATATTTCTGGTACCAAATTTGATAAAAAGCCTGAAAAAATAATGATAAAGAACTAATTGAGACCACACGCATATTTTAAATAATCTCACGATAATCGTAGGATAATCAATTGTAATAATACGATTGAAATCAGCTCAAAAGTTTCATTACTATTTTTTCTGAAAGAATCAGCGGACTAATAATATTACCTTTTATAATGTTTTTTTTTTTTTAATAAATTAAATAAAATATAGCATATATTAATGAATTAATTGCTATTCCATTTCAGAAAGAATAACTGTCGAACAAAAAACTTATTACATTGAAAATATAAATGAAATATTTTAAGCTCAAACATAAAATTTACAATTCTACTGATGTTTTTTCTTTCATTTTCATTCTTTTCAGCAAATTTTTGCGCGCTATTTATTATTGATTTTCGATAAAATACTCTGTTGTTGATTTAACGATGATGTCGCGAATATTCAAATTCGCTAAACTAAAACTGAATTAAATTAAACTAAAATAAATTAACTAAATAAAATAAGATGCAATGAATCATTATATAATATAAATAAACGCGATGAATTATGTAACATATTTTACATTCCTTAAGGCTTTTTCATGCTTCTGTTTGTTATCTCATTTAACTAAACCGACATCCTTTATGGTTAAAAACTATTTTCACACATACCAATCCTTTATCTTAAAACTATTTCTTACAATTTTATACTATAATTAAATTTCTTAAAGTTTTTGTAATCTAAATGAATATCTTTGTAATGCCTGTTATAAAACACACCTACTAAAATATGTTTTTATGTTATCAAAATTGTATATATGCTCATGATTAAGATGAAAAGAGTCAGTATAAACATTTCTACTCAACTCAATAGCTGATATCTACATATCTCGTCTGTCTACCTGCCTGGATCCGAGATCGACATACCTCGTCTCCCATAAACTGCGCGCCAAACTTATCAAGGAACATTCTCCAAATAAATCCGCTTCCTTTCTCGTCACAGATAAGAAATAAAATACACACAAGGAAATGGTTTTTTTGTATTTTTTAATTCAAAGAAACGCTTTCTAAATCAGTGAAAATTTTCACATTATTTAAGAATTGAAAAATATGGGTGCTTTTTCAATTTTAATCGCAATTTTGGATTTATAATACGACTTTTCAATTCTTATTCATCTCTTAAAATGCGTTAATGTTACACAGCGTATCCGTAACTTCAATGAAAAAAAAGAAAATCATCTTTTATTGTTTGTTTTCATTACTTGTTGATTATTTATCATATAAATCTCCCATTTTAAACACGATATGCATTGTGGTATGATTCTACACTTTAATAATATCCAGTCTTTGCATTTTTGGCCAAAAACTATCTATTAGCAAATAATATGTTTCTGATAAATAAGCAAAACTTTGTGCTTCAATTAAAAACACGAGCAATCATTATAGAGGTAACTATTGAGAAGCAAAATTTTGGATTAATTTTTCTATAAATAAAATATTTTAATTTCTCAATAACATTCTTTCGTCTCGTTGAAATAATTAATATCATTCTAATATTCTGCCACGCATGCAAATTACAGATTATTTCGGATCAAAGCAAACCAAACAAAAATATTGCACTGTTTTTGTCAAACAAACATAAATTTCTCATCCCTTTTTTTCAGTTTTACTTCTACCATTTTGAATTCTTTTTGATTCCTTCTCGTTTTATCAACATTGGAAGGAGGCAGAATATGCTGCTTTTGCAGATAAATAAACTGTATGCTAAACTATCGAATTGCGAAATCGGTCGGATTGTAACTGAAATGGTCTTATTCCTATTACAAGAAACTCCTTTTATGAATTATCTTAATATCTTAATAGTGGACCGGTGGTTAACAATAATATTTTTTGTGGGACGACTTTCGATTTTGACACAGTTTATTGCCGCATAGCTAAATATCGAAAATATAAATAACTTGAATTTCCTTTATTATTGATAATAAGCTTTTTGGAGATTTAGCTTGGAAATTGATAAGTTTGGCAAAGAATTGAATCTGAATTAAAAGCATTACTCGTCGAATTAACGAAATCCGCTAATCTTGCTCTTTTTACGATGAAGATGCTTACAATATCTTGAATAGCACCTTATCACAAAGATAGTAGAATCGATAATTAATTCATTGGAAGATGTTTACATTACTTTAACTCTCTCATATAATTTGGAAGTTTAACTGTTAAAGAAATGATTTCATTGTTTTAGAAATTGAATTAAATAATTTTATATTACGAAATCATTTGCTTATATCTAGATATTTAATAATGCAGGAGTATTTGATTGATTATCTCGATACAAAATTACTTTGATTCATCTTTATATTATACAATATTTCAGCTTTCACAGCACTGGTTTTAAAAGCAGCTCAATTAAATACTGGCAGAAGCGCTGACTTCCCTACTTTGCTATTTCATGAAGTCATACAGAATTCATAGAACCAGAACTCATAGATCATAAATTTTTATGTTTATCATTGATAATCGATGGTACACTGCAGAATTATAAGCTAATAGATAGTTTCTTTATGGTTTGCGAATGAATGAATTAAATAACAAAAAAATGAATCGATTTTGTGATATATCAAGCAATCAGAAACATCAAGGAAAATCATCTGTATGAATCTTTGATTTCCGCAGTAATTTTGTCAAAATGCATTTGTCGACTTTTCTTTCTTAAAGGTGTGAATTTTGCTTCTCAACTCTCATAGACTTCTTCAGTTTTCTTAGTTTCAATACGTACCTCAAACTTGGATAGTTAAACCTTGATAAATTTATTAATACACCAACGAAATCGATTACACGATTTCAATATATCAATAAGGCAAGTTTGGTGGCGATAACATAAGGGAAAAAGGAGGCTAAATAACGCATGGCATGGTTATCCAGCAGCCTCGTCGAAGCACATCTTTAGAAATAATTTTGGTTCTCAGGACCCTGCTATTTTGCATAGGAGGAGGATTCTAGTAATAGTTTTGATTACAAGAAATAGCGCCTTTGTTAGCGCATGGGAAATGGAGCTCTTTTAGAGCTCATAGACACAATAGACGGACAATTTTAGGTTACATTACAGTAAATACGCAAGAACATTATATACCCAGCAATATTAAATCCAGACCAAAGGAATCACTAATTCTCTGCTTCTCCTCGTGACTTCAACGGCAGCATTCGTTAACCGAAAACCGTTTTCCAAAATACATTTATGCTTCCATTAGTTGCGAGGTTTTTTATAGTGATAGCTTTATAGCAGCGAGTTAAATAGCTGTATTAAAATCACTAAATAAGTTTTTGTTCATCAAGCTCACTTACCTATATTTTCTAAGACAGCTTTTTCTCACTTTTATTCATTTTAAAAATAGAATATAGAAGTTTTCTGATACAAATTCTCTTGAGCTTATTTTTTGCTGCGGAAGCTATTTGTATTACTAATGAATCAAAATTAATTTGATCATTCTATTTAAAAATTCGTCATAAATAGCTGCATTTGTTTTCCTTCCGGATGTTTGATTGCTCTATTTGTGGCTTTGGGTTATTTAAAATGTTATCACATTCGCTAAGACAGATTTGCCCATTACAAACTCCATTGAGAATCAGTTGATAAAAACTTTCCAACAAAAATAAGCTTCATTCTTAACTAGTTAAATTCTTAGGGAAAGTAACAAATTTGTGGTTATTCGCAAGAATTAAATTATATTTTTTGCAATTGATATGAAAAATTTGCAAATATTTTATCGAATATCGTTTAAAAAGTAGGTCCCACGTTATCCTAAAATTATTCTATATAAAATTCTGCAATGAAATCTGAATCAATAAAAACCTCCATCTGATGTTACAAATAGACTTTTATTTCCATACATATTTCTGGACCAACATGCAAGAAAATTACAGCAAATAATTGATCAATTTTTTCAAGTGCCGTAAGCATACGGATAAATATATTATCAATATCGCACTTATAAAAATAGCTTACCACAAAAAAACGTTCATCATCTATGTTGCGCCGATGTATTCTTCTGCTTTCAAACTATCGCCTCCTCTACTAGTGTTGAAAATTTCTCGAACAAATCAAATTAGCTTTTCATTTCCATGAAAGATTAACTGTAACTCGAAATGTAGTAATCAAATAATAAGAATATTATCTTTAACTATCAAGTAATGTTCTGCTTCAATACTTTCTGAGCTGTTGTTGTTGAAATTTTCAGGCCAATGACAAAACTACAAATCAGTGATTCTTTTAGGAATGATATTAATTATATGAACAATTGTTACATAGTATTTTCAATTATTTAAATTTGAATTTCATTGTTTTTATCAACAACTAAATTATCATTGTCTTGCTTTCCGTAATTTTGCAATTGTTTTTACTTTATTAAATTTCATCTTGAAAATATTGAAAAAAATATTAAAATAGAAACTAAAAGAATTTGCTTCTTAAAGCAACCTCCACGGACTTTGAGAATATAAAACTCGCCAATTTACTCATATCCATTTATATGGATTTGGTAAAACTGAAAGCGATCGAATTTTGTGATGTGTCGGGAAACCTGAATCAAGTCTCCATCAATATTCTGATTGAATAAGTCAAACTGTTTTCTTGGGTCAACTTGCAAATTGCACATATATCTTTCTTCATAGAACTGCATGTAATTTAACTGGTTGCATGTTTCATTCTTCAGTGCGCGTAGCATATTGTCTATTTTATCACTGTGAGGATTATATGAACGTGGGAAATGGCTATCATAAAGGAAAAATGCAAACTTTGACGGTGAATGTGTGAAATAAATCAGCTTTCTATAGCATTTTAGACGTGTTATCTTCATTGCTCCAAAATGTGAACTTTCTGATTAATTACTCTGTTACAATATCTTGTTTGATTGGCAACTTTCTAGAGCGCAGGCATGGATAATGTCAACAAGTTGTTATCCACATGGTATTGAAGTTGGCCTTACTTTTCACTTTGCTAACATAACCAGTTCTATTGTATAATGCTAGCAATTCTATTAATAATTTCGCCATACACTTGACCGCCATCTTTAGTTTCAATTTCAGTGATAATATTGTACATGTCTCTCTTTTAGCGCTATTTCCTGAAATCCTTTCCGAACTTTATTATAAAAATTAATGTCCATCTCTTCGTATTTATTTTTATCTGTCCTTTGTTATTATGTATTATCGTTGAAAGATCACCAGGTTTTTTTCTTGAATTTTTAAAATTTCTAATACAGTTCTCTTTATGGACAGTCCGATATTTTGGTCAAGATTTCGAGAGGTGGTGGATTTTTAATCGAATAAAAATATTAAATAAAAATGGTAAGATTTATTTATAATTTTGATCTTTTCATCCTCCTCCTTTCTAGATAATAATACTTCATTTTCACTCAATAGTTTAATTTTTTTGTCATTTTATCATGCAAGAATATTTGTTTGATAGAATAAAAACAAATACTAAACAAATTAGTAATATAATCATTCTTATTGAAAGAAATTCGCCAGAAATTTTTTCAGGTATTATTATTTATAGATTCAATCAATAAGCTTAACATATTCATCTTTCTTAATTGGTAGTCTCAAAAATTTCGAGTTAAAATTCGAAAACCGTGATGATCTAAAGTTATAAGCTCATTTAGAAACATAGGAACTATTTTTACGATTACGCCGTCACGTACTGTGCATTTCTTTTATCGGATTCATGTTTAGGCACCCAGAAAGAAAGGCTTAACAGCTGAAGAGAAGCGATCCCGAATGTTGGAATTATTTCATGAAAGTAATGAATTTTTTCAGGTAAGTTTTTTTTTTTCTTTAGAAAAAGACAGAGTTCGATTTATATTTCTTGTTATAACGAAAATTTTAATATCTCAATGAAATTTTTTTGCAAAAATAAAGAAAAAGTATATTTAAAATGTTTCTATATGTATTATATAAGATGTCATACTTAGGGACGAGGATAATATATTATACATATATACATAGGAAAATACATATTATCTCAAAAATTATTTCAAACAAATTAATAATTATAGAGACAAGATGTTAACGAAGCAGTTGCAAAACTACGTAATTTTCAGATGAAGGATCTCGAAAGAATTGCTCCAAAGCAGAAAGGAATCATTCCGCAATCGGTGAAAGAAATAACGCAGCTACTCGTTGACGAAGGTTTAGTTGAGTGTGAGAAGATTGGAACTTTCGTTTGCTACTGGGCATTTCCATCACAATCGATGATTACAGTAAGATTTTTTCTTTATATTCTTTTCTTCTTATATGCAGAAATGTCCAGAAATGATAGCTTGATTTGAATTTCATCCACTAAAAGTTTCAATTGATCCTACCTTGTATATTCCAGAGTAATATCTTAGATATTATAGTAAATACTTATACAAATTTACATGAGTAATTCGTAGTGCAAGTTGAAATGAAAGAAAATGGTAAGAATTGAATAAAATAATGACGAAAATGAAGAACATATGCTAGAACACAGATTTTTTCATGATACAAAAAGTTTATGTATTATTTACAGCGATCATTTATTATCAAAAATACACATCTACATTCGCCTATTTTAGAATACTTCAAAATTTTCTTGTAAGCAAAGTACTGATCGTGTCGTTGATATCATTTTTCTTCTTTTTTTTTATTTTCAGCGCAAGAAGCAACTACAAGAATTAGATGAAAAAATTTCGAATTTGGAAACAATATTAAAAAAGCAAAAGCTGATGTTGAGATGATAAAAAGAAAAAGAAAGTTAGTTTTAACATGACTTACTTGTTCATTACATAAAAACTTATCATCAAAAAGTATTATAATGATTCAATTGTCTTGATGGTTTTTGACACTAAATCGTTATGATAATAAAAGAAAACTTTCTGTTAATCACTTCTTTTTCCATCTTCTATAGGTAACTGAAGAGCAGAAAAACTGAAATTAGAAATTAATGATCTACAAATGAAGCATGAAACGTTAACGAAAAATTGAAAAAACTAAGTGAGGAAGACCCTGAAAGTATTACTCAACTTGAAAACGAGATAAATAAGGCTCGTAACGATGCAAATCGTTGGACCGGTAAGTTTTCCCTTTTTTTCAGCTGATAACTTCTTTATTAATATTCCAGTATAAGAAGCAAAACTTTTCATTAAAAATCTATAGCAAAACACATGAAAATTACAACACGTCAGATAAATAGTCTTGTAAAAACAACCGAATTGTTGATTGTATGGATGATGATATTTTTGTTTTGAAATCGTAGTTTACAGAAAAAAAGCAAAATTCGTTTTTTTTGTCAGTATTTTAGATAACATATTTGCGGCGAAGAAATGGTG
>JAKNDB010000085.1:1375000-1660000 GCA_024305405.1 Dirofilaria immitis
AAGTATAGCAATACAAAGATTAATTTAATTTTTATACCTGCAAATAATTTATAATCGTTAGAGTTAACAAAAAAAAAAAAAGAGAGGTCATTTCAACTTTATATCTTAACAATTTTTAAGCATTGGATTTAGAAAATAACAGTAACTTTTACCTGTTTGAAATGTTAAGGTTTTGAATGAAATTAAATTTAACAAAATCAAATTTATTTTAATTCATAATGAAAATGCTTTTATGTTAAAAATTGAAGCAATGAACTTTTATAGTTGTTAGAATTAAAAATAAATAAATACAATATGTCAATCTAAATATTTTTATTCCTATAATTTTAATCATTGAATATCGAAAAATGATAAAAATTATCAGTAATAATCAAAATATTCAAATGTTAAAGCAAATAATATTCTAAAAGAATTGTGCTTACATAATTATTTATAATTAAACAACATTTTAACCAAAAAACTGAAATATTGGAAATCAAATAATATTGCGATTAAAACATTCAAATACTCAATAATATTTTGATTAATGATATTTAAATGTTCATAATTAAATAATATTCGATTCAATATGTTAAATATTCTGTTCAAATAATATTCTAATTAAAATTTTGAAGTACTAGTAGATCAAATAATGTTCCAATCAATATACATAAATACTCAAATATTCGTGATCGAGCAATATTTCAATTTTAAATAATCCGATAATACTGTTTAAGTATTTTAATTAAATTATTTAAATAATTTAATTATTGATCGTTTAAATGAAGGATAAATTTTTCCGCTCCTAATTTACTTATTACTTTCTCAATTAAATTATTTCTAATTCATTCCTTACATATTCAATTATAATTAAATGTGAGAAATATTTCTCAAAAAAAAACATAATGTAAAATATAATTTTGTTCTTTTTCATTCAAATCAATAATAATTTCTTATTTTCTTGAATCGAAATTAATTATATTTGATTTTAATTCTATCTGACAATTAATTAATTTAATTTTAATTAAATATCAAAGAAATTTGACAAAAAATATTTTGTTAACAAATTTGATTCTATCATATTTTAATTCAATTTTTCTTTTTCATTCCTTTTCCTGTTTTTTTTCCTATTTTTTTAATTAAATTCGATTTTATCTTTTCCAATTTTTTCCTATTCAATTTCATCATTTCCAACTTTTTCCTATTCAATTTCATCATTTCCAATTTTTTCCTATTCAATTTCATCATTTCCAATTTTTTCCTATTCAAATTTCATCATTTCCAATTTTTTCCTATTTAATTTTAACATTTCCAATTTCTTTCTGATTCAATTTTTTGAAAATTTTTTTTTCCGTTTTTCATTATTTTAATTCAATTTCGCATCCTTCTTTTCATCATTTTCCTTTTTCATTTCTTCCATTTTCTTCCATTTTATTTTTCCTTTCTTCCATCTTTTGTTAGAATTTTATTTTTTTCTTTCCTTTGATTTTAAATTTTTATTTTTGCATCAAAAGAAAAAAAAAGTAAATAAATAAAAAGACGATGAAAAGCGAATATTTATACATCCATAATTCACCGCAGCAAATAGGCATTGAATTTTATTTCAAAATGTCATTTTCAAAAATTTTTTTGTTTTTTTGATAATGTAATTTGATGAAAAGAACAAATGAAATAAGCCATCGTTTTTTATTTGCCTCATTTTTTTCCTTTATTTTTTTATTTTAAATTATTCATTTCTTTTGTTTTTTTGTTTCTCCTCATCTCTTTCATTATTTTACTCAATAATTATTTAGTCGAAAAAATGAAAAAAGGTAATTGATATAACTTGAAAAAACTCATGATCGATCATTTTTACTAATCAGCAAATTTTGATCAATTTTTTTGCTTTAAAAATTTTTAATCGATTACTTCTTAATCCGAAAAAATATGAAAAAATATGCAAATTATGGTTTTCTTGAGTTTCAGAAATTTCTGATCTATTACTTCCTTGCCGAATAAATCGATTGCTCGTAATCAGTTGCTTGTTCTAAAAGTCAGCTATCATTTTCTTATTTCTTAATTTTAGAATTTATGATCTGTTTTTACTCCAAAATTTCACAATTAATTTTTTTTTTCTCATTTTTAATAGAAAAAGATCAATAGGATAATATTGTTGATAAAGAAATCTAAAATTCTTCGTAGAACAATATTTTTTTTAAAAAAAAAGGAAAACGAGAAAAGCAAACAAAACAAAAATAGAACGAATATATCGTTTATGATAGTAATTATATAATATAGCAATTAGAATATGAATTAAGATTAAGCAATATTATAATAATCTATTATGATCAATAAGTTTTAATGTATACATTTCCTCTTCTAATTGCCGATATTTGAAATGGATCAACAAATGCTTTCTTTTTCTACCCTCATCAAAGGTAATAATTTCTGAATTTCACGTACACTCATTGATAGATACCTAAAATATTTGAAATGGATCGACAAATAGTTTTTTCTCTTACCCTTATCAAAAGAAATTATTTCTGAATTTCACGTACACTCATTGATAGATACCTAAAATATTTGAAATGGATCGACAAATAGTTTTTTCTCTTACCCTTATCAAAGAAATTATTTCTGAATTTCACGTACACTCATTGATAGATACCTAAAATATTTGAAATGGATCGACAAATAGTTTTTCTCTTACCCTTATCAAAAGAAATTATTTCTGAATTTCACGTACGCTCATTGATAGATACCTAAAATTTCTCTTTTGTTTTAAGAAAAGAAATCGAAAAAAAAAGCAAATAGTTTCTTTAAAATTTAAAAATTAAACTGAGAGTAAAAAAGCAAAAGCTGAATATGATTCGAATGATATTAGATTTAATTGATATTAGAAATGATTTAATTAATTATTAAATTCCTTACGAGAATAGATTAGATTATTTTTCCAAATTTTACCTATAGTTTCCAAATTTTACCTTTAGTAATTAGTAGGGAATAGAATTGATTCAAATTAAAATGAATCATATTTTTTAAATAAATCAATTAATTATCAGATTTTTTTTTACTAAAATGATTTAGATTATTTTCCAGATTTCACATAATTTGATCGTTACATAGAATCGATCTAATTGCAAAAGATATTCGATCCGTCAAATAATCCGTTTAATCATTAGAGTATTTATTGAAATAATTCATATTTTAATTTGAATTTCTATTCCTAATAATTCATATTTTTTTGTCTGAATTCACGCAATCTAATTTTGATACGTATAGAAATCAATTCAATTCGAATAAATCAAAATTCTTCATATAATCCAATTAATTATCACATTCGATTCTTTATTAAAACATCCAGATTCTTTTCGGATTTCACGTAAATTGATTGATAAGCATAAAATCAATTCATTTCCAATAGGATCATAACTTTTCAAATAATCCAATTAATCAATTATTAAAATGATTCTGAAGCCAAATTTCATTTGAATTAATTTTGACGGAAATAAAATTTCTCATTTATTTTACAAAAAAGAAATAATTTTTTTGAAATTTTAAATCTGAAAACTAAAATTAAAAGTAAAAGAAAATATTTCAAATAAAAGTATAAATCATTTCCAATAATATCAAATTTTTGAAATAATTTTTTTGAAATAATTACTAAAAGTCCTCATTATGTCAATTAACGAAGTAATGAAAATAGAAAAAAGGAAAATATGGAATAGTATTACAATTAATAGGAACTGAATTAATTAAAAATAATAATTCGGAGCTAAATGAATCCTTGGAAAAAAAAAGTTGTCTTTGTTATATTATTTCTAATGATGATTAGGCTAATTATAATATCAGGTCTTGGCTTATTTAAAGCATTGAAAATAGGCTTAGCTATATATCAAATAAAATCATAATAGAATAATTCGAATTACATTATAGCATATGTGGATTTCATCACTAATATTTTAGTAGATTAATTAAATTATTTCCAAACAAGTTACGAAATAGGTTGTCATTTACTGATAATGATTAAAAATATATAAATGATAAGGAAATCGCAAATGATAATTTTAATTTTATTGAATTGATTTTTTTACTTAGATAAATTGAGGTGAATTAATTAATCAGGCTAATTAATATTCTTTAGATTGATCAATAAAAGTCCATATGATAATTCATTTTTAGCCAAATATTAGTCTTTAATTTTATTGAAATAAAGAAGAAAATAAAGAAGATTTTTTATTTCTAAATATCAGTTCATGCAATTAATTAATATAAACAATATTACAAAGTTATCATACTTTTACGCAATTGCCATTATCATCTGGCAATCTTATTATCAAATGACAATTTATTTTAATATATTTTGATTCGAAATATTTTTTGAAATATAATATAAAATATTTCATCATATTTATTTATTTTCTTGCTTATTTATTTATATTTAAATACGTAATATAAAATATTTTAAATCGCATTATTGATTTTTTCAAAAAACAAATTTATCAATTTTCGCATCATTCAGATCAATTGAATTGATGTTTAAAACAAAAATCTTTTTTCTGTCAAAAAAAAGTTTTAAACAAAAATGTAAACAAAAATTTTAATTTAACAAATTTAGATAATTTGTTGGTTTTTTTTGATTAAATAGCATATTTATTTATTCGTTTATTTATTTATTTGTTTATTTATTTCCCTTTTCTATCTTATTTCGTATGCTTTAATGATTGTAAGCAGCAAATGAAAGTCTTATCATTTTTCTTAATCAGACATAATATTGATTGATTGATTTGTTCATTTATCCATTCTTTCATTCATTCATTCATTTTTCTTTATTTCCGTAACTAATTTATTTTTTTGTTTGCTTTTTATTTATTTATTTTTTTCCATTTCCTATCTTATCATTCCTATCAAAATGATTACAGTTGGCAAAATGAAAAACGAAATATGAAATGGATGGATGAATGGATAAAAAATATTGAATACAATATACTATCATTCTTATCAATGACATTTCAAACAATAAATTCAAATTAGTTTTTTAGGCTAATTTTCTGTTATTTGTTTCCTTTTTCGTTTTTCAAAATTCTCTAAACATAAACTAAATATTCACATCATTTGTTTGTTAATGTGAAAATAAAAGGTAAGAGAAAATATCATTGCTTATTAATTCAAGCTTTTTTTCTTTGTTTTTACATAAAATAAAAAATTTTTTGATAAAACTTATATTTTCAATTATTTATCATTTTATCAATTATTTATCATTTCCATTTTACATTTGATAGCATTTGTGATTTCATTTTATAAGTTTTTAGTATGCTATGTAAGTTTTTGAAAATTTTTTTTTTTTGTTTCATTTCTTTTTTTTCAGTATGTTGAAAATAAAATCCTAAAATGATAAATAATTTTTTAAACAACCTTCGATTCCTATCATTCTTTTTTTATTATCGGAAATAATTTTTTAGATATTATTACTACGAGATATTTTTCAATATCTGACAATCCATTTCATCTCATTTCACTTTTTTTTTTTTTGGAAAAGTTGAATATTTTTGTTTTTTCAAATATGTTTTTCTTTTTCTTTTCTATTACCAATATATCATTGGAAAATTTTTTCATTACATCGAAAATTCATTTTTGCATTTCTTTCTGAACAGAAAAATTGGTGCAATTCCATTGAATAAATTTTTGATAATTATAAATTTGATTATTGTGGTGATAAATTCAAGTTTAGCTATGAAAACATTTTGTAATGTTTTTATAAAATATTTTATAAGATGAATATGTCGAGATAATCGAGATATCTCTTGTATTCTATAAGTATTTTGGAAGCATCAATCAATATGATATTGAATTCTGTAGAGTTGTAAATATTTGCCAATGTGATATCAAACTCTGAAAAATTGTAAACATTTTGCAATTAATCAAATAATAATTTCATTTTCAATGTTCGAGATTATGAATGTTATAAGAGATTGTAAACAACTTCATTATAAAAACAGTTGGCATCCATTGAAGGAATCATTTCTTACATTATTCATTTCTTCATTCATCCTATTTTTACTACCGCAGTTCTTTATGAACAATTTCTACAACGATATTTTAATTTTTGATTCTACTTCAATTGTACTCAACGATATATCTTCAATTATACTGTATAACAATATATGATAATAAGATTATCATGATGTGTTTTGTTTGAAATATTCAATATTCCATCTAGTATCTTAATAAGAAAAGAGAAAACTTTCACGACAAAATTTGTTTGTTTATTTATTTATATGCTATATATCGTTAATAAATATATACAATATAATGAAGATATATAGTTAATTAAAATAAAAAAAAACCAAAAGAATTATTAACAATGAACGAAGCAAATTTAAATGATAAGTAACGAGATCAAATTTAAATTTAAAATTAAAAGTTAAGCTGCAAAAGAAAAGTGCTAGCTTAATAACTAAATACAATACATTAACAAAACATTCCAAAGATTTTAAATAACAAGAAGATAAAATGTTGACATCATCAGAAACGATAGAGCTTCTAAAAATTCGAAAGCAACAATTTCAAACGAAGACATTTTTTCTGTAATTTCTTCCTTAAGAACTAGCAAAAATGATATTTCTTAGGAAAATACAAAATAATTGGTCCCTAAAGAATTAGTTGCAACTCTCGATTCTAAATTTTATAGATAATTTTTTTGAATTTAAAAAAGTCCATAAATTATTCAAACAATACTTGTTTTAAAGTCATCATAAACTGCCCGAATAAAAAATAGGTTTAAATAAAAATAAAATGGAAAATGAAAGTCTGCGCAAACAATAAAAACTATTTAAATGAAAGAAAATAAATGTTTGATGATTTTTATCTTTCCAATAATCTTTTGGAATTTTCTATATTATGATTTTGATTTTTTCTCACTTACAGTTATTTTAATATTTCTTTCCGGTAGCTATAATCAATCATCGCTATCAGATATTAAAAAAGAATCCAAGCAAAAGTTGAAAGGAATGATTTTTAGATTAAAACAAAACGGCTAAGGTAATTTCACTACAATAAATAATAGACAATTCATTATCATCTATCATGAATTTCTTTAATTATAACATGTGCATCATTCGTTTAGTCCGCTCCAATCAAATACTTCAGTAGAACTGTGAAAAGATTCTGAAAATATCATACTAGAAAAGTACTGGAATTGTGAAACGAACTGGGGAAAAAGTTAATATTTAACTTCAGAAAATAATAAATTTTCATACTGATCACGAATAGATAAAATAAATCAATTGAAATTTTTCAATAAATTAAAAAAGTAAACTTCCACCTAGAATGCAGTTGAGCATATGCATTATTATTATTTGGTTTGGAAAGAAGAGAATGCATTTTTCCAAGATAATCGTTCCATTTTTGGATCGATTCATCATATTTCTAAAATATAACAATAATTATACAAAATATTGCCAAATTTAACTGAATTAAATAGAGATAATCTTAATTTTTCTAGAAGAAGGAAGAACCAAGATGAGTATCTAAATCGAACTACTGTTCAATTTATCCTCATAGCGATAATGTTTGGATTTCTATGCAAAAGCCATTTTCAGAAAAGAAATTTTTTCTCAATTTATGATTTTTTTCTGACTTAGAAAATCATATTACAAAAGAAAAACAGAAAAAAAAATTATCGATTGCTGATGTTTCTAACGACAGAATTGGCTACACTAGAAAGAATACTACGTCTTTTTGTCAATTTTCCTCTAAAAAACTTCATTCCAAATTCCAACGTACAAATAAATTTAATTTGAGTAAAAATATCCCAATCAACAAATATGATTACTTGTGCATTAACATAAAGCAGATGCTGCATGTCAAAACCAACTATAAATTTTGAAATTATCCAGAATATGGAATCCGAAAATGAAACATACAACTTTGTCGGTAGCAAAATTATAGATAACGGCAACCAAATTCGAAAGCAAATCCATGAAATTCGGATCCGGTAAGAAACACTGAGCCATTGTATCGGCAAAAAGGAATTTTGAAATGATAATATTTCTTCAAGACTTGCTGACTGAAAAGAATTAATCAAAATAATAATTTCTTTAATAAATTTCATTGTTTCAATTAAATTAAGTTAGAATATTTCTCTTTCATCCATAGACATAGACAGTCTTATGGTTATCATAATGCCTAACACTGAAATATCTAACAACTTTAAAAACTCATTTAAACACTGCAAATTAAGCAAGAAATTGAACAAAAACTAGTATATTTAAAAACTAACTTTTGATAATTTGCCAATGAAAATATCCCATAAACGAGGTACAACATATACCGAACAATGTAAATTATAGGCATTCAAAAAATGAAGCATTTCTTGTAGCAAACGTCTATCATTAAGCGTCACTAAATCACTATTCATTTGTTTGCTGTAAAACAAAAATGTTATTCAATATAAGATAAAGATATAATGTTTTAAAATACGAATAATACTTACTATAATCGTAAAAAATACGCTACAATATAACTAAATTTCTTTACGTTTGCTTAAACACATAGTTTTCAATTTTTAAATATGTAAACAGAAACAAGATTACATAAATTTGGAAAAATGATTACTAAATCCTATTTTAGAAGTAACAAAATACTTATAGATAAGATATACTATAGCAGACATATTATTTTCGAAGACAATTGAAATATTTTGTTCTGCTATGCCATATATTAGGAAATAGAAGATACAAAAATTTATGTTCTAATTATCATATACATTACTCTATAATACAAAACTCCTACAGTCACATTTAATATCATCCTTCCTATCGCAAAATCTCGGTGTAGTAGCTACTTATATCATACAGTTGCATACATGAGCAGCGGTATGTACATATCAAATAACATAGACCATGAAAAGCTTGTAGGATATAAAAAGAAAATATACCATTAATGGTATAAGAAATTTAATGAGATTTTTTTTAATGTCATTTCGATAATTATCTTACTAACCTAGGATTGACAGTAATATTAATATTAAATCACAAACTTGAAAATTTGTGTAATAGCATTGAAAAGATAAAAAATATCCGGAAAAGAAGAATATAGTAAAGTAATATCCGTGGTGGAAAAACAAGCGATAACGGTGAATCGACATTAATATGGATCGAAAAAGCATCCTGTCCATTTTTACTTTCAGTTGTTTCCATATCTATAAAAATTGTTTAAATAATTGCAAAAATAGCCATTAAAAAACCTTCAATTTATATAAAAAAATCCAATGTGTTCAACAAATTTTGGAAACAAATTTTGAAACAAAATTAAATATTAATTATTAAATTAGGCTTAGTAATCAATAATCTAAAAACCAAATTCTTTTTCGACCTTTACTAATCACTATTACTTTAGGTATAATGGCTATATATGCAAGTGGCAAAAATCTATTTTATATATTCTGCAAAGCAAATGTAATTTAACATTATTAGTTTTTTAAATAACTATTCACCTGCCCGTAATTTTCCCTTTTGTTCGGTTTTTCCACTAATTAGGCGCAATGATGTAAATACATCATACTTCTCCAAGATAGGCCTTAAAACACGAACATAGTAATAATAAATGAAAAGATTTAAAGAAAAAGAAAATTAACAGATTCTAATGAAAAGATCAAATTAAGAATCGAACTATTCAAAAAGTTCGTATTAAGAGCCATAAGATTAACCTAAATATATGTCGATGTTTGTCGAAATGAAAAGTGGAACAATCTACAGCTTCTTCGAATAATATTTGCAATTTTTTAGGGATATATCTGAAGCTTGTCAAGCAAATAATTACACCAATCTTGGTGGTATGTCAAATGTGCCATATTTTTTCTCCTAATATTGTAATTTTATTTAGATATTTCATTAACTTATAATTATCCCGTATCTATTTATCATATTTCTCCCAAATATTATACTATTTAATGCATTAATTTTTTCATTTAAACTTGAATGAAATAACTCTATCAATACGATATTCGAATTCGCAAAGCTAAAAAAATTTTTCTGAAATTAATAAATATTAACTTCAATATTGTCAAGCAAAATCATTAATACATGGAAATTTGAATCAGTGAAAATTTCATCATTTTGAAAACCTCATTGAATTTTTTTAGAAGGCTTGAAGTCGAGAATATTAGAGACTATATCGAAGACTTAAATAATCCTGGTAATCTTCTGTATGAATCAAAATTACCTCGAACAGAACCATTCAGCACATCACGAGATAATTCATGGAATGAAACTAGCCAATCGGAGCGTTGTAAAAGAAGAAAGTTATGAAATGACCTTAAAATCAATTTAAAGCATGTCCTCGCCATATAAGCGTTGAAAAGTTAGGATAGAATCAATTATCAAAAAAATATGTTAACTAGATCTTATCAATCAAAACATCAGAAGGAAAATATTGTTTAATTAACTTGAAAATTACTCAAAATACTCATCCAAACCGAATTGTTTGCGTAAAATTTGAACCAAATCTTTGCTTGCTTTTAGCCGAGCTTTCTTCACTTCGCGTACAACATCGTCAACCTCAAAAGAAAATTTTACACTACGAAAACAAGCATCATCGTCATATTATTTACCAATGCACTGTTCGACTAAAAAATAATTACGAAGAATACTCCAAAACGAACATTTTTCCTTTTCCACTCCTCTAATTCTTCTTCTTCACCAATTCGTTCATCATCAAATGCTGTGGTCTCGCCTACAGAAATAAAAATTGAAAATGTGATTTGAATTTAGCATATAGTGGAAGTGCGTCAAAAATTGCCTAACGCCAGCATCATAAATACAATAGTGTTGATACTAGTGAGCAGTGAAGAAAAAATCCTCACTTATCAATTCTCAAGTTTTTTCCATTTTAGAAAAATCTTTTTCTTCACAAATATAGAAAATAAACAGCTAGATTTCTGTTTAGTGAATAATTAGATTTCCTTTTACAAACTATATACCATATAAGTCATATAAATGTTTCAAAAAGTGTAATATATGGCATAAATATTCAAATGTAATGTTTTCTTTTTGCTTGCTTCATATAGTTAAATTCACTCAGTAGTTAAGTTCACATATCATTCTTTATCAACTAGCTTTATATATCCTCAGCACTAATCTTACTACAATAATGCTCAATGGCATCTAATTAAATGACGTTCAAGAGTATCTACCATAACATGCTCCATTTTTCAACATATTAAAACTGATGAAGCGTAATCGAATTTTTCAATACTTATATAATTTGCGAGAAATAATAAATCTGTATAAACTAAAAGATAGTATGCCGGTATACGAAAACGGTATTTGTTAATCGATATTACAGCACTATATGAAGCAAATTTTTCCCAGCTATAGAGACAAGAGTCTTTGTAATTTATAAAATATATATAACAATTTTACCTTTGATCATTTCAGCAATATTCAAATATGTGCCACATTTCAAAATATCTTCAAAAGCAGGTTCTAATTGCGATGGACACAAAGCTTTCACAACACAAAATCGATCATCGAAGCTAAAAATTACGAATTAAATTTTTTAATTAATTTTCTGAATTGAATTAATTTTGCTGAATATCTATAATGCATCCTCTGTTGAAATTGAAGATGTAACCTATTAATCTAAATTTATATATTTGACAAAAATTATATACTTGTTCGAACCATCACCAAAAATGTCATCATCATCTTCTTGTACGATATCTGATTTTGTAAACATTTTCGAACTATTAAGATCCCAAATCATAAACTGAAACAAGAAAAATATAACAACAAGAAAAATGCGACAATACTGATCAAAACGCCATTATTTTTAAGAACTTTCTTATATAATAAATTGCACGATTAGAATATGACTAATATATTATATATTGCACCTGAAATGAACAGAACATCAAATAGAAATGTTTGATTCTAATGCATTGTAGATCAAGCAGAATAAAACCAAGTCTTTAACTGCTAATTTTAGTCTATAAAAATCTGTGAATTAATAAAACAAACGTCATGACAGTAATCCTGAATTTTCCCATAGCGTATCCACCAAAATAATAGCTCGAAATACTGTTCCAGTCCTGCTACTTCAAATTTTTGCAGCATATTACGAGTTGTTGGTGATACACATTTTCGTATTTGTTCTGCTAGCAATGACAGCACTTCACCACCCACAAAATCTTCCTAAAATAAAGGCAATCATTATCCATATTAGTTATAATAAAGACAATTATTATCCACATTAACTTCATAATAGTTTTATTTTAATCGACTCATTGATATCAGCTATCAATGAATCGATTAAAATAAACCTGTCATGAAGTTAATCATCATTGTCACTTGATCTAGGTAAAATCATAATGAAGAAGAATGCCGGTACTGATTATTTTAATTAGCAAATAAGGATTTAGCAAATAATGGCGAAGGAATAATAAACACGATGTATTCCAAATCAAAATAGTGCTCCGATTTTTACATTAAAATGGCGGATAAAAGTTACTCATCATCGTCACTTGATTTAGGTAAAATCATAAAGTTGTTCTTAGGGAATTCTAGGCATGTTTTTTCGCACTGTCACCAAAAAATTTTTCATTATTTGAATAAACACTTAAAATGCAATACACCAAGTATTCAAGTATTTAAGTAGGCAAAAAGAAGCAACAATCTTAAGACAATCTAAATACCAAAAACATGCCTGGAATTCCCTAAGAATAACTTAATTTTGAATGGAACTCATATTTTTGATATGTATTATTCCGTTTTCTATTCATATTTCTGTTTCTCACTTATTTCATTTTATGCCGAACAATATTTCAAATTTTCGCATAATTTTTAAATACTTGTTTTTCATTTATTTTCGATTCTACTAATATTAATTAAATTACCAAATTCAATCTGTCCATGTATTGTATTATTATTTCGATTTTAGCTACTAGAGTATTTTAAAAAAGCGACTTGAATGACAGGAATGCATCGGTTTAGATCTGATTAGAGCTTACTATTTTCTCATCATAAGGTAAACTTTCTATAAAACCTTAATTATAGTTGCAAGTACGTCATTCAGATGTTTCGTTATTTGCATGTATGGACGCATGTATGTGGCAACTTCTGCAAGAGTCAATGTTCTTTGATCACTCCGATTCTCGAGTTCCAACTTAACTAATAAAGGCATTATTTCCGAATTGAAAAATTCTTCAGCCGCACATCCAACAGCAAGTGCTACCCGACCACGTGATAAATCACAACATATATCTAAAAATAACATGAAAATTCTAGGAAAAGGAAATTTTTCGAAAATTTATAAAATTATATAATGTATACATTAGCTGAAAGTAACCGATGAATTAAAATGATCAATAAGAATTAAACTTATAAAAATTTTATTATTTCCTCTTTTTGCTTTGAAATAGAAAATAGAAATTTCTACTAGCAAAATATTCAATTTTTCTAGATAGAATGTAAACTGGAAAAAAACGTAAATCATTATGAATCAAAATATGAGATAAAGCCAAAGATTGTAAACTTATTAATTTGCATTAAATGATAGCTAACATCAATATCAGTGAAAATATTGAATAATGTTATTTAATAACATGCTACATCGCGAATCTTTTTCATATAGAGTCATATCAGGCTTTTAATCATATTACTGGTAGAAGACATTCAATAAATCTATCTAATCAAATAAAAATAATTAAATTTACTTTTGATATTATGTCGCAGTTGAATCAGTGTAGCGGCAAGAGGCAAACATGCATCAGTATATAATGCGCTGCGTAAACAAGTATCAGAACTTGGATTCACCGTCCATGTTACGATATTACCTTCTTTGACAAATCGTATACTGTTTCCTTGATAAGCCTATAATAATCATTATTATTATTTTCTGGAAAAGATTCTCGGAAAAAATATTAAGTGTAATTTTCAATAAATTTGTAAAATTTCCACATTAACTTCCATCAAAAAATCTTGCTGTGTTACGCTTTATTGGAATCATAATTACTGTGATGAATATATTCGTAAATAGAATGAGAAAAGTTTATGATATGTCAATCAAACATTATTTCAAATCACTCAGTTCTGTGATTGCTGGTAGAATTATTAATTTTTAAATGATGAAATTTCTTATTTAAATTCAAATTTCTAATTTTTTAATAATAATTCGTTCAGAATCTGAAAACACTAACCATGTAAACGAGAAAAAGATCCTTCACTAAATGTTGTTCTTGTGCCTGTAGTGAAAGCGATGAAAGATCAATATGTTCCATCTAAAGATTACAAAATGTTAAGATATTTATTGAATTTAGTTAAAATTTATTTTTCCAATTTTACGTTTTCTGATTTTTTTGATCTAAAAATTCAAAATTTATGGTAGAATAATTTATATGAATCCATCAAATTGAAAATACAAATTCCTTAAGATTTAAAAATCCGAAAAAGATGAAATTAAAAATAAAATTACTTGAAAATAAAACTATTATCAGTGCTAGAAATAGTGAATAAAATATGATCTAGGATAATCAATTCACAGTTACTATTATTCAGTTTAATATATCGTTTGGTAGAAAATACGACAGAATGATTATCTTTAAGTATACATAAGAACAAAAATGTTTGTGAAAGTGCATCTATCCAACCTGTCTAAACTCATATCACATTTGATGAGATAAAATATCTTGGCCAAGGATTTTAATTTTCTCATAGTTAATGAAAAAAAATCGATAATAAGCAAAACAAAAGAATGAAAAACATAAGTGAAATAAAAGTATGAATAATTAAGATTTGTATTTTAAAATAATTAAAATAATAAACAGAAATAAAATCAAGTGTCTCAATTATCTCTCCTACGACTGTAAACAATAATTGATAAAAAAATTTTTGACGGATATGCGCAATAGAAAAATATTTAAACATATCAGTTAAAAATGCAGATTAAATAGAAAAAATCAATCAATATATCTTTCTTCAAAACATGAGATAATTAGTTAATGATAAATAAAAAGTAGCAAAAATACCGGTGTAAAACAAGAATCCGGTTCTGACGAGCAATATTCACTGGGTAAACTGAATGTTGAGAAAGGTAACAGTTTTGATACTGCAAAAATGTCATACAATAAATAGATACTTACGAGTAATTTAAATGAAGAAGAAATATATAATTATAAACATAATGAACAGGAAAAAAACGAATTTGTAATTTAGTGTTTAAATATTACTCCACAACAATTTTAAAAGGGAACTCATAACAAAATTAGTGATAAGGAAATGCTTTAACATTATTTTAGCAATATTTGGAATCATATAATTTCACATTAAGTAATCATCTGATAAAGACTATATATTTGTATATGTAAAACAAATGATAAAAAGGAATATCAGTTATTGATGAAATAAAATCAAACATTTGCTAGGCCAGGTGCAAGAAAAAATCACGTATAATCATACTAATATAATTAAGTAAGAATTATGAAAAGCTTAAGAAAAAACAAATCAATTCTTATTCGAGTAAATTATTAAAGAAATAAATTAAATGGGAATTCAAATTTAAATTTGAAGCCAAAGAACATATGAAAGAAAAATATACCAATTTGCTTTCGACATCTTTTCCATATGTCCATTTCTACAAGCGTCGATTAGTGTCTGAAAAAGAAATTAAAAAAACTTAAAAAGAAAGTTCAATACTTGATAAACAAAAAGAGAAATGAATACTTAAAAAAAATTTGAAATTTTACGAGATACTAATTTTCATTATGATCCAACACTTTTCGTTGCATGAATAAACTGATAGTTAGAGCGCAATATATTTGAAATTGAGCTCTGTATTTTGACTAAATAAGTTATTGGGTTGAATTTTCTCGTTACGTGGTAGCATTAAATTTGATTCTTTTAGTTGTTTATTATTGATTTACGTGATATTTTGACTTATTCACTTTATATTAAACGCATATGTTACACGCGTATGACTTCAGCAATTGTTTTACTGTTAGTTCAAGGTATTTTTAGTCATAAAAATATATTTATGTGGAATACGAATTGTGTTATATACCGATATTCTATTTATTAAAATCTTTGATTTTATTAGTTTTTATTTTTATTTCGTTTATGAACTTTTATCCGACACAAATACAAGAATGAAATAATACCGCATTTTAGTATTAGAAACGATTTATGTAATTAATGAAATAACACCGCATTTTAGTATTAGAAACGATTTATGTCTAATTAATTTAGCACTACTAAGAAATATATAATTTTAGAAAGTATACAATTAATAGCCATAACTGAAATAGTCTTTAAGTAATGTTTTCAAAATGCTATGCGAAATTAAGTAAAAAAAAATTTAGGAACAAATATTTTGAATCATTTTTATGCATAACTAAAAAAGTTAAGAGACAAAGACTGATATGTTGAAACTAATGTATATAAGTATATTATAGACTAGACTGAAATTCTTTCATTTAATTTGCTTATATTTAGCTTATCAATGTACGATTTATCTAGTTCCTTCTACTTTTCTTTTTATCTTTTGTGTATTCAAATTAATCATATTAATTTCCCTCGTTCAAATTGCATTAAATGATTGTATAATACAATATTAATTCCGAAATTTTCTTCATTGATCGAAATCGAAGAGCAGAAAAATAAATTTAGCAATCAGAGGAAGTATAGAAAAACAAGTATGTAAGATATGTAAATGATTGAATATTTGAAGTAAAAAAAAAGTATTTAACTGATTGAATATGATTCTCGAAAGTATTGTAGTTACGTTGTATACGTTAACATGAAAATATATTTGTTGACATGTTTAGTTTTGTTTATTCAAACGTATGATTTATTAAACATATATATTTCGGTACTATTCATCGTTGTTCAATTTTTTCCCCTTTCCTTAATATTAATATTGATGATTTGTTTTGCATTTTCAGTACGCGCTAACAGCTTCGTCACCAGTGTGTGTCGTGTGTACTGTGTGCGTGCGAGTGTGTCTGAGTGAGTGTGCGCGTGTTATAAGTGTGAAATATTTATTTTCCTCCCAAAGCAAAAAAACGATCGAAAGGTCAAGACGTGCAATCAGATATCGGAAATAATCTTCGACGCGTTAAATCATTCACCACTTCTGTTCTATAAAAATATGACTATGATGACCGTTGCGGCTTTGCAAAAAGCCGGTGAAGCATTGTTGTCATCCGAAAAAATCGAAATACCACTCCTTGATCAGGTATTTTTTTTGATTTCCAGTTCTGCTGGATATAATCTTGGTTTTACTATTAGCAGTGTTTTTTAAACCTTAATATTAACTTGTGCTATAAATTTTTTGTTCATAATCTTAGCTTATTTATCATTAACATTGATTTCATTATCAGTAATCTTGATCTTGATTTAATTTCTGCTTATTTGTTCATAGTTCTTCCTTATCCATCCTATTCTTTGTTGATTTATTATTGAACTTGAACTGTAAAGACTGCTAGCTACACTTTTTGAATTTTCGTTAATGGTGATTAAATTGGAAGATTACTTTCAGGTTGTGAATATAATGAATCAGTCGACAGGTGAAACGCAGCAGCTCGCATCAAAAATTCTTACAGAGTTGAAACAAAAGGATACGTCATGGACACGTGTTGATGGTATTCTAGAGTACAGCCAATTGATGGAAACTAAGTATTACGCATTACAAATACTGGAATCATTAATTGAAACCCGATGGAAATCATTACCCCGTGAACAGTGTGAAGGTATAAAAACACTGAGCTACGATATCGTATAGAATAAAATATTATTCATTTGGAAAAAAATATTCAGAAAGTAGATCACAGTAATATACTTATGCACTAGAAATGGTAAGACGACGTGCTGCAATCATATGAGAATTTAAAAAAGGATAAAAACTATGATCATAAGCAGGAAATCTGTTCGTTATTTAATGATACTAGGTGACATTATTATAAGCTTTGAACATATTTTTCTAATAAATATCGTGATAATTGCATATTTACTTAGAATCAAGTTAAGCTAAAATAATATTTTAAATGTGCATTTCAATATATTAGTGTATATGTCATGTAAAGAAATGCTTTAGAAGATTAAATAAAATACATAATGTAAAAGTTCTAAACCTATAATATCATATATTTTAGGTATAAAGTCGTTCATCGTTGAACTCGTGATAAAGATAAGCAGTGAAGAAATTGCAAGTCCACAAATTAAAACGTACCTTCAAAAGTTGAACTTGGTTCTCGTGCAGGTGATGTATATTGTTTTATATAACGGAGTGATGTATATTGTTTTATATAACGGATATTTATATTCATTTGATGAGTCTATTGTTATAATCTTTCGTATTTTCAGATTGTGAAACAGGAATGGCCGAAACATTGGCCAACATTTATGGCTGATATTGTTGGTGCTAGCAAAGTGAACGATAATCTTTGCCTGAATAACATGATCATTTTGCGTTTACTCAGGTAATGGGATTTCTTTACATACATATGCTCTAATACAGAATCTAAATCAGTTCAGTTGGAAATGGGAAGTTCATTTTTATGTTTTCATCTGGAAATACCAGAACTGAAATGAGTTTACATTACTCATTTCAAAATCCAGAGTGATTCTCAGTTATCATATGCTTTCGCTCAATACTTCTCAAATTATTTCAGTGAAGAAGTGTTTGATTTTGATGGTGAAATGACTCAGGCAAAAGCTCATCATCTGAAAAAGACATTTTGTAGCGAATTTCAGGCCGTATTCAATCTTTGCTATACAGTCATGGTAATTTTCTCACTCATTCTGAATACGAAGGGAAATAATTTAATTTCAAAATGGTGTGGATAGGAAAAATCATAAATACCATTTTTACTAAGGTGTGAGGATTTTTTTACAGGAATCGTCCGATAATGCACCTTTAGTAGATGCAACGCTGCATACATTACATCGGTTCATGAGCTGGATTCCTATTGGCTATATTTTCGAGACAAATTTGATCGATTTGCTTACTAAAAAGGTTGAATTTCAAATCAATTCAGTGAGGCGAATCTTGCATTATCACACTATTAGGATGATGTGTTGTGTAGTTTTCCGACATATGAATAAGAACGTAATGTGATCTTTGATTAATAAGGCTGAAAATATTAAAAAAGTAGACATAATGTTAAAACAAATGGCTTGTTTTTTAGATGCTGAATGGTACACAAAAGTAGAGTAATAGTAAGATAGGTTATCCAATGTTTAATAGACGAGCTCAAAGATGTAATAATGAAAGTTAATAATAATACAGTATCTTTCCCTTGTTTGCTGATAATTAGATCCTGATAATCATCGATTTAATCCTGAACAACATGATAATACTATTTTGGTGCTAACATTATTCTCTTAATGTATCAGTAGAGTATTGCAGTGATTATTCTGACTTTTTTAGTTTCTTGGAGTGGCAATGTTTCGCTGTGTTACAGTGCAGTGTTTGAGTGAAATTGCATCATTAAGCGTTGCACAAATGGAACAGCAAAATCCACTTTACGTAAATCAAGTCAAATCATTGTTTAGAAATTCGATGGTGCAGGTGAACTTTTGGTTTTTAGCAAATTAAAATTCAAAATTCTTTTGCTAATTCTATTTGCATTTATGGCAATATTGAAGAAGGTGAAGTTGGGATCACATTCCATATTTTTGTTTGATTCTCTTTTCTTTTGACTTTTTCTTGATGATCTTTTCGCACTTTAGTCCCAAAATCGTCAATAAGCTTGCTATTGCATGGCATATAGTGAATTTGCATAGTTTTATGCTTTTGCAGAGTTATTTTTTTGGAAGAGACGTTATAGTTTTCAAATCATTAAAAATATCTGATTGCAGATTATGAATACAATCGATCCAGGAGTCGATCTCTCCGATGCCTATCGACGTGGTACCGATGCTGACCAAAAGTTTATAGCCAATTTGGCACAATTTTTGGGAACATTTTTAAAGGAAAATTCTCAACTTGTTGAAGTCTTTGGTGATAAAGCGGATGAATTAGATTTGAAAAATGCACATGAAATGGTAAATTATACTGTTTTAACAATCGGATTATCTTTTTCTTTAGCGAATAGAAGAAAATTCGTTAATGATAATCCACTTTTGTTATGTGACTTTTTCATCGAAGAAAGACTTACAAGATTCTTATCAAAGAAAAATGGAATTACAGGAATGAAATATAGTAAGGAAACTATAATGGGAAGAGGTCGATGTTAGACTAACATATCTTGTTATTCTTATTTAAACATTTAAATTACTTTTCAATTCCAAATTAAATATCGTTTCAGGCGTTGCAATATTTGCTGAAGATAAGTATGGTTGATGATGTCGAAGTATTTAAAATTTGTCTGGACTACTGGAACTGGCTTTGCGCGGAATTGTACCGAGAATTTCCGTTCCAGATTGATCGTCCAATAATAAGTGCGTTTCCAATGTTTGTTGGACATCAGGAACCTCCTCGACGTTTGCTTTACAATAATGTTTTATCCGAGGTATGATTTAAGCGAATAAATTCTTTTGAAACCTTCTTATATTAAGATAAAAACTGACTGAGCATTTTCAATGAAAATGATTCATTTTTCCCATATACGGCATAAAATTTCAGCCAATAGATTTTTTAATATGTTTTGCATGATCATGTCATAATCTTGTTAACCAATATTTTAAGATGTGGAAATGATTCATATGCACGTTAGTGTCAATGATTTTAGCCTTTTTCAGGATGAAAAATTTTCAGAAGAACATGCAATAGTTACGATATGTTTCTTTTATAATATTTTTTATTTAATGTTTGCAGTTACGACTAGTAATGATCTCGAGAATGGCAAAGCCGGAAGAAGTGCTTGTTGTTGAAAATGATCAAGGAGAAGTAGTGCGCGAACTTATCAAAGATACAGATTCAATTACCCTTTACAAAACTATGAGAGAAACTTTGGGTATGCATATTCTTGATATACGGTGCTTTTCACTTTAGAAGGAAGAAGTAAGAAGTATACCTTGCAGATTTTATTTCGAGGTTTTTTTTGTTTCGGGACAAAAGGAAGAGAAAATTATTCGAAATAAACATTTAATTGGCGCTATTGTTTTTAATTCAGATCAATATTAATTACAGTTTATTTAACTCATCTTGACTACAAGGATACTGAAATGAAAATGACTGAGAAGTTGCAAAATCAAGTGAATGGCAAAGAATGGTCATGGAAAAATTTGAATACGGTAATTATTTTTAAACTTGATGAAGCATGATTATATTCTGCAATACAACATGTTGAATAGATGTATGGCATTGGTTTTTTTTTTTTTTTTTTTTTATATACAAATGAAGTTTTGTTTTAGCTTTGCTGGGCAATAGGTTCAATAAGTGGCGCAATGATGGAGGAGGATGAGAAGCGATTTTTAGTTGGAGTTATCAGAGGTATCTTTTCAGGCTAACATATATTTGAAATATACGGTAGTCAGAAATATTTCTGAACTTTTTATAGATTTACTCGGATTATGTGAACAGAAACGCGGTAAGGATAACAAATCGGTGATCGCATCAAACATAATGTATGTTGTTGGACAGTATCCACGTTTTCTTCGAGCACACTGGAAATTTTTGAAGACTGTTATCAACAAGCTTTTCGAATTTATGCACGAAACGCATGAGGGCGTGCAAGATATGGCTTGTGATACGTTTATTAAAGTAGCTCATAAATGCAAACGTCATTTTGTTCTGGTATGGTTTTCTTTTAAGCTTATAGATTTTTGGGAATAAACAAATGAATCTTAGTCTGATAGGATTCTTCAAGCAATAATATATTGGAGTTTGTCCAAGGAATTGTTAATGATTTCCGAATGGTCGAGTGCATTAATTAGTTTGAAATAAACTATTTGACTTTTACAGTCCTACTTTTAAGTAGTAATAATTCAACTCTGATTACTGTAGTAACATTAAGATTTAAAAAATTGATAGTTGGTTTTTAAAAAGAAGTTGATTGATCATTTACTGGTCAGGGAAGTGTGAATTTATTAATAATGCTTCAATATTGCAGGAGATTTTTCAGTGTTTAATAAATGCAAGTAATTTACGCGATTATTGATACTACTTAATTTGTATGTTACGTGTTATGGATATTTGGGGATTTATTTGTCGAAATTTCAGACTCAAGCTGGTGAAACAGGTCCATTTATTGATGAGATTTTGGGCGGACTGAATTCAATCATTTGTGACTTATCTCCGCAACAAGTTCACGTCTTTTATGAAGCTGTTGGCTGCCTCATATCAGCACAGACTGATCCGGCTATCCGTGAAAGTCTCATTGAACGTTTGATGCAGCTACCAAATTCGATTTGGGAAGAAATTATTTCTCATGCCAGTCAGGTTGATTTTTCTCGATTTTAAATTCATTCTGTTTTTGAAATTTTATAATAATTCCAAGTGCAGCGACATAAAGATTACTTTTCCAGCTTAGTAGAGATGAAGATTAAAGAGATCTTGATTTTCATTACTGCATTTTGCTTAATGTTTGAAATGATTCAGGTGAGGTGATTTTTAATAATATCACTTACAAAATATGTTTGCGATGCCTAAAAGAAAATGAGTAAGAAAGCCATGAATTTCAGGATATTAATGTTATGAAAGAACAAGAAGTTGTGAAAAATATTATAAATATTCTGAAAACAAATGTTGCTGCTTGCCGTTCGATTGGCGAACCTTTCATCTGTCAGGTATACTCATTTTAGACTGCTTTTCTGGATACTTCAAACAATTATTCCTTATAAATTCTTAAATTACATTCCAAATTTTCAGCTTTCAAAAATTTATCTGGATATGTTGAATGTTTACAAAGTTACTTCGGAAAATATCAGCGGTTTAGTGGCGCAGTCAGGTGAAGAAATTCTCAAGCAGCCTCTGTTGAAGCAGATGAGGGCTGTTAAACGTGAAATACTAACACTTATTTCAACTTGGGTTGGCAAAACTCAGGATGCAAGTGTAAGACTTTCTAAAAGTGACGGAATGAAAATATTGCCAAATAATACAATATCTAAGACCTTAAATCTCGTAATCCATATCTTACAACTCATTATCTTGTTTGAGCTGTAATTTGCGACAATTAAGGTGTAGAAATGATTTAAGTTTTATGACTGACTGCAACTTATGTTTTGAGGAAGACTCTAGAATGATAGTTGCTCTATGATGTGTGCATGTGAATTTTAAAGGAAGCTTGAATAATTTCAGGTTATATTAGAAAACTTTGTTCCGCCGTTATTTGACGCAGTTCTTTTTGATTATCAGCGCAATTGTTCAGCAGCTCGTGAACCAAAAGTCCTTTCATTACTGTCTATTATCGTTTCGCAATTACAGGTAGCCTAATTGTGACCTTTTTTTTAAAACCTATAGCATTTAATCTTTTGAATCTATGTGAATTAGAAAAGACAAAATAGATATCTTAGATATTGGATTTTTTATGGGATGATATGAAAATTCGCTATATGTGTTGCAGTAATTTTGAATTTCTTTCGTTGCAGTCAGCAATCAATCCAGAAGTGATCCGTATATTGGATGCTGTCTTTACTTGTACTCTGGAAATGATTAATCGCGACATGGAAGAGTATCCGGAACATCGCTTAAACTTTTTAGTCTTCTTCAAGCTTTAAATCACGAATGCTTTGATGTGCTTATATCACTTCCCCGGAGCATTTCCGTTTAATTGTGGATGCTGTAGTCTGGGCTTTTAAGCATACTATGAGAAATGTTGCAGAAATCGGTATTATTTTTGTCTTACAAATTAATCCACCTATTTCGACTGTCTGTAATTCTCTAGAAAACCGAAATTATATTTCTAAGTTTGTTATAATGAACCAGAATATTTGTTTGGCAGAATACTTATTTTATATGTCGACAACTAAATAAAATGGCTATTTCATATTTTAGGGTTGGATATTCTGAGGGATATGCTCACCCAGTTCGGCGTCCACGCAAATAAGGAGCGAGCACAAACTTTTTACAAACACTTTTTATGGAAATACTCGTTCATGTACTAACTGTTGTCACCGACAGTAACCAAATTAAAATCCTCGGTAAGTAACTAAGAATAATAAATAAAAATCTCTTCGTTAAACGTAAGTTTTATTTATTTTAATTTTTAGGCATCTAGGTATGCTTACAATTTTCATAATAAGCTAATATTGTTATACTATGCTTATATCTATTGCCATTATTATCATTGCATTTATTTCATTATTATTATTATTTTTAGATAAATCCAGAAGATTTATGATAATATAATAAATACGACAAATAATAAATAATAATATGTGAAACAATAATATTGAATGCTAAAATAAGTGAGAGCGGCAGCAATCAGTGCTAATGTAATAAAATGGCGAAAAATGTTCTCCATTATGCGTCTTTTTTATAGGCTTATCGTGCTACGCAGACATTTTATGTACCTTATTCTATGCAGCCGAAATGTCCATCACTGAACAGCTGAATCCTCCTCAGTCAAACATCGATTATATTTATATGCACATCAGCGAAACTTTTGCACAAGCGTTTGATAATTTGACGCCGTAAATTTACATCCTCCTTTGTTTTATTTTGCCATGACTTGTTGAATAATTCACTGAAGTTCTTTGTTCCATGTACTGTAGATTTTCTAGGAAAGGAAACTTTCATGAGGTAACATACCGTAAACAAATGAAATCGAAAGAGATTTGATTGAACATTAAAAGATGCGGAAAGAAGATAATCCGCAATCCCCGCTAAAATATTGTCTTCTTTCAATTTATTTTTTAGTGATCAAATTCGTGTCACAGTGAAAGGCTTTTTTTCATTCAATGTCGATTCAGTGAAAATGAAGAATCATTTGCGTGATTTCTTGGTTCAAATCAAGGTAAACTGTCCATTTTACCATTTCTATTAATTATGATTCATAGTTCAAATTGATACATATTTGAACTTCTGGAAGAACGAATTGCTAAAATGTCGTCTTTCTCGGAATTGTGCAACATTTACTTGTTGCTTCTATAATCGAAAAACTAATGGTCGCATTTTCTTTTCTTTTTCCGTTTCAAAATTTCCATTTGTTTTCTTTTATAGGAGAGAGTTGGTGAAGACACATCTGATTTGTTTATCGAAGAACGGGAACAGGAGATTCAAAACGTTCAAAATGCGAAAAAGAGGTAACAATGGCTTATTCTTGATATTCAAAGTGCATAAAATGATAAAATACAGAAGTATTTTTTGTTAATTCCTTTCTTATTTTTTATAATGCATTTCTTTTATGTTTAAGGTTCCTGGTATGCTAAATCCACATGAGATCGCTGACGATGATTTGATGAAATGAACAGAGAAAAACAAAGAGGTATTACTTCTTCCATCATCGGTATATCTATTCGCGTGTTTTTTTTGATTACTTCATCAGAAATTTCAACTTTTCTCCAAGTAATTCATTATCAGTTTTTCCTATTGAAGTTTTAATAATAGTTGTATGGAGTTTGTTGTATGTTTATTCGTCGTTTTTCTTATATTTAATTGCTTATGAAATTCAATTTGTTCAGAAGTGATTTTTTCGAAGACAAATAAGATATTTATATGGAATTGTATCTAGCTTTCTTATTAATATTTGCTTAAAAGTTTATTTACATTTCATTTGTTTGGCAATCAATTTGTTGAGTCACCGAACATCACCTATTTGTTGAACAGAGTGTTTTTTTTTTTCATTGTCAGATTTTTATTTTTCTTGAAACAAAAATTCTCTTGTACAAATAATGATGATTTTAATGACGAATTGGAGTAGTATCGTATCAAATAGATCTCCTACAAAATATGTTATACGAATCTATCATACGTGCGTATTCTTCCGCTTTTCATAAGCTATCATCAAAATTCTTTTGGTCATTATGATTTACATTGTTGTATTAATTATAATTAATCTTTGCATTTTGTTTGATTATGTCGTATTATTCGTCTTTGTAATGTTTTTTGTTAGTGCAGTTTACTGGTTTAAATTCATTCGTTTTTTCGATTTTACCTAAAAATATATTCTGAAGGATACATTACCACCGAACATATTTCTTTCTTCCATATTTGCGATATGCTAAAAAATTGATGGCTTTTAAATTCAGAAGACAGTGATGATGCACTTTTTCTGGTCATCTTTAGAAGATATATAATTTATAAGCTTTCTTTGACTGCATAATTTTCTTTTAGGACTGCTTTTGAGAGCTATGTGTGTCCAAAAGAAAAAGTTGCGGACTTAGCATAGAGATTCGTTCCCCTGAGATTTGTCATTGATAAACGGCGTCGTATTTTGATGATAGTTCTTGAAAAGACAGGAAAGAAAAAAATGCTCGATTCCGCCTTTTCTGCCTATTCATTATGCATTAAATACTGATTTCTTTAGGAAGAGAATTTATCTTACATACTAGAAGTATAATACATACCGTACTATGAAATCAAATATAACCGTATAATGACTGCGCAAAAAAAATTTTGAAAAAAGGAATACAATGACTTATATGGAAAGTAACAAAATACCTGATACCTGTGGAAGGATAGCAGAGCATTATACGGAGTTATTCACTTTCAGGACTAATACCAGAATCTGTATTCTATAAGAATAGGCCTATTATTTCTCTAAAAAATGTTGATATTTTAGTAAGCAATTTGCCAAAAAATGAAATGAGCATGTATGAATCGGATCAATCGGTATTCTATTCTTTCTTGAATGAATCATAGAAAAAACAAAAGAAGTGGATAGGTGGAATTAGTATATCAAGAATCATGAGTTGTTATGAGACATGAATCTAAATGAGAATTAATAGCATTTTCCGGAACATATGCATTACATACTGGGCATGATACGCAAATAACTACATCACTATCAATTGATTCCAAGTTTCCATTACTCTCCGGAATCTTTTCTTTCCCCAACAGTCTAGAGCAATTTTGTGGCAACGTAACAGCTACCGCATCCTCTTCGACTAATACAGTCATTTTTGGTGCTCTGAGAACATTCTTAACATCATAATTTTCAGCAGAATGCAGTTTAGGTTTTATTCCGCTGATACCAACACTGCTTTCAGGTATGCTTACGTTAAGATTGCAACTTGAAATATTCTCTAAAGATGGCGATAGGCGACCTAGAACATGGCCTTTTCCAGTGAAATATTGATCTAGAGGCTTTTGCAACGTCTGAGATCGAGATTTCCCATTTGACACTTCTGATACCTTCTTTTTCGTACTATAGCCTTCTGGTTCTCTGACTTTGATAAAGTTACCTATAAATGATGTTTGGTACAATTAAATCTTTAAACTAAGAAAAATCTGCAGTGGAATTTAGCGGTACCTCCACAAATCATCTGATGTTCCTTCCACCAGAAATCATTTTTGCCTGGAGGACGGTTCATTGATCGTTTCACCCAACCGTAAAATGGTGGACGCATCCTAAAAGCGCATGCATATATCATTTTCAAGAGTTCAAGGAACTTTTCCAAAGTCCAAGGAATTTTATTCTTTTATTCATATGTAAAATCTATAGAAACATATATTATTATTACTACTATGTTTCAAATTTGAGTATGATTTAATCGATCGAAATGATATTTTCAATACTTGTAAATTCGCTTCACTGCGATATCGTCAGATAATTAAAATTATTTAAAATCGAGTTCACGCTTGATAAAATTCTTAAACCGCGGATAACTTACCGGCAAGCGCCAGTGCATCTCCACCAGTGCTTTTGATGATATCTCACTTCATCATGAAAATTATGATAAATACTGATATTTGTTCTTGCGATCATGTTAATGCGACGCATATGGAACTGAAACATTGGTCCATGTGCATCATGATCCCTGGAAAAAAATATGATGTTAAAATCGATAACAAAATAATATAGAAAATTGCAGCAAGAGTGTGCGAAATTTTTTGAAAATTATAAAATAATGCTGTCGATTTTAATTCGACAAAAATTTAGTTATTAGTAGAAAATTCACATGTCTCCGTTGGAAAGAAATAAATAAGCATGAATCATCTCGTGTAGCAATGTCTCCACCAGATCTTTTCGAGGTCGATATTGGAGAAGTGGCTTACTGAGTCGAATAGAACAAAATTTACCCTTCTTTTCGAAACTACATAAACCTGCACACCTGCAAATATGTTTCTTCTAACTTCATAAATTATTAAGCAATCTAAGTCATAAAAATTTCTATTACAGCTTATCACGACAAACATGTAGCATAACGAGACATAAGATTTTTATATCAAAGATGAAGTCTCCAGTAGTAAATTTTCATGCCTAACTTCCAATTACCATCTGCAAGTAAAACTTACAAAGTCATTCGAGAACTCCATTTCACTTCACATGCAGCCAATGCTCCATTGAAGAAAGTATCATCATACTGTTTGAAAAGTGCATGTAAATTTGGAGTCGGATCAATTACTTCCCAAATTGGATCCACCAAGGAGTTCGAGTCGCATGAACTACTGGATGAGCTAGGAGGAAAGTCTAAAAAACTTCAAAGCTAGGAAAATTCTATGGTAAATGAAGTCAATGTAATATAAAATAACTCGTTCATTCATGAATCCAATCCTCTAACCGTCAATTTATATGTGCTCAAATTTATATTTATAAATTACATTTAGAATTCATTTAACAATCAATTAAAAAAGAAAAAAACTTACTGTTGGAGAACTGTATCGTTTTTCTTTGGTGATATATCTTGAAGTGTATGAACATGTTGTAGATCTTTCAATCCAAATATCTTCTTATTCATAAAATCTCAAATAATGAATCTAAGCAAGTAAAGTAGCATTAACTCTCTCAAAAATGCAAAGTGTAAATAATAACAGATTTCACACATATTATCCAAAAGTAATTTCACAGAGAAGGAGATAGATGTAAAACAAATCATCTTTGTAATGTGATGAAAATTCTACAATCTGGAAAGTTTATTCCTGGAATTTTCCAAAAAAAAAAAACGCAACCAAATCTAAAAAAGATGTACCGAACCAGCACCGCAAATTTCCGGAATATGGCATATATAAGTTGAATTTGCCTCCATATCAGAAGCATATGAGAAAATGTGAATTAAGAGAATGAGTAGAATTCTACATGAAGAGAATGCTATAAAATTTAATGGCCGTAGAACTTCGTATGAATGTAAAATAAAAACTTTGTATTTTATAGATTTTTAAATGTTGAAATGTGATAATAATGATTCGCTGTAAACCGATAAATTATTTCCAATTTCAACATAGCATATGAAACAATAAGAAATCTGATAATGGCAATAAACCAAAAGAATTGATGCTTTTAAAGATTACAATATATCTCGTCCGCAAAATCAGTTGTCTATTCGTGGCTTATTAGTAAAGTTTAACAAAAATGAACAACCACCACAAAAACGCACCGGAACCCTCTTCCGTAATCCAGAATTGCTTTCAAAAACCCGCGTATACAGAAATAATGAAGCCCTTTCATCATTATGAAATTTTTGAGGATCAGATCCTGATCAATTGCTTATGTTATTGGATGATTATGATATAAACTTATTCAGGGTAAAGAGTTGTTAACGATGTCAAAAGTATGTTTTTAGAAACTTTTTTGATTTTGTAAAATTTCAATAGAAAATAGAGTGTTAACGAAATTTGAAAAAAATTGAAATTTAAAATTATTCTTATCAGATAAGCATATAATTGAAATTTTAAAAAATAAAATTTAAAATAAAACAGAATTTAAGACTGAAAAGTTTAAATACTTTGAGTATCCATAATAATTTCTTAGTTTATAGATTTTACAGAAATTCATTATTATTTTCTTAGATATAATCGTATAGTTGTATGAAATTTTAAAATGTGAAATTTAAAATAAAACTATGATCAAAAAATTTGAGCAATTTGAGCATTTTAGTTATCTATAAAAATTCATTAGTATGCAGATTTTATAGAAGTTAAAATTTTAAGTTAAATTGCAAATCTTCTTTAAGATAAATGATAATATATTTGTTAATTTAAATTTTTGCATCATATTTACAGTATTCTAATATTTCGTTCTATATACAAATATATTTTATATTTTATAAGATGAAAAGAGAGGAAGAGAGAGAGTTTTTTTCTACTCCAAACTTTTCAGATTGAAATTCCAACTTTTTCGGAACATTGGAGCAAAACTGATCTGGTAAATTGGATCAATTCAAGAAATGAGCCTGTTGAGGTCATTATTTTAAACATATCACTTCTTTTTAGTTCCTTCAAATATTCTTTTTCAAATATAATTTTACTTATTTATCTAAGTTCACAGTTTCTTTTTAACTTCGTAGACATTTGATCTAGGAATATTACATTCGCTTTACTAAATTAGAAATTTTTAGAATCCGAAAAGTATTTTAAAAGAATCTGAAATTTATTTTTTTTTGCCTTTTGTGATGCTTCCAGAAAATTTTTAATTTCCGGAGTAATGATGATTACTTTTTATCAAATAAAGCTAGAGTTCATCGTAACTGGTATCAATTCCAATTATAGATGATTCCATAATATTTCTGAATTTCATTAATTTTGAATTGTTGTAATTACATCTTATCATGATGTAAATAAATAAATAAATAAATGATCATTTTGCTTTTCAGACGTTATTAGAAGCAGTTGAAACAGAAATCAGCGAAGCAGAAAATTTATTGGAAGGAATAAGAAATAAATTTCAACGCATCAATTAGTACCCTTTTTTTTCAACATTGTTATGCCAGCTAAAATATGCTGACAAATATTTAAATGCTGAATAACTAATTGATAGTCCTTATTTATTTCTAATTTTTCATATCCGGTTGAAGGCGATGTCTTTTATTCTGAAGTGTAATCTAGCAATAATTTTTGTTTAAATCGAAAGATTCATCTTTTATTAAAGCGATGAAAGCAATTTGGAAGAATGTGCAAGATCTTGTGCTGAACTTCGAGAACGATTAAAAATGGTAGTGGATGCGCAAGCCAAAAACCAATTTGTTAAAGAATTTGATGCTATCGCGATATATGATAAAGCTGATAGGCGAGCGGCTGATCTTGTCAAAATTTTAATGGTTAGCAGAGAACGAAAATTTTCATTGAATACTATTATCTTGTATGAAATTACGTTTAATACTGCTTAGTTAGTAAAAATACATTGTTTTCACTGGGATAAATAATTTCTAACAAATGCTTGAGTTTTAATTGATTGAGAAATAAATTTTACATTAAATAAATTTATGAATACGACTATATGACGATAAATAACGTTTATTTGCAGGCTCGTAAATCATGGAACGAAAATGTTCTTATTATTGAAAATTTGGACGGAAATGAACCAGCACCGGAGGATGTTGTTATCAATTTGCAAAAGCTTACGAAACTCTTTCTGAAGTTGTGGAATTTATGACTTGAATTTTCCTACCCTAAGCTTTGTAATTATTAAATTAGAAACCGAAATCGTGCAGTAGTGAAAATTTTGCTGTTGATGAGTTGTGTTCTTCTGATAGATGATTTCAGTTTTTGGATGTTCCGGAGCGGGCACGTTTTCTGGAAAAAGTGAAAGATGTTTTCTTAAGTTGGTATTCGACACGTGTTGTGTTAGCCATACAATCAGAAACACCAGTGGATGATCTTTTGCCGATCAAGCAAAAATATGAAATGTTACGAAGGATTGAAGGTTTTCCTATGTTTTTTATCAAATTCCTCGGAAGAGATTTAGTATTCCTTTCAGAATACAAAAAGTTTGGATTAGCTATGCATCAACTTTTATCTGTAAAATTTGAAAAATTTCGATTAATTTCAGATTTTAATGATGTTATCAAGCATTACGTGGAAGATGAGAATAAATTTAGTTTTCATATGGCCAATAATTTGTCCGATTTATTCTTGGATACTCGTGATATCGTGATGTCAAATTATAAACGGCTCCTAGATGGGTAAGTTCTCATCATTATAAAACGTTAATATTATAGTTAATATAACTTCTTGATATAATAATTAATATATTTCTGGAAACAATATTAATATGGAATGGTTGATGCTTGAATTCGTTTATCTAAATTTATGTAGGCAATTCATTATTTTAAATAAAGCGGTTTTTACTTATCATATATTTAATTACATAAATGGAGTGGAAGTAAGCTTTGCGAGCCAAATAATTTGCTTTTCAAGTAATAATCAATGTTATTGAAATCATAATATTCAAAGGTGAAATTTTGTTTGGAATTTTTTCATAAATTCCGAAAATTCTAATATTTTTTCAGATGGGTAGAAAAAGTTGTTGATGCTCCAAATGTTTTTTTGTCGAATACATTTACCGAAGGTATTTTAATGCGAGAAAACGAAATCAAGGACGCATGTACAAATACAATTGGAAAAACATTAGAAGATG
This sequence comes from Dirofilaria immitis, assembly GCA_024305405.1. Lineage (NCBI taxonomy): Eukaryota > Metazoa > Nematoda > Chromadorea > Rhabditida > Onchocercidae > Dirofilaria > Dirofilaria immitis. The sequence continues at coordinate 1,407,351 of JAKNDB010000085.1, forward strand.
ACTCATCTGGTTCACAAACGCTGAAAATGATTTTAGACTTCAGAAAAGTTGGTGAAATTATGTCTTTTACTTGTATTTTTCTTTTTCTATCAATTTTTAGGAATTTCTACAAAAATACGACTCTTTTCGATATGATTACTATTTGTGTTTTATATGATATATAATATTTTTCCATATTTAATACATAAACTTTCAGTGATTGCTAATACTCTTAAAAATCTAAAGAAATACATCATAAATGAATTAGTCATGTATTTAATCAGATACTTTTTATGATATTATAAAAACTGGTTTGTATATTTTTGAGCTTTATTTTAGAATTAATATAAATTTCAGGTATTGTCGCAGTACATATCACATCCTGATGATGACAAATCCATAGCAGAATGTATTACACAATTTGGTGAACTTCTTCTGTTTTACGTAGCCGGTGAATATATGAAACTGACAACATCGTTCCTGGCTAACTGTTCGAATATTTCATTAGTTTGTTATTAATCAATTTTGGTTGTTTAATTGGAAAAATAGTTGGTGCCTTCTCTTAATCCGTAGAAAAATTTTTTTTTAGAAATTGTTGTTTTTATTGTCGTCCTGAAAATTTATGAAGAAAGACTAGTAGAAGTAATCAAATTGCGGTTATTTTATTGATTTTTAGGACTCCACGCATACTTTCACGTGCTTGGAACAACTTTCTAACAGGTTATCACAACTTATCGAAGAAAGTAATTATTTGATGCAAATGGCTAAAGAAACATTTGGCAACATTGCAATTATTTTTTAGTCCCTGCATTTCGGGTAAGTATATATGAAGTATCCATAACTATTCAGTTATTCCATTCGTGTGAGGTATGGATGTGTATGTGAATGACAATTTTTATATGCATTATAGTAACTTGTATTGAAGCGTATAATATGTTTAAATAATTAGGAAATAATTATGAAGAAATTATGTATTGTTAGCTGAAGTATGCTATCATAAACATTTATAGACAATGTATGAAAATGTGATATCGATACTGGATAAATTCTATAAAACGAATATGATTAAGAATAATGTTAAAGATGAAGATATTTTGCGTTTGGTGAGCTTATCAGGTTTATTTTTATTGTTTGATTTTTGATGATTATGTCAAATTTATAGTTTTTATGATGATTTTCAATGCTTTATTTTCCTATCTTTAATCAACTAAGTTCATATTTCCAGGAAATTTCTGAATTTTTTTATTATATGAAAAGAAATCTCCTCAGTTTCAGTTTTACACTGATAACTGAGTATTTTAGGACAACTTTTGACATGGATTGATAATGATAAGCAACGACTGAAAGATATGTTGGAACAATTAGGAGTCGCTGAGACAGATCCTATTATCAGTGGGTTATCAAAGAAGTTGTGCAACGAGATTTCAACTTTCCAAAACAAATTATCTGGTTTGCGTGTTAATCTTTTCATAATTTTTATATGATGAAGCCTAAATAGTAGGAAATTTAATTTTCATCACAAAAAACAGCTTTCTTTTTTTTTGGAATAGCAAAGAGAACATTTCTCAAACTAGACATTACTGCTTGATAGGTGTTGTATTAATAGATTTATCAGACAAAGTTTTTCTATTTGATTGAAATACAAGTCAATTTTGTCATAGTTAACTTATAATTAAATTCAAATAGAATTCTTAAATATCATTAATTTTGCAATATTTCGAATTTTATTTGCAGTTAAAGGAGAAGGTGATATTAGCTTAGCAAAAGCACGTGTGGAAATTCGGAAAATGAACAAACGATTTATTGCGCGTACTGTTGAAGTACTTTCACGTATTTTGGTCAGAGATATGGAAAATGGCTTGCGAAATATTGTGAGTTAACTTTTCTGTTATTCGAACTTTCGGATTACTTTCTTCTGATAAATCATACATTCTGTCATAATCAGTGGTGATAAATAGTATCAACAGTTTTCATTTATGAATTTATTAGATTTTATTCGAAATTAAGCGAAAAAAAGCTTTGGAAATGTAAATTATCGTTAAACTTCATCATTGCAGCCACTATTTCTATTTTTGATTGCTGGAATTCGTGGGTTATTTTATTACAGATGTCAGACAAAAGTACTGAGAATGTGAAAATGCAGGAAAGCACAAAGGTACCATCATTTGGAACTTCACCCAATGAATTTGTGACGGCAGCCGGTGTCGCACTTCTTTCATTGGCTCATCAATTATCTACCTATTCTCAAGATAGTAACATGGCTTCAGCTATTATGTTTGCTGCAAAGCTGGAAACTGTAGGTGAGTCATTTAAGGGAGTTGCAGTAAAAAAATGAAACTTAGACAGTTATTCATTGTTTCTGTGATGGCATAATTATATATTGATATTCATGAATCATACTATTGATCTGATGATTTAAAGTATTTCTTCTTTAAAGTAATTCATTTAGAAGTTTTCCGAATATTATCCAAATAACATATAAGTGAATCACACGCAGCAATCATTCAACATATTCTGATTTTTTTCAAGAGAATTATTTATTATCCAATATTCATTTGTGTGCATTATTTAGTCGTTGTCAACGTCATATGAAAGTGAATATTTAGATTAACTTTAATAGGAAAGATTAATTGCTTTCCTTCATATGAAAACCTAAATACTTTTATTGATTTTTAAAACAACTTTTGGGAACAGAAATTTTTAAAGTCGTATGTACCACACTTTTTTCAGATGATATTCCATCTTGGTGGATTAGTAAATGTGCGATTGCCGTGCAAGAATGTTTTGTTGATACAGTTGGTGATATTGCCGAATATTCGAATTCGCTATGCAGACAACTTTCAGTTAATTATAGTTAGTAGTTTTTGTTTACAATTTCATCTCTCCAATATGAGCCATATATATATATATATATATATCATGCAGTTAGTGGATGATTTTTTGTTAGCTGATGGATTTTATTAATTAACCGGTCTTTCCTAAATGAATGTCGGAAGAAAAAGACGATTAAAATGAAGTCATTATTATTTGTGAAATTTTTTTAGTGGCAGGAGAAGTTTTTATGGAACACCTAAATTATCTACATTTTCATATCTTTTTTTTGAAATTAAGATATGATGTGTAGTTTAGAATGCGCTGGTAACTCGGGGAATGTTGACATTTAGAAGCAAATACACAGTAATGGCTAAATCATGCATTTCCTTAGATAAATAGCGGCAAAAATTAGATTAAATGAAGGAAGTAGAGAAATGTGCAAAATTTTGCAAGCATACAAAAGTTTGTGGTGTAATAATTGAGAACAGTAGTAAGAAGTTTCATTATCGATTCGAAGTAGTACTTTTCAGCATATTTGGCTGATGTGTTCGAAGATTTAGGAACGACGAAGATATCAGATTTTGTCAATATGCGGCAAATGTTCCTTGATGCTGGATATCTTGAGTCATAGAATCGTGATCATTTTTATTAGGTTATTTATTCATTTCTATTGTCGTGAGAAATACTGTTTTATTATTTGCATTTTTCTGTAACGTTATTGATTTGAATGATGATTAATAAATATACGGCTTAATCAATAACGATGCTTTGTTGCTGATCAATAAATTCACTACTGTTTTCCACTATTTACATTTTTGATCGATACATGTAAATTATGTTTGCCTAACTATTTGCTGAATTGTTTACTGAAATAACTACTGTTGATATTTCGAAACATGTTTAATACTCCTTGGTATCTCTAATAAATGGATGTAGTATGTTGCAAAGGATAGATGCGATTTGCAGGACTTGAATGCACAAGTAATACTGTCACCATGTTAACTTTTCCTCCTGATCTCTCTATCTCATCATTATCATAAATTGAAAAATCTCATTCTCGAATTTAAGTTTTCTTACTATAAAAAAAGCTGAAATTCAATCTCAGTCCAAATTTATTACTTCACTCCTGGTCATAACTGATTTAGTAATTTATTATACAAATATTGTGATATGTATCTTATCATTTCTTGTTATTAATCGAACTTTGGGATTTATTATTCATCAACTTTTGTATTTCAAGATTTTTAATTTTTGTATAAGCAGGAACCAGAAAAAAATATATCCTTCTTTTGGTTCATGTACCCATTTAACGGAATTTCAAAATACGTGTTTACTAGCACTTCTAAGTTTCATACTGTCTGTAAAAATATAAGCATTTTACAAGTTGTAATTTAAAGAAAGTTAATTATTAACCGAAACAGAATCTAAAACGTTACATACTATAGATTCCATAAATGATTTTTAATTAGGCTAATGGAGAGAGAAAAAAAGAAAAAATCCTAACAACGATAATTATTAGGTTGATATGAAAGTTTAAATTGAATTTTGATATGAATTAAATTAAAATTAAAAATGACATTTAACTTCGTATCATACATACATCAGAAATAGAAAATGTCATGTAGTGAACCATTCTATTTGTAATAATTAAAATTTAATCATATAATATTGTTAATGCAAAATTAATAAATAATACAATGAATCGATAGGTATTTAAATTGAAAAAAAAACGGGTCATTAAATTATTTAAAATTTTTATTTTAGATTTTATAAAATTAATAATTATCATTAGATTATGATAAATTTGATAAAATAATTTTATATCTTCCTTTTTTCATAGCAATAAATATTATCACAGTATGCATCTACTAAGATATAATTTGACGTCATCAGTAACATAATTTGACGTCATTAACGTCATATTATTGCTTTCTAATACATAGATAGGAATCAAAACATCATATTTGTATGAATATGATCAAAATTTAACTAAACATCAATCAATAAATGCATATGTATAATACATGAAAAGATTGAAAAAATTACTCCCGTTTCATTTAAAATAAACTTCTAATCTATCTCACGTTAAATGTGTAACCTATCTTACGTCAAATATGCAACTCCAATTTATCTCACCTGAAATTGTGTATCTTTAATCTAACGTATAACGCTAATCCTACATCATTGTGTAATTTTAACCTGTTCGACATCAGTGTGTACCTCTAGTCTATCTCACATCAAATCTACTATTTTAATTTATCTCGCGCAACTCTAATCTATCTCATATCAAATATATATCTTTAATCTATTCGACCTCAAATGTTATCTTATGTTAAACGTGTAACTCTAATTTGTCTTACGTTAAATGTATAGCTATGAACTTTTCACGTCAAATATGCAACTGTAATTTATTTCACGTTAAAATATGACTCTAATCTATCGCTTATCAAATGTACAACTCTAATCTGTCTTCCGTCAAATACATGCAGTTCTAATTTTCTTACGTTAATTACGTTAATCGTATAATTCCAATCTGTCTCGCATCAAATATGTAAGTTTAATTTATCTTACGTCAAACGTGTGATTATAGAAAATACGTGTAGTATGGGAAAGATATATTATTAAACATCATTTAATAATTTAACTTCCACGTTCCTTTCTTTTTCTTTTTCCCCCATTTTTAGTAAAATCAAAGAAATGATAATATAAGTACATTTATGTCACGATAAATGTCATCGAATGTCAACCAATTAAAATCGGCAAAAGAGTACAAGTTGGAGGATTTAAAGAAGTTAAATGGATGATGATAAATGTTGTTAGTATAGTATAAGATGTCAAATTCGGTCGTTGATCGATCGAGTGATGATAGGTCCATTCGAGATATTGATTTCCATCGATGGACACAAATAATTGAGCATAGATAGACAAATACATCCATACACATACACATACACACACATACATATACATACATACACACACACATATATACATATATATACAAAGAGATAGACAGACAGACATGCATATATACATACATACACATATGCACACACCCACACACACATACATACATTGATGGAGAAGTCTTGTCGATTGTAAGAAGTAGCACAGCTGTTTATGCTTTTTATCTATAATGATCGAACTGATCCATCTCGATGCATACATGCATACATACATACATACATACATACATACGTACTATATTAATCTATTTGGCCATTTGCCACTTTATTATTATTATTCTATACCAATTTTATACTATTTATTAATGAGAAAATAGGCATATATATATAGAATAATAATAACAATATATATATATATGCGTATAATCTATGGCATATATATATTTATATATAGAATAATATATATATATATGCATATAATCTATGGGATAGTTTATTATTTGTACTCTAAAATTATTTTGCTTATTTCATGCATTATATGCTATGTATTGCATTGATTTTGTTGAAAATTTATTAATGAGAAGAATTAAATTAATGTAAAATTTTAATATATAATTATATGGGTATAGAATAATATAAAATATATAGTTCTATAATATATAGGCATAGAATAAAAAATAATTGAAAATGGCTAATTAGAAAATCATTTAGTATTAAGCTTTAAAAAAAAAGTGGAAAATTATACGTATATATTTTGTTTTGTTATAAATATATTTTATGCATTATTAATATAGTTTATATTGATCTTTGTTTTTTTATACCTAATTGTTAATTAGGAAATTAATTAAAATATTAAATTTAGAAATGGAAAATTATAAATTATTTGAATTTGAAATAATTTCATTTATCCATGTTAACAATGATTTATTGGGAAATATTAGAAATTTAACGATTTAAAAGGGGAAAAAAATTTATATTATAATATATTGGAATTTGTATTGTTTAAATTTATAATTAATTATTATATTTATTATTATATTATTATTATTATTGTTTAATAAATTTTTATATTATATTATCAATTACGAATGATATTTTTATTTTTATTTTAATTCTTCGAATTTTTTTCTTTTTTTTGTTATTTGATTATAACATTTTTTTTTCTGATAAATTTGAAATAAATAATATTGAAAACAACGAATTATATTAGCATATTCTCGACTTATTTGATTTTACATCCGATGCATTCTTAATATTCAGCTTATTCGTTAATGATATATATAGCATGTAGGATACAAACAACTATTGAGCTTATGATGTTGAAAATCTATAATTCATATTAATATATATATACATATCACATAGAGCAATGGACATTTATTGATTTCATCTATTTGATTTTCTCTTCCTTATCTCGAAGTTATGGATCATACTAACTTATGTCATATATGATACGATATATCACAATAGTTATCGATTTTTAAAATGCTTATAATGTCGCAAAGTGCATCATGTTATAAGACTTCATGAAAAGTTTTCGCTGTCGCAGGCATACTATAATGTTGCAAATGGACATCGCATTAAGGTCTCATGAAAGACTTACGATGTCGCAGGCATGATATAATGTCGCAGATGTGAATCATATTAAAATCTCATAATAGGCCTATGATTCGCAGATGTGTATCACTTTAAGATCTCATGAAAGGCTTATAATGTCACAAATGTGTATCAATCATCCCAAATAGATATCAATTGTTTTTTTTTGAAAGCTTTGATAATAGCATGGTCATATGATTTTTTTTATCGATTCACATTTCTAGAATTATCATCTAAGATTGTGAATCTAAATTAGGAACTAAAATTTATTAAGAATTATACTTCCGTTTTATTAAATATTGATTATTTAATGCCGCCTTATTAAATATTGATTATTCAATTATATTTCCATTTTATTAAATATCGATTATTCAGTGAAATTATATCTTTCGAATTGAGCATTTAGTTATCGATTTTTTTTGCAGCAAATTTACTTTTATGTTTTTTTAGCATTATTTATTCCATAATTTTCTAGAAAGATGTATAGAATTGGGAGAATTTTGCTCTATATATCATATATGTTTATGCATGTTATTCGACTAAAATAGAATAAGTTGTATTAGTCGTAATATCTTATAGTATTATTTTCGATTCCTATATAATAATTATTAGTAATTTGATTTAATCACAGCGTAATTTATTAACGCACTTAGGTAATATTATTGCTTATCAACGCTTCATATAATTCATTTCACATCTTCTATCTGCTTATTGAATTTATCATTTATTTTAGAATTTTTGTATTTATGCATACTTTATATCTGCATACTCGACGTTGTTAATGCATAATTACAATGGCGCAGAATATGTATCGAGTTGGAGGTAAAGCTTATTTTATGTCAATTATTCGAAAATTATTAATAAATAGTAATTAATAATAAGTAATGATGATTAATAAGTAATGATAAATGATACAAATAATTAATGAAAGATGATTAATACATGATTTGACTTTTTTAGTATATGTATTCATTCTTTTAGACTTTGTATACTTCGAAATTTCAAGTGCGGCGCCGTATCAAGTGCGAAAAATTGAAGAACTGAATAAGGTAAGCAATATACTTGTTTATATTGTTTTACTAAATTAATTACTTAGTTAATCAATGATTGTTTTATCTTATCTTACAAATTTGCCTCAAGCAAGATTTAAAATAAATGATCGTGTATAATAGTTTATTTTCTTTCCACTTTGTCGTCTTTGATTTTCTTTGCATTTTGTCACCTTTGCCGAAAGATGAATTTGAAAAATGAGTTCAAATTTCTTTTGTTTTTTTTCCTAGGTTAAGTCTGCTATGGTTTTCTGACTAGATCAATGCGTATTATCGGTAACGGAGAATATTATATATTTTAAATGTTTATGGTAATATTTGGAATTCGGTTATGATTTCAGACGCCATCAGGAAATGTTGAAGCAAAGGTGTCATGTTTTTGTCGAAGACGCGACTTACCTACATCATTGCTTAAAGTAGCCGATCGAGCAGAAAGGGTCGGTAAGTAATGCCATATGCATAGCCAAATAAAAAAATAAGCATATAAAGCGACCACTTTGTTTTTCTTACTTTAAGTTTATTAAGTTTATTCTTTTCTTTTTTTTTTCAAGATAAGGTGATAAATACACGACGACGTCTTGTTGTTACACCATCTGCTCCTACTGGTGATGCAAGTGATGAATCGTCCGATGGAACGAAAAAGGTAACATATCTGAATTAATGATAATATTATGCCAAAATTTTTCAAATATTTTTTAACATTCAAATAATCTAAGAAAGAGAATATTTGATAAAATCTCTTTCATTATATTTCGATATTGGAAACGATTTAGTAATTTTGACGGTCTGGGCATGGATTTACTATTGTGTCAGATATGTATTGCAAAATATTTCAGTAGCTGAAATTTTTGGATATAATATTATCCTCAGTTATTTAAAATTAATATGACAAGCAATGTTATTTTTATGGCATTGCGACAATAATGTAATTAATTTGTACAGATGATGAAAGTTCGCCTGAAAATGGTCAACGAAGCAATCTGGAAGCTAAAGATGATAATATTTTAACAACTGATGCTCGTGAGGAGAGTGATTCACCAAAGCCTATGTGTGTAGATGCTGGTGATGAAGAAATGGAATCTGGGAATAAAGGTAATTTTATTCTACTGCTGTTAAAAATGATGTATTTTAGTTGATGTTTTTGGTTTCACATTTTCGGAAGGTCTGCATTGCGAATGAAATTGAATCTCTTGGATCTGATTATTTTAGATACCAAGGAGGATGGTGAAAAGGATAAAGATAGAGAAAGGTCGAAGGAAGGTGGTTACGGTTTTGCAGGTCTTCCAAAAGGAGCGGAAAATTTGACGCCAAAGGAAAGACATGTATTGAGGTAAACTATATTTGATGGATGAAGAAATGAATTAAGAATTTTACAAATTATCGGAATTTAAGAAATTTTTGTATTAAGGAATAGCATAAAATAAAATAGTTATTTGTTAAGATATGCTTTTGGAATGTTTAGATTCAATAATATGAGGCTTTTACTGGCAGAAAAAAATCATTTGATTTTCAGACAGCATGAATTGTATCTTACTCGACAAATTGAAGCACTTCCGGCAACGCATATTCGTGGAAAATGCAATGTAACATTGCTAAGTGAAGTTGAAACTCCGGACATGTACTTAGATCGCGACGTAAGTTTTCAGAATTTTAAAAGAATATAAAGTCACAGCTTATGCTGAGATGATTTGTCATCTCTCTTTTTATTTGTGAAATAGATTTCGAACGAATCATATTCCAGGATGCTTTCTTTTATTCATTGGTATTTGATCCAACAGCAATGACATTACTAGCTGATAAAGGTGAAATACGAGTTGGTGAAAAATATCAATGTGATGTACCTGATGATATGGCACCAGATGCTGTGGATGAAAACAAAGAGAATGGGTAAGTTTGAATGCAGTTTTTGATCATTCTAACAACCATGTCAATTATGCTATTCATTGTTTTATAAAAGGTAATGGAATATTTTGAGTGATCGACATATATTTTGATTTTGAGAAGTCTTCAGGAAACATCGTTGTGAATTTGGGGCGGAAAAGCTATGTATTGAGATATACATTTCCTGAAAACTCTAGAAACCGAATTTCGTATATTGTAAAGTCATAGTTTAGAAATTTGGTAATTGCTGAAGATGATGATGATGACGAAACAGTTGTGACGACATCGAAGCGCGAATTTCTTGTTTATCATCCGCATCATAATTTAACAGATCGTGATATCGATCAATTTTTGATTGTTGCAAGGTATTATTTATTGATAATAATAAGAATTTATTTAAAAATTTCAAGAATTGAGTATATGTAGATTTGATTTCTAGAATTGAGTATATGTTTGTTTAATTTTTCTGATGCTGTCATCATTCTTGTAATATCTAGAGCGGTTGGAACATTTTCACGTGCGTTGGACACGTCATCTTCGATGAAACTACCTTCGTTACATATGACTGCAGCAGCTGCAAGTCGTGATGTTACTCTTTTTCATGCTATGGCTCTTTTACATCAAGCAAATTATGATATGGGACAAGTACGTATCAATTCTTTTAACCCAATATGGCGAAATTTTTTTACTGGATTTTAAAATTATCGATAACTACTAATTTGGAAGTATGATAGAAAAGCAGGAAGATGGCAGGCTAAAATGATTTATGACGAATATGATGGAATATTCGAAGACTTGTGCTTGGATAATAATTGATGTTCTAAATAATGATGATTAATATTACTATTCAACTATTCAGTTTAGTCCGTCTTTGGATAAGGAGGTGTAATTGACTATGATTGAAAAAAAACCATTTTGTTTAATCCTTAGATGTTAAAATTGTTGGATTAAAGATTAACGAGTAATTATAATTATAAAATACTATAGACAAAATACTAGCAGTTAAGAAATGTATGATGAAGTTTTATCCATTTTATTATGATAAGGACGCTTAATATAATAATTTTCGATATAATATTTAGAAATAATTAAGATTATTTAACATGGAGCAGTATAAGAAACAATCGTTTAAGAATCATATGTATAAAAAGAAAAGTTCTTAGGAAATTCTCGTTTAATGCAAAGCATTTAGTAGAATCATGATAATTTATGTATTAATCTCATTCAAACGAGTTGACTGACATGAAACGTAGTATTTGCAGCAAATTATCAAATTTCATATCATTTTTAGGTCTGTCTGTAATTAATGGAATACTAACTTTTTTAGGCAGTAAAGTACTTGGTACCTCCTCCTAGTAAACAACATTATCCGTTGGATGCAGACAAGACAACATCACATAACACGGTTAGCTTAGGTGGACCGATATTATGTCGTGATCAAATGGAAGAATGGTCAGCAGCGGAAGCCAATCTTTTCGAGGAAGCAGTAGAAAAATATGGGAAGGATTTCAGTGATATACGTGCCGATTATCTACCATGGAAATCAATGCGAGATATTGTTGAATATTATTACATGTGGAAAACAACAAATCGTTATGTTGAAGTTAAAAAAACAAAGCAGTTGAACAAGAAAGCAAGTTAAAACAAGTATATATACCGAATTATAATAAGCCAAATCCAAATTTGGTTGGTCCACCAAACCCTAGCGGACAACCGATGAAAGGTACATCAGCATGTGAAAGTTGTCAAGTGGACGAGTCAACTCAATGGTATGCATGGGGTCCAGCGCATCTGCAACTTCGTTTATGTAGTATTTGTTGGTCTCAGTGGAAAAAATATGGCGGATTGAAACGTGTTCATGAATATGGTATGTTATTTGTGTTTTGTTGATTTTTAACATTTTGATGTTTATATGAAAAAATTGTTACTGGAATATCTTTTGCAGGGAATTGCATTATATTAATAAAAATGTATTCTTTGTTAGTTTTTTCAACCTTCCATTTTTTCGTTCTTTAATTAGGAGATAGAATTTGTAACGTGCAAGATTCTGCATTTCTCAAGACATTATTTCATAACTTTATTTTGATATTTTTCGATGCTGTTAATCAATATATTTACTTATTATCCCATAACTGGAAAATACATTAAAATGACCACCAATTTTCATCATAGTAAGACAGAAATTGCGTGTTTAAAACAGATAATTACTACTTATCAATTGAAGCGTATCATGAATATATTATTTCCACAACAAAGTTTTTATGAAATTATGTTTATTAAACCTTAACCAGTTTTTTATCGAGGGATTCAGAATCTTATGATCTTGATGGTGCAACTGCGCAAGAATCAACATCACAACCTCAAGCGCAATCACAGAAACTAACATCTACAGTTGCTGCAGCTAATTTTATCAATCGAAATTCTGGACCAGTCGGTTCTGCTATTTCGGTAAGTAAAAAATGTTTAAACTGAACACTAACGTTTGTTTATTTCCATAATTATCCAGTAAAATTCTAAAAATTTTTTACTCGTTATCCTTAGGATTTTTAAAATTTCTCTTCATTTTTATTCCTTCCCATTTCTCTCCTTTCTACCTTGTTACTGGAATCAGGAATGGTAGATCACAATAGATTTCAGAACAGTCAAAGGACTTATAAGTAAATTGAGTCGGACTGTTGGTCTGTGATCGATGATCCATGGTCGAATTGGCGGTAATCTAGAAGTTGAAATTTCTTTTATTTTAGGCAAGGAACGGAATTAATGGTCGTTCCGGTACTGGCCAAATATTAGGACGTCTGCCATCCAGTCATTCACAAGCACAGCAAAAATTGTCCGGAGGAGGGCACTCATCATCTGTGAAAACTCGCGTTGCATTTTATCTTAATACAACTTTATCAATGCGGATTGCTCGAAGGCTGGCACCAAAATCGTTATTCAATATTCGGCGTTCCGCACGACGTCCTTTTCTACCCATAAATGGACATGCGATTAAGCAATACTGTTGGTCACTTCATTGAGCCCTAAAATAGTTCTATAAGTTATATAAAAGTAGTTCTATAATTTGTTCATTTATTCAATAATATAATGACATCAAGAAATAATATTGTAGCTACTTACTTAGGTTCAGATCTTTGAAAATAATTCAAAATTGAAAAATTTATCTTCTTTATGAATACTTGATATGCTGTCGAATATGAAACGTATGGTCTAACTTTTTCGAAACTTTGATCGATACATTAGCATTATGGAATTCTTAGTTATTCGAAGTCTTTTAAGATATATTAATTGTCATTTGAATGAAAATTAATGTTCCATTTCCGGAATTTTGATTAATTTTTGGAGAATTTTTATTATTACATTGGTTCAATCATTTAGGCACAACTCGACAACCGTATGAAATAATTCGTGCAGCAAAGCAAATTAAAGCCAATAAACTTCCTGATGCACTTATTGCTCAAATAGCCTCATCAATCATTGCTTCCAGTGCACAATTTGCTCAGATGGGAAATACAATGTCGAACATTCAAAAACGGCATGGAAATGACAAAGGAGGACCACCGATCAAAAGACAGGTTCCATCATCTTGAACTTATTTCCTTTTCGTTCGTTTCACAGCTTCCTCAAGTTTGAAGTTTCGACATTTTGAATGATATTCTCGATTTTCCAGCTGTTTAAATCGAATTTTCCCCATATTTTTAATTTTTTTAATTGCCTTCTAGCATGGTTCTTTTTTTTTCTTAGAATGGACGATTAAACATGCGTGCACAAGTATAAATGCACTCAAACACGCATTTGTTGAAATTAATTATTCAGTTTGTTCATTTTTTCACGCCATCGCACAATTAATTTGATTTTTTTTGGCAAATGTAGTTTATGTTGAAACCACAAAGATTTTATGTACGCGAAATTTTACGATTTTTCATTTTATGCGCTGCTGTGATCTAAGAAGAGTGAAAATGATCTTAGATTTCTTTTACAGTAGTTTGGCTTCTTTTTTGACATGTGGTGTCGTGAAGAGAAAGTTTGGAATTGAAATAAGTAGGGATCTTAAATCATTTTTTCATTCACTTAGCTTAGCTATTATTTGGCAACGTGTGTGCCAAGATATTTAGCAGGATGTCGTTATTAAATAAGTTATTAAATCTAAGATTTTAGTATATTAAATCTTCACTGTTAGTAATTGATTGGAACAATTCTAAGGAATATATCAAACGATAAAAATTGTTTTAATCGAGTTTCAATTATTTTCTGGAATGTAATATCCAATAGGGATAATATCTGGGATATAAAAAGCGGTAGGTGGTTTTATCGCTTCATTTTACCGACTTCTTTTCTTTTTTTTTTTCATTTTGAAGCAGAAAATGAAATATTCAAGTAAATTTCGAAATGATTTCCAAAAATTGTGTTGAAGAGAATCAAATGGAAATTGGGGATCAGGAATTAAAATGAAATTTTCTTTTTTTCGAATAGCCTTTTATTGATTGACGTTTAAAAAATAAATGAATTCAATGCAGAAGTGTAATTATTGATTTTAAGCGAAATATAATCGATAGTTAAAATTCTGAGAAGATTGTATGATTAAATTTTTTTTAACTTCATATATATAGAATCTTCTTAATTGATAGCAGCGCTGTATGCTTCTGCATGCAACAGATATACTAGCATGCGTAGATTCATAGTCTTGTTCTAGATGTAAAGCTTTGTCGATATTCTGCAAAGGATGATGGATATCGATGAAAGAATAAGTTGTTAAAATGTCATACACCGATTTGATAAATTTTAGTTTTTCTGAGTTTTCGTTTTCTTTTCTCATTGCAGCATTTGCAACAAACGGTAGCGCAAACGCAGCAGCAAAATGCCATTCATCTGGTGAGTACCGGAACCATTGGTACCGCTCATGCTCATTACCATCATCCTACAGTGGTACCAATTACAACACATGGCGTAACACCGCCACCGTCGCTACCAACAACAGCAATATCAGCACCATCATTACCACCTCCGCCACCACCACCATCATTACCACCACCGCCACCACCACCATCACTACCATCACTTCCACCAACACAACCATTACAATCACCATTGCAATCACAAATGGCTGCAGTTCATTCTGGTGCACATATTAGCAGCACAACTGTTACTAAACCGTCATTAAATCCAAATAAATTTGTTTGCACCACCATTCGTAATCAGCAATCACACATAGGTCATGTCACGGGTGCTGCAACAGTAACTGCAATGCATAATTTTGCACATGAAGCAAATAAGCCAGTAGCTGCAGTAACACCACTATCACTTCCTACTTCTGTTCTTGTACCACCAACTATTGCTACTGTTAATCCGGCACTTTTTGCTGCAACAATACAGCAACAACAACAACAACAACAACAAGTACAACAGCTACAGGCAGTGGCAACAAATGCACGAACATCAACAACCACTTCGGCACCACAATCGCAAATTCCGCAACCAGCACTTCTGATTGGTATCGATACGATAACACACGATAAAAAACTGCTACAGCAACCGGTTCCGTATTGGCAACCGTGGGTACTTCCAGAAAGAAAAATTTTCAACCGGATAGTCGATGGAGTGGTTTGGATGAGAAGCTTTTATTCCTCGCTGGACCACGATTAAAGTAAGTATAATATGTAAGTCTGGTAGAAAGTAATTGATATAATAGTGAAATTGTTTATGGGTAAATCGAGAGTATCATATAATTAAGTTACATCAAGACTAATCATAGTACAATTTTTGAAAATTCAGGCAATTTTTTGAAGCTGATGGTGGATATTTGAAAAAAAAATTGTCCAAGAATTGGGTAAACAACATTCGGACTACACTTTAAAATTTCATCAGTATCATAGCAAAAGGGATAAGTGAGCGTAAGATGATAAAACTGTGATAGATGCTTGGAAATATTTATTAATCATATTGGTTCCCAGAGCACTTCTTATGCATGCCTTTTTCATCGGTATATTGTTCTTTAAAAAAAAAAAAGAAAAAAAAAGAACTTTGTGGATTACATTTTGAAGCCTTCTGGAGAATCTAATTATAAAAGATTTTGGAGTATTAGCTTTATGCATGTTGCACATTTCTCATCATTATTTATGACTGTAATTTGGATATTTATTCAATTCTGACGAAACTGCGAATGTTGACACGGCTGTACAGTAGATTCACTATCAATTATCATGTTACAAATTACGATACTATTACTGATTCAATTATTCAATTTTAAACAGCGAGTACATGACGGGGTTTTTCTCGACTTAATTTTGCGTTTTTGTTTATCGGTTTCATCCAATTCTTATTATTTTCGTCAATCAAGCAAGTTTTTGCGCTATTGCGAAATAATCTCTGTATGAAATTTAAAATAAAAGAATTGAATTTCAAGCTATAATATACATTAATTATTAAGAGAGGAGCATTTACTTATTTTTTCTATCACTCTTTCACTTTATTTTCTTTTCTTTCAGAATATTACGTAGACGAATTTGTCCGAAGAAAATTGGCCGACGTATCGCGTTGCATCCATGTCGAAGTAGTGATTTTGTTATTAAACATTGGCCTAATTTGCAGGGTTTTTTCATTTGATATAGGCTATATGCTACATAGCATATGATTTTTGAGTAAATAAGACCATCAAATTTATGAGATGATTTTAATTTGAATCTTTACTGAACTTTTAATTTAAATTAGTTTATGCTATGAATTTGATCATTTTTAACAAATGTTCCTGTGGTATGTTGTTGTATGCTTTTAATTTTCTCATTATATGTGTGTATGTATGTTACCTGTGGGTATGACATGGTGTGAGCGTGTATGTGAACGTACGTGTGCGTGAAAGATGTGCATGTATTTGTGCGTGTTTTTCACTATTCTCATTTTCTATAACAAAAAAATTTCAAAGAATAAGTATTCCAATTTCTTGTGATTACACATTAATAAAACTATACGTAATGTTTGTAATGTTTCAATATCAAAATGGCTTGATTAGTAAATAATTTTAAAGAACCTTAATTTATCTTACAAATTTCAATGAAATATTGAAGCAAATTGTTTTAAAATTATTTTAAAAAATTCATCGATATGTGTTACAAATATTATTTGGATGAAACAGCGAAATAATATTCATGACTAAATTGAATTTTTCCGATTTGATAATCAAATTTTCAGCTGGTTAAAAGTGATAGTTTTAATTTAAATATTGCAATCAATTTATAAAACTGTCATTTTTAATATTCTATTTATATCCTTTGTTCTTTTTTTTGTACAATCATTCTTTTGTATGTTCGTTTTTGTTTCATTCTTTTTTCCTCTTGTCTTTGAAATATTGTATTTTTCAGGGAATTTTTAACACATTATATACAATTTTTCTTTGTTTACTAACTTCCAAATTTGAAAATTTCTTTTTCTTTATTCCAAATTTTGATTGGTGCATTCTTTCTAATCATATTTATTCTTTTGATTAAAATGATTAATTTTTATCCTTTTTTTCTCTTGTTTCCTATGTATTCGGAAAAAGCGAAAGAATGGTTTTTTTATCGATAGATATTTTGATGAATTTCCTACAGTCTATTCAATTTTTTTTTTTGTTTGTTATATTATATTTCGGGCACTAATTTTATTGTTGTATGTTGATGTATCGTTGTTTTATTTTTATCATTTAATATAGCAGAAAAAAATATATATTACTTTGAATTATAATTTATACATCATCAGCTTGAAATATAATTTTCATCTATAGGAGATTGTTGTAATTTTTTCCGATACATTCATTAAATAACCTAATGAGTAATGTTTTGGCATACAGTTTCATCAAATAATATAAATTAATTACAAGTATTATTAATCAAGTTCAGTTACAAGCAATGCTTGTAATATTATCGAATTTTCTTTTTTCTCTCTCAAAAATTATCATTGCTTTCACAATTTATCACTTAGTTGTGGTGAACAGTATGTATATTTCATTGGCTATAATATTTTAAAGCTAAGTTAAAAATTATCTTCAATACTTTTTTATTTTTATTTAAAAAAATTTTTTTTACATAAAATTGCTTGTTATTTTTTTACGTCACATTTATTTATTTATTTTTTTGAAGAATAGAAATTTTCCAAATTTCATTTATCAAACAATTTATAATATATGCAATTTTTTTTTATTTTTTTAATAGCTCTATTTCCAAATATATTTAATTCTTGCAAAAATTATTAAAGCAATGGTAAATTGAACATTTGCCATATTTTCAAATATATTCAATTTAAAACATTTTTGCAGTACTTTTTTGATTATATAATACAATTATCTTCAATATATACTTTGATATTCCTAAAAATTAACATTTCTCATTTAATTAATAAAATTTTACCAATCAATAATTTTTTATCTTTGCACAATCGCGATTCTTTTAAAAATCTTTTATTATTTTCAATATTCTTTCATCATTTTGCTTAAATTAATTAATTCATAAAATTAAATAATAATAATAATAATAATAGAATTTATGATACATAATTACAAATACGATTTATAAATAATAATTACATTAATTACAAAAATAATTTCATCCTAATTCATAACGATAAAATTAATGAATTGTTAAGATTTTTTCAATACCACCTGAATCATACCATTTGAAACAATTCGAATAATTCCATATAAGCATTAGTTGTTTGATATTTTAGTTTAAAATTTTCTGATTTTATAATTTCAATTTTTAATCGTTTTAATGAAACAAAACAAAAGAATTTAGGCTTAGACTTAAGCAACAAAAAAAAAATTGGAAAAAAATTATGTAAAATAATGAGCATAGAGTATTATTATGGTTTATTGTTTGTTATAAATCATAATCCTAAATACAATACATACATATATTAAAAAAAATTGATGTAATGTTTATTTCTATTTACAATGAATTTTATTTTGCATGGAATTTGTATTACTCGAATAACAAACTATAATTATATCATTCAAATGCTATTATTAGAATTTTTTCTATTAAGAGAAAATTTCAATGTATGAGAAAATCGTATGCATCCCGAGAGAGAGAGAGAGAAAATGAGAAATGAGAAATAATATGGAAGGCTGTAATGATTTAAAAATAATAGTAATAATAAATCAATATATCAGATGAAATATTATAATGATTTAAGAAATATAAATAAATTATCACATGATTACAATATGATTTGATTTCAGCGAAATTTCGGCGAAAATTACTTCTATGATTTCGGCTAAAAAGATATTTCTATAAATTTCGGTGGCAAAAAAAAAAAAAGGAAATAAAATGTTTCAAAATAAAATATCAATTTAGAATTTATATTTTAGATAATACTAAAATTATAAAGCATGAAATAAGATAAGTTTCTTTTTATCTAAGAAAATATTTAATTATTATTTAAGAGAAATTAATTAGGAAAAAGGTAGGAAAAAAATTCTTTTAATTTATGATTATTTATGGAAACAATTAAATTAAAAATGAAAATAATTTGTTTTTTTCTTTTTGTTTTGCTTTATTTTACAAATCATACAATTAGCATAATTAAAAATTTGAAAATGTTTGAAAAGAAAAGAAGAAATTTCCATCATAATCCGCTTTTCGGTGATATTCTTCGATTTCGTATATTCTGAAGGATTATTTTTATAAAAATTTTCAAATAAATTTAATAATAAAATAGAAGATAATATATATTTAATTATTACTATTATGAAAATAATTGTAGGAATAAAAATTTATCATTTGAATAAATCAATATAATACGAATTGAGAATATTTCATTTGCCATTATATATGTTTGTTCATCTTTAGGCATTTTCATTTTTGTCATATGTAGAATTTATAATGATAAAATAAATTGAAAATTAATCGTAATAAAAAAAAATAAAAAAGATAGCAAAATATTGATGATATTTATTTGCCATTTTTATATTGTAATTAATTATACCTAAAATAATACAAGTATTACTATAATTAATTTAAATTATTTAATTTTGTTTTTTTTTCATTCTTAAAATATATTTGATTGACGAAAAAATTTTCTGATAATTTTTCTTTTTTTTTTTTGAATAAAAAAATAAACAAATACAAAAATTGATATTTTTAATAATTCATTTACAGTAATTATTTTTATCAACAAAAATTCTAAATCACAAAAAATATTAAAAATTATCATTATAATTGTAAAATAAATAAATGAATAAACAAATAAATAAATAAATAAGTCAATAAATAAATATACATGCATATAGGCTGTTGATTTTTACATATTTCTAACAAACTTTAAATATGTTTTTTTAATTAATGAAAATTTCAAATATATCACATACTTTAATTTCAATAGCAGAAGGTTTAATTTCAATAACCAAAGTTTTAGTGTCGGAAAATAAGTCGCGCAATATTACCATTACATTGTCTCTGAAAAAGAAAAGAAAAAAATTACGATAAGGCTTGATTTGCTTTTTTTCTTACTTAGTTTTATGTTTAATCTTAAATCTTGAGATATGCTTAATATTATAACCTTGATTTTTATATTTTAATTAATTAGATTAAAAATAATAATAATCCTTATTACGGACAATTCAGAATATCTATTTTCTTGTTGTTTTTTTTTTTTTAAATTATAAACTACAATTATAATATTGAAGATATGGATATGATATTATTGACATTGAAAATATATCAGTTCATCGAATACATGCATTATTATTTGTTCTTAAAAATTTATCAATTGATTCATATTTATTTAGTATATTATGAAGTGAATTCAAAGCTCTGAATGAAACATAAATATAATTATTATATAAATTTTAGAGTAACCATAGTTGACATTAGTACTAAATAGTTTTGAAAAAATGATATCTGTTAGTACAACTGGATAGTTTCGAGAAAAAAATAACTGATTGCTAGATAGCTTTTTTTTTTGAGAGAACCGGTGCTTGATAGTACTACTAAATAATTTTGAAAATAATAATACCTGATAGTACTGAAGAGTTTTGAGAAAAGTGGTGCCTGACAGTATATTGAATAGTTTTTGAGAGAAACGGTATCTGACAGTATATTAGCTAATTTCGAGAGAAACGGTATCTGACAGTGCTGTTGGAGAGTTTTGGAAGAATAACACTTGATAGTACTGGAGTTTTGAAAGAAAAGGTGCCTGACAGTATATTAGATAATTTTGAAATGAGTAATGCCTATATAGTAGCGAAGAGTGTTAAGAAAAATGGTACCTTACAGTACTATTGGATAGTTTTGAGAGAAACAGTACGTGACAGTGATATTGGATAGTTTTGAAAAGAATGATATTTGACAGTACAACTGGATAGTTTTGAGAAAAAATAACTGACAGTACTATGGGTAGTTTCGAAAAGAACGGTATCTGACAGTAGTATTGAATAGTTCTGAGAGAAAGGTACCTGACAATTTTACTGAATATGAGTAATGTAACTGAATCAACCGAAGCAGTCAGAGTAAAAAGCACCAAAATAAGCCATGTTGTCCAGTGACCCTCACCAATTCCAATTTTTATCACCATTTGGCTAAGAAGGAATACGGTAGCATTGCAGATACATGGTAAAATTAGCCTAAATCATAACAATTTTCATGATATATCTAATTTCAAATGGTCAATTAATAGTTGATTATATTCAGAATCATTAATGTTTTTGTAACAAACAATGTAAACTTTTGTTTATCATTTAAAAAAATAAAATAAATTAAACTTTTCAAAATTCGTCAATAATTTTTGATCGATTTCGAAAAGTTAAAAAAAAATATTTCGTGTAAAACTAAAAGTAGCCTAAATATTTTGTATATTCATTATATTTCATGAATTCTTCACATATTTATATTATGCTAGCCTTAATTTTTAATGATGTCTTAGCTCGGAATTAAATTTTATAAATTAAAAATTTTAAAATTAAAATAGCCGAAATTCAAATTTCAAATTTCAATTACTCTTAGCTTTATTTATAAACAATTTTTTATGTTTCAAAATCAAAAATTTTTTTTCAACTTTTCCAATATTACGTCAATATCTATTACATCACAAAATTTGCTTACATTATTCTACATTCAGCTTAATTTATTCCTTTTCTATTAATTAAATTATGGATTTAATCTTTCCAGATTTGTTCTTAAAGCTGCATGAAAATGCATTTTTGAAATTTTTCAAATAGATTGGGTAGTGAAAATCTATCAAGTAAAACTGATAAATTATGCTGAAACTTTTTTTTGAATTTTCAAACTTTACTAATTTAATTTATAATCATAACTGATTGATTCTTGCATAACACACCTGGACTCGGCACGAAAAATGCTTGTATTTGAAATAATACTTCTCGATATCTTTGGCTCTATTACTTCAGATGTACTTCTAATTGTAGCATTATTTCGATTTTGAAGTTTTGCTTAATCAATGGGTATAATGCACAGCTGAAAATAAAATTGAAATTAAAAATCTAACAAAAAAGAAATTAATATATTCGTAACGATTAACTTAATATAAGTAATTAATAAAAATTTTTTCTTTTAAAAATAACGAGTAATCGTGATTTTCATCTAATTTATTCAAATATTTTTCTTTCCTAACTTTTTTACATATTTAAAATTAGATGAAAAAAGATAAAAATTGAATTCATTTTAGTAAAAATAAAATTTTAATTAAATTTATTTTTTAAAATAATTAACAATAAATGAAATAAATAATGATATGTTTTTTTGCACAAAAATTTATAAGAGGAAAAAATTAAGCTAAATAAAGCAATTTTACAAATGATAATTTCAATCACTATTTGATTTTATGTGATTCTATCATAATTCGAAAATGATAATATATATGAAATGAATGAATTACTATTAATAATCGAATGGTTATTGATAATGGAATAATCACTAATGATTAAATGATCATTGATAAGAACTTATGGGAAGTATATATTCTCGAAGAAGTAGCATAGTATTTAAACAAAACGATTCATCATTTTATCATTAGGTAATAAAGAAATTTTAATATTGTAAGATAAAATAATCAGATTTGCATAAAATACCTGTCTTATCACCATTCTTATCACTTATCGATTCCTAAATTTTAATTTCCATATAATCTTACCCATAAAATATAAATGTTTTAGTTAATATTATTGCATGAAAAATGCCGAAAAATTGCGCTTTGCCACCTTTCAAATACAATTCGATATCATCTGTTACCATACCATAAGCACTTGCATCATAGTAAAATGTAACATACCATGGTAAATGATATAATATCATTGACTGCAAATATAAAATTGATAAATAATTTTTATCAATTCTATTCCATATCAAGAAGATTTTTGTGTATTTATTTATAACATTATAATTAGTTCATATGCTTATGTATTACCCATTTCTTTAATCCAACTAAATATTGGATTAAATTTATTATTGTATTTATTTACTTAATTGTTTAACAATTATTGTTTATTTATTTTCTGCTCAAAATAATAAGCTAATTATCAATCAATCAATCAATCAATCAATCAATCAATCAATCAATTCTGTCTGTATTACATTTAAATAAATAAAAACAAAAATTAATTGTATTATTTCAAAGTGATAATTTTTTTGTTTAATTTTCTTCTGTCATTTTTAATAATAATAATAAATAGAATTGGGAAGAAAACAAGAGATATTATAATAATAAATGTTATTTACTTATTTACTTATTTACTCAACTAATTATTTCAATATATTAATATAATATTTTTTCTTTTTTAATTTTAAAAAATTATATTTCTTAATTTATTTCATTATTATTATTGTCATTATTACTATAATTATTGTTATTATTACTATTATTCATTGTTTGATATTTATTTATTCATTTATTATTATTATTATTGTTGTTGTTATTACCATCATTATTATTATGATCATTATTATTATTATTATTATTATTTATTATTATTATTATTATTATTATTATTATTATTATTATTATTATTATTATTATTATTATTATTATTATTATTATTATTATTATTATTATTATTATTATTATTAACTGTAAAATATTGAAGAATTTGAAGCGAACATTTTTTTGCATTTTTGTCATATATTATTCATCGCAGTTATATTATAATAAATTTAATATCAATTAAATTAATATACAAAAAAAGAATGAAATACATTTAAATATAATTGCATTGTATAATACAATAAAATGTTTTTTTTTTGAATTAAAAATAAAAAACCAAAAAAAAAAATTGCGCGAAGAAAGATATAAATTAAAGAAACAAAAAGTAAATTTATAAATTGACATAAACTAATCATTAATACATATAATTTTTTAGAAATTAAATATTTTGAAAAGAAAAAAAAGAAAGAAAGAAAGAAAGAAAGAAAGAAAAATTTATTGCAAAATAAAAAAATAAAAAAATTTAGCAAAAAATGAATGAAACAAAATATTTGTAATAAAAAATAAATCTAAAAAAAGTGAAGAAAAAAGAGAAAAAAGAAATTTTTTAAAAAGAAATTCTTTAATTCTATTATAATAAAATTTTTAAATATTATATAAATAATTTATTTATTTATTTACTAATATTATTAACAGTTTGGATATTAGCTAAATATTTCAAATTACAAATTTTGATAATACACAATTTATAATTTAAATATGAGGGAAAAAATAAGTGTTATCAACGATAAATCAGTATAACTGAATAATTTCAAATATTTTTTCTATTTCTATTCCACCCTACTGAAATTATGCATAATTTAAATATTAGATTATTCAAGAATAATTGCATATTGCAAAATAAATTTATATAATTTTTAATGAATAATATAAATATTTTAATAACTAATTCATCAATTCTTTGGCTGGAATATACTAAATTTAATATGAATTGAAACGAATTATAAAATTATTTAATTTATATTGAATTCATTTTGATTTAAGATAAATTCATCGAATCCTTCCTTATATTGCATAAATTAAATTTCATAAATCAAATTTAATTCAGTCAAAAATAAATTTATGAAATTTCTTTTGCTGCTTAATAAATTTAATATCAACTTAAAACAAAATTAAAAATATCATACCTGCATGAAGGCAACGATATAACAGATAAAACATAATACGTAAATAGTTGAATTTTTTTGACTTCTAAATCTCCACGGATGACAAACAGCCTGATAACGAGACCATGCAATAAGTGCGGTATGATAGCACATTGAAAACCACATTGTATCAAAATATATCTAACAATGTAATAATTAAAAAATGTATCTAAAAAAATTCCCTTCTATGTTTAAAGATAGCAATTATTGATTGATTTTAATGATAGGAAAAAAGTAATAATAATGATGATTTTGAATGATAATTATATTTCAAAATCTCATTCATCATTATCAATTATCTTAGAGTAACAAAGAAAATGGGAAAGAGAATAAATGAAATTGTAAAGTGATACTTGACAAATTCTTCGTCCAGATACTGGAAATCGGGTTTTTGTTATTATGAGAAACCAGGCACAAGTGAATAATTAATTAGTAAAATCATATTATTAATCGATACGCTAAGCAAATAAATAAAAATGTAATCACCTGTAAATTTAAATTTATTATTGTCAGTAAATTTCTAACAAATATTTTAACAATTATATCAGATAAATATCACACGAGAAAAATGCATAATGGTATTAGTTAAATTTCCATTTGCTATTAATTATTGATTATCATATAATTCAGATCAGAAACATTTATTATCAATGATTGAAATAAATTTAAATGATATCAAAATTAAATTAAATATTCAATTTGTTTAAAAAAAAAAATTTAAAAATAGAATTTTCAAACTTTTTTGAGAAGAAAAAAATAAAGAAAAATTTATCTAAAATATTTGATAATATTTTTTTCATTTATATTCTAATAAAATCAATAATTGCATAAGTTCATTAATAATCAATCTTTAACAATGAAATAATCCTTTATTTAAGCTTATTACATTTCTAATTATTAAATTATTTTGTTTTCAAAAACAAAAAACTTACATGACATTTACGATATAAAACAAATGAGATAAGAATATAAATTAGTAAAAAAATAACTGCTAATAAAATTAATGTTCCACCAGCAATTATATCATCAAAATTTAATGGTTTACTGTACCAATCATCAGCATTTGTTATATTTGATATTGCCATTTGATGACATCGATTATTTGTATAATCCAAGTAATCTAAATAAATATAAACAAGATAACTAAAATAATCATTGAAATTATCAATAAGAGAGTATTTTCCATGTAAGCATACAATGATAGTTTTTTTCTAAGTTTAATTATGTTACCATCTATTATTATTGTTATTTATTTTTATTACTTTTGTTTAGTATTAGTATTACTATTGATTATTTCTGCTGTTATATTATCTATTAGTTATTACTATTATTATTTTTATTATTATTATTATTATTATTATTATTATTATTATTATTATTATTATTATTATTATTATTATTATTATTATTATTATTATTATTATTATTATTATTGTTATTATTATTATTATTATTATCATTATTATTATCGTTGTTATTGTCATTATCTATTATTATTAATATCATTATTATTATTCATTATTATTATTATTAGTATTAATACTATTACTATTATTATTTTTATTATTATTATTATCAACATTCATCAAATATCATATCAGATAACAATCATAATTTAACTTAATAGAATGCATCTAAGTCAGAGTTCATCTATTCTTTGATGATGATCAAATAAAATTATATACATAAAAATTCGAATTTGAAAATTTCAAAATATTTAAAAAAAAAAGAAAAACAAAGCAAATCTTTAAGAAATATCTATAGATGTTGAGTGAAATAGACAGTAACAAAAATGATAACGATCACTTTTATCATATTTTTCAAATTTTGACTTATCAAAGTTTGAAAAATCAATAATTAGTCAATTTTCTAAGTGTTGAAAGAATATCGATGATAAGTGCAATAAGAAATTAAATAAAAAATGAAATGATTTCGTTTCTAAGTATAATACAAAATATATTCCATGAAATAAAATTAATAGTTTCAAACGAATAAGATATATTGAATAATAAAATGAAATATTTTATTATTTTCAGTTAAAAAAAAAAAAAAAAACCTTAATAATAAAAATGATTAGTTGAAAATAGCAACGTTAATTTATTTGTATTGATTATATTTATTTATGATTTGTTTAAAGCATTTTCAGAATATTTTCTTATCAATTTACTTCAATCAGACTACTCATTTTCAAATTGTATTTTCATATTATTTACGATTATTAGATTAAATGAACAATGAGCAACCTAATCCTATTAAATAATTATATAAAAATATTGAAAAACTTTCATACTTTCATAATTTATATATTTCATGCTAATAATATTTAATGATAATAATTATTACTTAAAAGTATAAAATAGAAAATCTTGCAATTTTACTAATTTATCTCTGATTTAACATCGAAAGAGCAAAGTTTGAAAAATTAATTTAAAAATATCCGATAAAATAGCGTAGTAAAATAGTATAATTTTTTTTTTTTTTTTCATTTTGTTTGATTCTTTATTTCTTCATTAAATTACAATCTTTTCCTATTTTTATTTTTCTTTTTCCATTTAATTTTCCTTTTAAATTAAAAAAATATTTCTCGTTGTATTCGAAATTACTTCTATCCGATAATTAACTTCAAATGTTAGCATGCAAAGAATATTCTGATTAAATTCAGCATATTCTACTATTAATTTATATCAGTGAATTTAAAATAAGTAATAAATGCATCTTTAAAAATTAATTTCTAATTTACATATTTTAAAAGATATAAATGTAAGATTAAAATTTAAAAAAACTAATATATGTAATAATGTGATGAAATAAAATTATTAAAATTTATTGAAACATACGATAATCATGAAAATGAAATTTATTTAAAAATATGTCAATATTGATAATAATGCAATTAGTGAATATAATTTTTGAATTGATATATTATTATTAGTATTGATGAAATCTTTCTTTTTTTTCTTGAATTTATTCAAATTATTTAATTTTACTATAATTATAAATAAAAATAATAATAATGGCAATAATAATAATAATGGCAATAATAATAATAATAATAATAATAATAATAATAATAATAATAATAATAATAATAATAATAATAATAATAATAATAATAATAATAATAATAATAATAATAATAATAACAATAATAATAGTAATAATAATGATAATAATGATAATAATAATAATATTGAACGATATGAAGAAATAAAACATTTTTCGTTAATTTTTTTCCAGAATATTTTCAATATTTATATTTTCATATTTAATTCGTTTTTTTTTGCATTATCAATTTTTGATACTACTAATTATGATTATAATTTGTGGGAAATTTATAATAAAGTAAATGATTTTCAAGTTATCATTTAATACGGTAAATACAGTAAAAATATTCAATGTTAGTGAGAATTTTAATTGTTAATTATTTAATTGGAGTAATTGAATTCTTAATGTTAATGAAAAATATTGATTGAGTATTAATAAAGCATACTAAAAATTATTAGTCGAGTAATTTAATTCTTAATGTTAATGAAAAATATTGATTGAAAATTAGTAAAGCATAATAATTGATTAATTCATTAAAAATAATTAATAAGAAGAAAATCATTTGCTAACTTAATTCATCACAGTTATCGATAAATATATAAATATGATTAAATATTAGAATGAAAATTTTTCCTATCTATGATTATCAAATATAGCTAACAAATTATAATTATATTTTATCAAGCAAACCAGACAGTTGAATAATTCATTTCTCATACTACCATATCAATAAAATGTAGCATATTATTCATGGATGTAAATTGTAAACAGATTATGAAAAATATTATATTTTATAGATTATTTAATAATCAGTATGAGAAAATTTGAATTGCATGAAAATTTGTTATGATATTTATGAATGCATACAACTTTTATCCTATCTAAATATGATAAAATTTCATTTAATCATTCATTAATGAAAGTGATATAATTGAATTGTTTAATAATTAACTTATTTATCAATTTTCCAAGAAGGTAAATCGAGATGATTGAAAATATGAAAAATATGATTAAAAAATTTATTAGTAGAAATTATTTTTCTAAAATTTCAATTTGTAATTTGCATACAAAAATGTTGCACCTATAAAAATTGTCTTATAAGGAAAATGTTTTAATTTAAAATTATATGCTATAAATTATAAATTTAAAAATTTACTTTTATAAAGAATGGATAATATCGAAAGTAATTTTTAGCAAAATAAAAAAAAATTTCAATCTATTGAATTAATCTGAAAATTTGCTAATGAAAATAGGAAAAAAAAGAAATGGAAAAGAAGCTTATTTCGACGAGAAGTTTTTATATCGCCAGAATTCTTTCTTTTTTTTTTTTTTCTAAAATCTTTCTTAAATTTCTTTTTCCTTTTCTTTTTTTTTAAATCTAAATTTATGTTCTAATATAGAATTAAAACAAATTAATTTTTTTCCTTTTTAATTTTAATGCAAAATCTCATTTTAGCAGATTTTTAGCTGTAAAGAATAATTCAAAAAAAAAAATTTCAATAAAATAAAAAAAAATGCCAATGTTCTGAATGCATTATTTGAATATAAAAAAATTTGAATATTTTAAATTAATTAAATTTTAGAAAAAAATTGCTAATTTTTCGATGGATAAATCAAAGCATGAAGGAAACAAATTGGTCGTTAGAAAATCTTCATCGTAAATTTCAAAAATTTAGTATAAAAGTTACAAATTTTGGAGAATAGAGTTGCTCTTAAATCTTTGGGTTTCAACATGAAAATTTGCACATTTGTAATTTTGGATGCTTACGTGGATATAATTTCACATGATGGACGACAATTAGTTATTCGGTTGAATTTTCGGTTTTCCGGTTTTTGTCGATTAGACGGTCGAGAAGATTCGTGCTGGAATATCTAGAATTTTGAAAAGAGAATTAGCAGTAGTTTTTTGATATGAAAAATAAAACAATCCGAGAAAGTAGCATTAGGCTTTTGATAGTGGAGTTAAATGGATGACTGAAAGGTAGGCTAATATGACATTTTGAATTGTATCAGCGTGTTTAATATAATTAGGTTTCATGTAATTACTTTGCTCTAAGCATATGATGAATGGAATTACTTAATTCTGACATATCTTAGTAATATAATGAGTTAATATTTTAATATATCGCATTATATATGTTAAGTATGTTAGTTGTTGCGCTGTGATATATAAGGAAATATCAAATTATCTTGCATGAAGAATAGAACTTTTAATATCTTTCATTTCTCTGTTTCTTTTTATAATCTTATTATAATAAGTATTGTTAAAAATGATAGCTGTTGGAATATTGAAATGCAATTTGATATATGTAGAAATTATATTCACATCATTTAATATATTAAATGGTACTTAATCACTTATGGAATTTAATGAATATCGAATTTCAGGTTTTGAATATTTGGAGAGACCGCATTGTAATTGTTGATATCCTAATTAATGAACGATTCTCAAGATAGTCCAAGTGTTGATCGTATGCCACATCTGAAGCAACTCGTTTTGAGCTGCGACGACGCCGCATCAATTTTGCAGCCAGAAATAGTATATCTTATGAAATAATCCTAAAAAGTAGTGTAACCTTGTCGCTATATTTTAAGAACAGTATTTCCTTTTTTTCCTTTGTTTTATTTTGTTTATGAAATATAAAAAATTTTATTACTAAAAAATTTTCAAGATTGAGAGACGAGATCTGATTCCAAGTTTTCTTGCTTGTTTTCCAATACGTTACGGCAGTTTTAATAAAATATATCTTTTTCGCACGAAAAAAATTGTTAGAATCAGGCCATTTCGATTGTTTGGATTCGTTCAGTAGTAATAAGAATACTTTGCTAATATAAGTGATGTTATGATAATCTCTAATCAAATTCAAGTTTGATTGGCTGCCTGTGACATCTGTCACTGTCTCATGAAGAATGTGCTGTGTTCTACGATATTCAAATTCCATTTCATATTTTATTAAGCTTTACTTGTTCCTTACTTCTAGAAATAGATGGCCTTGTTCTTTTTTTCTGAAACGTCGATATTCAATGTGATAAAAAGAATTTTAAGGGAGAGACAAATGAAAAATCTGTGAAACATAAATTAGGTATTCTAGATTGATAGACAGTCCGAAATCTTTGCTTTTTCTTCAGGGAAAAATTCATGATAATTTAAACAATTTGATCGCGAACGGTATACCTGATACACCATTGGGACAAGCTGTGTCGAATTTGCATGCATCTTGGGCACAATTAATCGGTGATTTATCAGCACGAACAGGTTATTTACCTCCGACGTTGGAGCATATTAAAGAGGTTGCGGAGTGTGCAGTCCGTCAAGTTGGTTTATAATTTTTTCGAATAACTTATGCTTAGTTTTGCCGTTCCATTACCATCATTCTTAATTACTGATCTGATGTGATCCATAAATCCTTTTCTCTGATATACGTTTTGTTCTTTTATTTTTGTATCATTCGGTTCATAGTTTTCTCTCTTTTAATGAGACTGCGTTTTGTCTTACTAGTGCAATTTGTACTATCTTCATAGCATACTTTCTGTTATATAAAGAAGATATTGAGCTTTTATTAGTTATAAAATGAATTAATTTTCAGTTAAAAGATTCTTGCCATGATTTAACTCGTGAATTTGCTCGAGTTGGCCTTGAATGGCGTCTAACGCATCTGGATGAAGCTCTTGCTGAAGTATGTTTTTTTGTTAAGAATTCTTAAGTATTTTATACATCGGTAATAACGGCTGTGGTAAAATCTCAAATATAATAAAATTTGTACTGGTATGTATTTCAGGATTTGGCAGATTATGATCAAGCTATGTTACGGCAGGAATCATTGCTAGAACGAGCTGCGAACACTGTTGAGCAACGACTGAGCGATTTAGCGTCTGAAAAAAGTTCACAAGGACTTGAGTGACTACAAAGTATAATCGATCATCAGATAGTGAAATTTGCGAGAAAGAAATACATTATTAACCTAAAGGAACGAGAATTTGGGCTGTATTAACGTGAAGAGAGAATAACGGCAATAATTCTGTATTAGTAGATAGTTTTTGATGCGATTATATTCGGATAAATGTATAAATCTCTTAAATAAGGAGAAAGAAATGAATAATACAAGAAATAGAAAAATATCTCGAAAATACGAGAAATAGAAAAAATATCTCGAAATAAAATTATTGCTCCGGGATAGAGGTGAATTATTTGCTTTAATGTATAGTTATTGAATTGCATCAATCTATTTTATATGCTCAATTTTATTACATATAAATAAAATAATGAATGACGTTTGTAATTTGTTTTTAACGGTCATACAACCGCATTGTGAAGTGCTATTTCCTGTTCGCCTTTCATAATTTTGGTTTTTCATTAATCTTGTTATTTTTTTATTGTTGAATGATATAGTTTTTCGACCATTATGTAGGGATTCATTATTGCAAATTGACCCACTATCAAAAGCAGGAAATAGAATTTGTATAGATTGAATTAAGATTATTTGTTATTTCCCAATGAATTATATAATTAACCTCCTACTAAATCTGACGTT
Source organism: Dirofilaria immitis (assembly GCA_024305405.1). Taxonomy (NCBI): domain Eukaryota; kingdom Metazoa; phylum Nematoda; class Chromadorea; order Rhabditida; family Onchocercidae; genus Dirofilaria; species Dirofilaria immitis. The sequence goes on from JAKNDB010000085.1 coordinate 1,440,257, forward strand.
TAAGTGTATAAGGTGTAGGTAAGATATTGAGAGAAGAAATAAGAAACAGGCAGAAGTAAATTTGTTACCTGTTCTGCTGTAATAGAGGTGATAATTTTATTTATGTCTGATAGAAATTCGATATTTGAGAGATGTGAAACAGCTAATATTTAGCAAAAATTTAGACCATGCTGTTATTTTATATGAAGGAAATCTTATAGGGATTTGAAGAAAGGTAGATATAGATTATTAAGGTTAAAGATTTTATTACTGTTGCAGAAGAAATTGGGAGTCGACGAAAGAACCAATAAAGAGAAAAATGTGGCACGAGGCTCGTCGACAAGAAAAATTGATAAGGTCACAAATGATTGATAGTGTTAAACGGAATGAGAGGCGCAAGCAGTTCTACGAGAATGTTGTAAGTTTCACATTCAGCATGGTTTGAAAAGCTTCCAGGCATTTTTATTCAATAATATATGGGAGAGATGAGCAAAATACAGAAGGTATCTCGAAGATAATCCTGTGGCTCAATATTTATTATTGTGATGTATATATATATATATATATATATATATATATAAATTATATATATAATTTGGTCCTTCTTGGATGTGTAAAAGAATATATTATAGAGGAAAGATCCTGAACAATTTATGCAAGTCCATGGCCGCAAATGCCAAATACACATGGATCCGGCAGTAGCACGTGCTGCCGAAGCATCAAGCATCCTGTGCGCGTTTAAAATTAGTAATTTGCTCGTCTTTGTAGCATACTTCTCACCAGGATTCAATCTGTTGAACATCTTTCTTATTTACATCTTTTTGTCCTTTGATTTTTATTTTAAATTTTGTCCAGAATTAAATTTTCTATATTTCTTCATCATCTCATATGGTAGCCAAATTTTATTTGCAGTTTAGTGGAAGTGGAAGTTGATGTCGCGATTTGTTAACTGTTGATTAGAAATTGTAACTCTCTAAATATAGACATTTGAGACAAAATAATTGTAGATATTGGAATGTAGTTTTTCAGAAAATCAAAAATTTTTAAGTGCGATATTTTCTTAAAGTTATTTGATATTGATGTTACATTTATGGATACGGGATTAGTGTAATTTTGAACGTAATAGTATTGGACGGAAAAGGTGGGGGCAAGAAACCGAATAAGAAAGTAATGTCAAGAAAGGGAAAAGATAGGTCGAACAAAATAATAATGGTTATTCAAAGGTAGAATTGCTTTCATGTCTCAAATATTTGCATTATACTCTCCAACATTAAATTTCTTCTCAATCAATGAAAATCACAAGAACACGACGTTTTACCCAATCTTAAAAATTAGAATTTGATCTGTGAATTTGCAGGAGGCGATGGCAAGGTGATCCGAATGTACTGATTGATCGATTTGATGTTCGGGCACATATGGATTATATTCCCGAAGCGAAACTAGATAACACTATTAAACGGTAGGTTCTGCTGTTAATTATGAAACTTGGAAGCTATAGAAACCATTCAAATGGATTAAAAGAGTGAAATCATTTTGCTTACTTTCAAAATCAGAGTGAAATTTGGAATCTCTTACTCAAAGTTCCGTGAAAATGGAGTGAAAACTACTTTTAGCAACATTTTCCTTTCTTCAACAATTTTCTCTATTGTTTATTTAATTTCGTTGCTTGTTTTTTCCTTCCTCATCAGTTCTCATCTTTTACATGAACTTTTGTTGTAATCTTTTAGATCATTTACACTGAAATTTGTTTTTAAACAAGTAGGTTTACACATATATCAATTTATATATAAGTTTAACTATGTGTATATGATGAGTAATGTGAAAAAAAAATTAAAATTAGCGGCTTTCTTCCAAAATGCACAAAATCGTTTAATTGAAAAGAGGTAATGGATTGCAGATCTGTGATGGATGTTGAGGAATTACAATGCGAATATGAGAGGTATCGAATCCTTGTACTGAATGAATTTGATAGAGGTAGGCATTAATTACTGTAATTTTCGGATCGCCTCGATTGCCTTATCATCGAGTGTAGTGTATCTTCCAGTGTGAGATACAGTTTGCATTAGCAATTATTTTTCATCAGGTCCTTCGTGTGTATTTAATAAGCTGTCGGTGATTCGGTTTACTTAATCTTTTTATTCTCGATATTAATGATTTTTTATCATTATGAAATGTATCTCGATATTATTGATTTTTTATCATTATGAAATGCACAAGTGGATTTCCTGGCGAGAGTTTCATTTATTCTGAATTTAAAGAATTATGGTTTTAATTTATTTTGCAGTATCGGAGAAAACTTTCTTAAAAGAAATAGCGGCGAAAGAATTTTGGCCGGATGAATCCACTTCAACATCACTTGCACGTGCTGAGCAAGAAAAGAAAAGATTGCTGTAAAATTCCTAAGTCTTTAAAAAGATTTTAAGATTTTTTAGATTAAAGTTTCCACGAATCTATTCACACTTTTGTTTTTGTTTAGACTGTTGATGAAACAGTTCCGATGTTCATTGATATTGTAATCGATGCTGTTAATTGCAATATCAACAATACTTAAATTTTTTAGTACTTAAATCACTCGAAATTTGATTCCATAGCAATAAATAAGGATAAAAGTGCGTTTTTAAATGAAGCACGAACTTACAAAATGATTCATTAGTTTAAAAACTTTCAGCTTTTAAAATCATTTTTAGACGGGATCGAAAAGCTGCTGTAGCGTTTACATATGGTGATACTCAAACAGTGCAAGGTAAAAGCGCGGAAATGGATGATTCTGATGAAGAGGATGAAATTGTTGATTCTGATGAATTCGGTAGGTGTTTTTGGGATTTTCTGAATAAATTTCTAAAATTTCGCAGAGCTTTTTTAATTGAGCTTTATGATCTGGCACTGGTATTATTCTTTAACAAAGGAGTAACAAAATATTAATAATGTGCTAAGGCTCATTCCATCAGAACAGTGTAAAGTTTGTAAAATGAGAGCGAATTGTAAGTAGTAGAAATTCTTAACTGTTATTGCAGGAAAAACTGAATTCCACAAATACAGTCAAACTGATTCTGTTTGACATATTCATTTATGCGGAAAGATTTTTATTACAGATTTGAAATTCGATGTAGATACATTAGATGCCGAGCAGCGGCGCAATCTGAACAAATTGGGTATTCGCTATGGTATAAGTTCCGGTGCGTTCTCGAGTTTATTAAAAATGGATCGTCGTGAACAAGATGAAACGCATCAGCTGAAGGAAATTGAAAAAGCCAAGCTGGCACTCGCTGTCTGTAATTAATTTCTTGAATAGTTTTTTTTCTCTTGAATAGAACTTATTTGATCGTTCATTGCAGTTCATTTATCTCATCAATGATCGTCAAATATAATGATCATTTGATTTTTCCAAAAAGGCTGTCACATCGCCAATAATCAAAAATATTTTTTCAGTTCTATTAACGATAGTGAGATTTAATCTCACTATATATCATAAAAATTAGCAGCTAGGGAGAGGATATGGAAGAGGCGAGAGCATATTTTTATTTCTAGTATTTTTCTAATTTCGTATTAATAGATAGAATTATTATGCTTTGTTAAATTACATCAGAATTATTTTATTATAATGATCGGTCCTACAATTACCAGTTGAATAAAGAATCTAAGAAAGTAGTATTTTTATTGGATTCTGTTTGAGTGGTCTTATGGTGTTCATTATTGTTCATCGAGTTATTCAGAATTTATGTCATTATATTATTATTTATTTTATATGACTTTTTTTGTGGTACAGAAAAAAAATGCAGTATCGCTTCTTTGTACTGTAACAGACTATTAGAGCGTTTTCCTTTTTTTTTTTTCATATTTGTACTATTAGCATGAATTTATTGCTATGAAATTGAAATTTCAGGGTCGACAAGCAAAAGCTGAGCGAGCAGTTTTAAAGAAAAAGCGCGCGTTGATTGTTGGAAAAGGTTGTTTGAACGAGGAAGCTACGACTACTTTGCTATCATTCGTTACTAAAAGTCAGAAAGAGCACTTGGAAACGTTAGTTCTTTTGCAATTTTTTTTCCTCCCGATAATTTTTAATTGCAATGGTCACAAGTATTGTTTTATCCAAGCAGACTCGCGTGATTTAGAGATCCGTTAGTAAGCGGAGAAAAAGAACTCGTGCATAATTTTTATCAAATTTGCAAATTATAGCATTAGATAACATATGATATGTTTTTTAATTAGCACATTCATGCAGATCATCATCTTCATCGACAGAAGAGGATGAGGGAAGGACAGAATTTATAACAACTTTCGGTGGTGATGGTGTCGAAGATAAAGACGAAGAACGTGATGATGATGACGATGGTGGAGCAAAGATGCATGGACCAGCTTTACCATCTGCAGAATTTAGACGTATCTTGTAAGTTTTCTTTATCAAAATTCTAGCTTTTTTAAAAATGTTCTTATTATTTTATAAAATTATTCATAATTTGCATATGTTCCAGTGAATTGAAAACACGTCGTTCATCAAGTCCAGAAGACTTTGGGAACGTTTCAAGAACTCGTGTGCGTAGCAGATCTCCTGGTAGGAAGCGATTTTTACGTTCCAGTCGCGATCGTGCTATAAGGTCGAGAAGCCGCGAGAGATTACGTCGTTCTAGAACTCGTGAACGGCACGATCGATCAAGAAGTTTAAGTAATGGAAAAAGGCGAAGACGTAGCAAAAGTAGAGATGGAATAGGAAGCCATAGCCGTGAAGATGATCGGCGATGTGAGCTTGGTCGTTCGAGAAGTAAGGATAGGAGACGTGAAGAACTAAGGGCAAAACAAAGGTTAATGATCCAAAAATAGTTTTCTTAGTGATCAAATCTTTTAACTTTCTACGTTCTAATATGCTATAATATTAGGTTTTCGCAGTGAATCTACCAAATGGAATTCATTTTTTCATTAACCATGCTTTTGCGAATGAAAATTAGATCGTTCTAATTGTTGTAAGATTATTGTTCCACATATTAAAAGTCGTTTTAGTCGCAAGAGAAGTAGTGGTAGCAGTGATAGTGGTTGTAATCGTTCCCACGGTCATTACAGTCGAAAAAGGCATGACGGTGAAGGGAATGAGAGGTATTTTTATTGAAAGTGTAATAAGAACTTGTCGTTATTATTTAACTTTTTCTCTGTTTTTGTCAGTTTCCCTGATCTTCTAATTGTATTAAACTAGAAATTTCATTTAATACAAGGATTATCATGTTCGAAAAATTCAAATGGTCGTATCCTCCTTTCCAGTTCTAAGAAATCCAGCGATATGAAGCATCAAAAGCGTCGAAGAAAATATTCGTCGTCAAGTGATAGCCGTACACCACCATCAACATCGCCAGAGGAGAGAAAGGTTAGCATACTTGGAAAACCTCGGAAATTAGGAATTCTCTTCAGGAGTTTGTTATTTGAATTATGTACTCAGTAACTGTAATAATACTCTTGATAAGCAGTTTAATAAGCATATTGCTAAATCCTTAGAATCGATGATTGATAAGTCCTATAAGTATTATAATGTATCCGTGACTATCTCAAAGGTAAGTTTTTCTTATAACAAATTTGAATACAGTTCATAACTAATTATACTTATTTAGAATTGAGGTTGTCTTAAATAAATTGTAATAGTGACATTAATATAAAGAGAAGACTGTTGAAGTTATCGGAATTTAAGATTAATGATTTCTAGTTGATTTCGTCTTCTATTCTATTTTAAATTCGTTTACCCATCTTACTCATTCATTGCAGTTTTGTTCATGTTTCTAACCATTCTAGACATTCTCTTCTACTAGATGTTGGTTTTGAATTGTATTCTGTTTTCATTTATTTTGTTGCCTGATTTTAAATTGATTTTATATCATAAATATATTGTTGTTATAAAAGGGTTATTGGTTCCAGGGAACAGGTTCAGTTCTTTCACCAAGTCGAAGTAATGGCGACACTTCTCCTCTAGAAATTCGTTCAAGTATGAGCGAATCAGAGAAGGAACGTATTGAAGTAGAAAATCGACGTCGACGAATACGTCGAACAGCTAAAATGCATCGGTATAATTTTTATTTTATTTAGTTTTTCTGATTTTCTCTCCATTTTTACTACTTCCTATTTTATTTAAGAAAAATTATTAATTATTAGCTAAATTTTCTTTGTTTAATACGGAATGTTCATGTTACATCTGTTTATTCTTTAGTTGCGACATCTGTTTATTCTTTTTATTTGCGACAACAATTTGATTCTATTTCTTCTTTCCTCAGCTCTTAGCTTGTATTTGTATTTTATATCCTTCTGTATTTTTTCCATTGTTTTATCAAATATTTTTCCAAAATATAAAAATTGTAAATAATCATCGATTTTTTCAGTTATGAAGTATTTATTTTTCTGTAGGTTAATAAATTCCTTAAGTTTATTTTTTCTTGCTCGTTTGCTTATTCGCTGTACTTCATCTAATATGTAAGGAAAATTTTATTTCATTATTAGCATGTTTTCCAGCCAACAGTATACTAGTAATCATCATGATCGATCATCAGAAGATGAAGCTGAACGTGTAGGTCGTTACTTATACCGTTTTTGAAGAATTCTTTGTAATTTATTACACCCAAGTAATAAAATATTTCTGACAAAAATAGGATAAATACTCGTAAAAAGATTTCACATATTCATGCATGCTTTGTTTAGGAGATGTCTTGCATCTAGAACTTGAATTAATTTCAGAAGGCTGCTCTTGCTCATAAACTTCGTACGCAAATGCAGCGAGTTTTGCGTAAGACAGCAGAGCAACTGAAAGAAGAAGAAAGACAAAAACATGAGGAACATGAGAAAGAAAGACGAGTGAGAATTTTTGTGTTTTTTTGGTTATGTTTTGGATTTTCCATTGTGCTTTATCAAAATTTAATTTCCATTCACAAATTCTCTTATATCTTCAGTTACGTGAAGAAAGATTATTTGAAGAGTCATTGGAAATCAGGAGACGGTAAGCTACTATATAAAATTTTTAAAAAAAAATTTTGTGAAAACATAGATATGTCATGCTTAATTATTAGTAAAAGCCTTAGAAGTAAAGTATCAAGTGTTCTCGATATGATTGATTATAATTTAGATTTCTACTTTTATCTTTGATTATAATTTAGATTTCTTGGATAACAGTGCTTGTGAGAATTTTAACTCAGGAGAATAAACATAATTTTTTTTATTACTGTCTTGAATTGATTAGAGAACAAATGGAATAGCCTGAGAAGCTGATTTCTGCTATCCTATTTTAGGGAGCGCGAAAAACGCCGCCGTGAACGCCGTGGTCGTACTAGAAGCAGCTCAGGATCATCAAATTAGTGCACTGTTTTAAAAATGAAAACCATTCATATAAAAGCAGTTTTATCTTTATAACTCGTTATTTTTATGTGAATTTATCACGATGGTTGATCCGTTGGTTCTGACTTAACTTTATAAGTGAAGCGTTAAGAACCCCGATGCTAAGTATCAAACAGATTGATATGATCATTTGTTTTTCTCATGCATTTTTTTCATTTCCCTTTTCCTCTTGACTCTGTTGGCTAATTATTTTACTAAAAGAAATTTTCGAAGGTTTTTTCAGACCTAATCAGTTGATGATCTCTACTTTAGCTATAATAATGCAATTTCGAAATAGTTTCAATATTTTGATGAAATTTGAGGAAAAGAAATATTATGACAAAGTGAAGGTTTGGCCCTGACTTAGCTTAATAATTGAAGTATTAAAAGAGTGAAGACTCTACTGTTTTTCTCCTTTTTCCAAATCATTAGCCATTAAATGTATTTCAGCAAATATTTTCCTTCCTGCATTTTCAGTGCAGGTTTACATTGAATGGAAACAATGTCATTCATTTTGGCAGAATTTTTATTTTCAAATTTTTCTGAAGATTTTAAAGAAATAAAAAATTTAATCAAAGAGTTTGCAAAGCGTAAAGATTGGAGATTGCAGAAAGATCGCGTCTTTTGTTTTTCCGCAATATTTTACTAATTAAAGGACGGTCGAAGATTTGATCCAAACGACTGATAATACTGATACATCTTGTGTCATAGGCTTTTGGTCATGTTACTGTCAATCTTGTTGATAGTGATGATAATGTTACAGCGCTTCCTGGTAGCTGTAATCATTGAAAATTATTACTATGGTTATAATTTTTAAGTATTTGTGAATAAATATTAATGGTATATATCTGAGATTGATATTTTGAAAACAAATCGAAATAATCGTTGAGATTCGTTAAATCCAAGCCTAGTAAATATATTATTTACAGTAAGTATTATGTCACATCTATTTGAGCATTTTTTATGTTTTGCGATTATCCACTCCACTTATTCTAGAATAATAGTTACAGCTCATTGTGTTTCATAGGAGTTCCTATCGTTTGTGGTTTTCGTTGCTTTTTTCTTTTTCTCTTGTTGCTGTGGAATCTAGATTAACCGAAGAGTTAATTTCTATTGACAAGATATTGTATTTTAAAATTATATGAATTAATAACTTAATTATTATTAAAATTTTTATTTCATTACTACTATTAATTAGGAATACTTTATTGGAATATTTTGGGAAAGTGATAATGCACTGAATATGATTGAGAAAAGAATAAATAATAGTCATCATTATTATATCGATGTCGCGAATTCGCATTATAAACCATCAAATAAATTTCTCATTGTAAATAAATATCAACAATATTATGAATCACTTAACTGATTTTAAATTTTATAGGTTCCCTCTTTTTTTTGTTTTTACTTTTATCTTCGCTTAACCTGTGAAATTAACTTCATTGCTACGATAGCATACTGACTTAAATGTTAGATTCATCTTACTGGCATCAGTTTGCATATGTCGTTTTAGATTGAACGGTTGAGAAAAGAGAAATATTCCCGCATACCGTACAAGAGTGCAGCTTCTCACCAGTATGAGTGCATATAATGTTGCTTCAAATTCAATAAAAGTTTTCTTAAATTTTCATTTGATCAGTATCATAGAATTTCAACACAAATAACATGGATCTTATCATTATTGCTATCATTATAACGTGATTTTAACGATTATTTCTCATTATTAGAATCATAAATATCATTGCATTATTATTGGAATAATTTTTAATAACCATAACTGATTATTGTTATTATTATAACATATTTCCAATGATCAATTTTTGTTAATATTGCAAGTAATATTATATTATTGTCATAATAGCTATTATAAAGCAAATTTTTAAAATTATGACAGTTAGTTGCATCATTCCTTCATGTTTCAAATTATTTGAATTATTTCTTTATTCCTATTAATTCATCAATATGATTTGTAAACAAGTTGAGCGCAATTTGTCCCATCATCACAGTTGAATAAATTTATTATAAATATATAAATATCTGGTGATTATGCATGGAATCTTTTAGATATTTTATCAAGTTGATTTTTTACATATTTAAGGAAAGATTTTATAGAGGTTAATTTAATGGCAGCTCAGAAATAATTCAAAAATGATTGGAAACATATGAAATTGTTAATACTCCTGTAGTCGACTATTATGATTGTAAAAGAAAGCTTGTTAAGGTAAATTTTCATAGTTACTAATTAAAAGAATAAACAGAAGACGAAGAATAAAGCAATCATTTGTATATTGCTTGCCTTTCAACAAGGTTAAAGAATATGATTCAATGATATTTCTGATCATCGATATGCTAATCCTTTGAACAATAATTTGAATGATCTTCAATTTCCTGCAACAAAATTATTGAAATTTGACCCTTTTAGACTGAAACCATTACATTGGAAATTTTTTCTGTAAATTATTTAGTAAATATGGAAAGCAAATAAGCTTTCTCAATATATTGTTAGTAATATGATAAATGCAAATAATAGTAAAACGTTTGAATATAAAAGGTAGAAAAAAATTAATTAAAAAAGATTTTTAAGACTCATCATTTTTATATTATGATACTTTAAAGTTTTTTTCAAATTTTCGTGAATTATTGATAGCTTATAAAAGAAATTATCTTCATTCTAGATATTGAAAATTTCGAAGGAAGGGTGTTAATTAAGAATTTAAAATTATATAAAATATTATTTGACTTTTAATCTGATTTATGATTATTTGAGAAAAAATAATAGCGAACCAGCAATTATTCTGGTTCATCAAAAAATTTTTTCTCATTTAATTTATTTTTTAGAATATTTTGGGTATGAACATTTAAAACTCCAAGTAGAATAAATGAACAATGTTATGCAGTTCTACAAAGCGTTTATTTAAAAAAAATTGTTTGCTTCAAATTCAAAATATTCAAAATGTGCTTAATTATTAATTATTGCACATTGTATCAAAGGGTACAATAGAAGATGTACTTGCGATTGTAGAAACTCATTTGGATAAAACAATATCAGTAATAACTAAACCTCATTGTAGTTCATAGAAGTTTCCATCATTTGTGATTTTCGTTGTTTTTTCTTTTTTCTCTTGTTGTCACTGCTACAAAATTTGCAATTAACCGAAGAGTTATTCAATTTGTATTGATAAAATATTGTATTTTTAAAATTACGTGAATTACTAGCCTAATTAATATTAAAATTTTCATTACTACTATTAATTAAAACCATTACTATTATTAAATAGGAATACTTAATTGGAATATTTTCCAGAAAATAATGATACATTGATATGATTGAAAAAGAATAAATAATAGTCATCATTATTATATCATTCAACTCGGAAAAAGTGTAAAATGATAAAGAAAAGAAAATAATTGTTGACCTGTTAAATTTATGCTTTAGAAATTAATCGTTAAAACCAAAATTAATTATTATCAAAATCAAGAAGAAGATCGAAAAGGCAAGAAATTGAAGGTAATAATTTACATGAAGCTGGCGGCGATAACCATCGTTTTGTCAATTCTTCAGTATGTGTTACCTTACAATGAGATGTACATTTCACACCAACGAAATCATTAATTGATTTCTTAAATCAATTCTTGATCTTCCAATAATATAATAATAATTAATTGATTACTGATTAATTATGTAACTTGAAAAAGGATATATATTTTTGATAGTTCAAAAATTCTAAAGTATAAAATTTCCAAATTTTTCAATCTGCTAAATAATTATTGGTAACGTTAATTTTTTTTTCGATCATATATCAAACATCCAATTTTAATCACGATATGCATAATACGTATAGTATTTAATAATTTAAACTGAAATACTACAAAGAAGAAATTATTACACATTTATATTGATTATTAAAAACATAAAAATATAATTATTCAGTTATAAAGCGAAAGTTTTTTTCTTTTATTTCTAATTATGCAAAATTCATCACTATTAACTATTTATTTCACATTTTACTTTTGAGCATGAAGTCTGAATTGGTATAATTTTTGGTATTAGGCAATTTTTATGACAATTTCATCAAATAATCCATCAATTGTGCAAATAATTTCATCACGACGTTCCATTGTCCAAAGTTCTCTACGACTAATCACCTAAAATACGATAATACTTTAATAATTAGATATTCGTCAGGAGTGGATTAATTAATTTTCAATATAATGTATCATTTTTAAATGAAATTGAAATGAAGATATCTAATATAATTACTCAACCTCGTAATTGAGCAATGACAATGGATTGACTCAAATGATAATCGAGAGTAACAATTAGGATTGATTAAATTATTGATTCAATAATTATTTAAGAATAAGATTTATTTAAAATATTAATGTCTCATATAATTTATTCTGATATTTTTTATTTATATCTTCTTCGTTTGTTAAACCTGATTATAATACTTATGATGTAATAGAATTATGACAAATATACTATCAGAAAAACCTTGCTATAATCTTTATCATTTGGAAGACAATATAAGCGCTGTTGGATACGTTCTTCTGCAGGACAAGGATCATTATTATCATCTAAATATAACGTTCATCTAAACATAACATTCATTTTAATTTAGGTATTATTTAAACAATAATAATAATAATAATGCAATCTATTTTCATTGATTATTCTGCTAATTTATCGAAATTTTTCTAATAAAAATTAAAATATTTCATTATCATAAATATAACTTTCTTTATTATATTAGTAGTTAGAATTTTTAAATATTGCGCCAAACGCACGTAAAACATAAAGTTCGGGAAGAAAACGAAAGAAACGATCACGTCCGTAATAAACGAAATCGCTGCTTAATGGGCGAAAAATGACGTCAATTCGACGTTCCTTAATTATTCGACGAAAATCTCTAAAAAAAAAGTAACAAAATTTAATTCTTATGCTTATTTCATGCATAATTATTTTATTTTTCATGACCTTTAACCTAAGAGAAAATATTTTGTTTGATTTATTACAAATTATTATAAAATATTTTTTTTCTTTTACTAAATATGACATAAATGCTTTGACGGAAAAAAAAATTTTTAAATGCAATTTTTCTGATATTACCGGTTGATTTTATTATATTTACTTTTTGGAATAAAACATAAGTTAGAATAATAAATATTAAAAAAGAAAGCAAAAAACTTGTAAGAATGTTCTTTAGCTATATCTTCAAATCGATCACCGGATAATATGCTACCACCGTGACGTTTAGCAAATTCTAGTACATATAAATCATCGTAATTGATAAATGCCGGTCGACCAGCACGTGCAGTACGTGCTGGCGTAAATGTTAGCACATCCAAACTTTGCAACTTCTATTAATCATTCATTTAATCATTAATAAATTCGTTCGTAATTTCATTTAGCTCTTCAACTTTACTATAATTAATCTTTGATTCTTAAATAAATATGTATCGTTATTCCTGTGTCTTTTAAAATAATATTCGATTAAATTTTTTTGTAATAATATCAAACAGGCTAGCCTATATCATCTATAATATGCATTATCGAAATATTATATTGCTAAAAAAATTTCAATTGTTTTAAATTTAAAAATATATTCAAATATTAACTTCTTCTTGATTAGTTAGTTATACCATCAAATATTTCATAATGGCTTAATTTTATTCTTTAAGTATAAATAAATGATAATGAATTGATTAACTTAATATTTGTGACTAAAAATAATGTAATTATCAAACAATGCAAACCGGTAAAACTTGTGCATTGGTTGTATTAAAATTATAATTATTATTGTAAATTACTGGTAAAAATGCGACAACATCCAAATCTCGAATTAACAAAAATCGTATAATTGCCATTAAACCAGCACAATTAACATTTCCGAAAATTTATTAACGAACGGAGTAAATTATATTCAAAAATAAAAAAGAATAGAAATGCAATATCTAATATTATAATAAAATTACACAATTCTATTATAGATTATAAGCGAAAATTAATAATAATAATAATAATATAATAATAATAATAATAATAATAATAATAATAATAATAATAATAATAATAATAATATTAATTAACAAAATTTATAAAAATATTATTTCAATTATTGTTATTCAAATTATTTTATTATACATTTTGTCATCTTCATTATTAAACTTACTCCCGATCTATTCCACATGAACTACGTGCAATATTACAACCATCAATAACAACAAGACGCGGTATAGCAGATTCTGATGGTTTTGAATAGATACGTTCACTTATTTGATCAAATGGATACATCACAACATTAAATGATATTTTCAACAATAAATGTTATATTATATGTTAAAAATTAGAATTCATATTGTTATTATCATAATATTTTTTATCGTCTTTATTCGTGACTAATTAATATTGTCTAACTTGTTGATATTATCCATTATTATTATTATTCTAAGTTAATCATCGATTATTGGTATTTGTGAATTTATTAATATAATCTTTAATTACGATATCATAATTAATTATTGATTAAAAAACTGTTAACATCAATATACAATGCATATTACTCAATTCATTTATTTGAAATACTTAATTCATTGTTTAACTTTTTTTGCTGAAAGAAAGTCTTATGTTTTATAAAATTTTTTCAAAAAATTTACAAATTTTCAAAAATGAAATCAAAAACTGATAAATTATTTCTTTTACAAAAGCGACCGATGAATAATGCATTAAAAATAATTATAAAAACACACATTAGAACGTTTAGTTGAAACGTCTAATCAGCAATTTGACAATTTAAAATAATATAATTATATTTTAAACTGAAATATATTTTAAAGCAGTTGAAAACGTGATGCAAATTTTTAATTCAAATTTATTCTAACGCAAAAGTATTGATAAGGAAGAATTGCTGAATTTATTCATTTCATTTTTTCTTTTCATCTAACAATAATGCCATAAAATTCAGAAAAGGTTTTATTCGCAAATTAATCCCAATTAGTAACATTTTCAAGTAGGAATTCACTTGAGTAATAATATTATTAATGAAATGTAAACAAACATTTTACTGCAAAAATGTAAACTAATATATATTAGCATCATGAAATTTACGATTCGTTTGAAAATTCCTGGAACAAATTTTTCCATGCTATGATTCATCAATACTATTCAACGATTTATTTCGACAAAAAATATTATTCATCAAGCAATATTGTCATATGGTAATTAAGAAACGAAATTAACTAGCTACTTGGAATTACATTATTAAAATTTCTTATCGACGGCCAAATATTTATCTATTAGTCATGAAATTTCGACATTATTTTATCTAAATGAGTTTCTACAATCGCAAATACATCTTCCACTGTACCCTTTGATACAATCTGCAATAATTTATTATTAAGCATATTTTGAATAACAATTTTTTTATGATAAACACTCTGTAAAGCTACTACATACACAACATCGCTTATTCATTCTACTTGGAGTGTTAAATGTTCATGCCTATAATATTATAAAAAAGTAAATAAGGAAAAAATTTTTCTGATGATCCAGAGTAATGAGTGATTCGTTATATCTAATAATTTACCTTAACAAGCTTTCCTTTACGATCATAATAATCGACTACAGGAGTACTAGCAATTTCATATGTTTTCAATCGTTTTTGAATTATTTCTGAGCTGCCATCAAATTGACCTCTATAAAATCTTTCTTTAAATATATAAAAAATCCACTTGATAAAATATCTAAAAGATTCCATGCATAATCACCAGATATTTATATATTTATAATATGTATGTCAAATTTGATTCTGATAATATCTGATAACCTTATTTTTTGTCGATTCACACAGCGATCATAGAGCGTTTTTGATCAGCTTCAAAATATATAACCAAATCAGGTGAATGAACCTATAAATTAAGCATTTAAACTAACTAAAATTTAATTCTAATAAATATAGCTTTCATTTATTTTCACTTTTAAATGCTGAGATAATGATGATATTGAATAATTTAATTGATAGTTTTATGAATATAAAATTATCAAACTTCTTGTTCAAATTGTTCGCATTGAATAATTTCACGTGGATAACCATCAATTAAAAACCTCGACTACCATTTATTGTTGCTCGTGACATAGCTTCTTTCAATAAATTTAATACAATTCGCTAAAAATTCATTTAGATATCAATTCAAATTTTGCTTAATATTAATTTAGAAAATAAAAAAAAAGTAATTATGACAAATAACTTTGCATTATTTATAATAATAAAGCAATATCAATTCAGGAATGTATTACAATTAATTATAAATTTATATTATTCAATAGTAATCATTTTTGTCACCTTTTTTCTTTCTTTTTATTATTGCTGCTAAACTATTAATTGTTTGCATATATTTCAATTTGTTATTTTAATCGTCCAGGAAAAAGAAAGAAAAAAAGAAGAGAGGGAAAGAGAGAAAGAGAGAGGGAGAGAAAAGAAAGAGAAAAAGTTAACTGAAAAAGTTTAACTATGCAATCATTTAATTTAATTAAATAATTTATCGTGGGAATTTATTGTCTGAATACTTCCATTGCTTATTTCAATTGTTTATAGAAAGGAAAAGAAAGGAAGAGCAGAGCAAAATGGAAAAATATATTATAAATGTAATTAATTAAATTAAATCTACCGGTGGAACAAGTTCACCGTTTTCCATAATTTTTTCAACGAATCGTCTTCTTTAGCACGTGATTCTACTTCAGCTCGTAAAAGATCACCGGTACTAAGATGTGTTAAACCATATTTTTCAACCATTTTAGCACATTGTGTTCCTTTTCCTGCTCCAGGTGCACCTATTTAATTGAAAAAAATTTTTGATTTTTTCCTTCTGATTAATTTTTCTATGAATAAGTAAGATTATATTAAATTAATCAATCATTCTCAATTTTTCTTTTTCATAATCGATTTATCGCATATTATTTCAAATTTTTTAGATTGTATATCTTATCAAAATTTTACCATACTTTACTCATTTTACAATTAAATTACATCAAATATTCTATTTTGTCAAGTAAAATCTTGCATAAATAATTATTGCATTCCTGAGATTTTATTAAAAACTTATCCATTTTTACATACCAATAATGAAAATGATAGGAATTTGAGCTTTTCGAACTACAGCTACTTTCTTTGCAACACTCATCTGAATAGGTGATGTTGTTGAATCAGATGCTTGAGCAACAATATTGATATCTTTCAGTCGATTTACTTGTAATTCAAAACTAAAATTATTTGATTTGAAAAAAAGGAGCAATACTGGATTTAACTTGCATTTATATTATCAAAGTATATCATTTTTTGATAAAAAGAAATTGTCACCATTTTCTAATCATTTTAACTTCTTAAATATGATTTAAAATTTAAAAGAAATAAAAAATAATTTCTGCTATGTAACAAATTAAAGATAAATATTATTTCAAAAAAAAAAATTACAACTTACAGAGAAACAAATTCTCGAGGTTTATAATGTAATAATTTAAAGATCGGTGCCAAAATAGTATCGCGAAAACGATTTACTCCATCAGTTTGGGGCAAAAATAAATATATAAAAAATGTGCACTGCAATTGAATACATACATTTTTAAAAATTTTGCAATTAAATTTTGTTATAAGAGAAGTGAATTTTTTCAAGCAAAATATAATTGTATCTTAATGCAAATAAAGCGAAATTTATGTGATTAAAAAAATTGAAATTTAATTTTGTTATACTTTGTTCCCGTTCTCTTTAAATCGCATTAAAATGCTAAAAGATCTGAAGACAATGATCAAGGATTGGCGATGCTTATCTTATGATTATATAAAATCAGAAATGATTTCAGAAAAAAATAACATAAAATGATTATGATACATAATAACAAGACAATAATTAGAAAAGCGTAAAATTAAGTAAAATCAAAAAAAAGTTCAAAAAATTTTTTTGATCAAACCTTTTTCTTATTTTTATCAGTATAATCTCGTTTTTTTTTTACTGATCATATTTCAAACTCAATTTTAATACTACCTTAACGAGCCAATAAACTGGTAAAACTGCATTTATAGCATCAGCAAATTGATCAATTAATGTAAAAGCACCAAATATTGTCCAATAAAGTATCCATTTTAAGGCATTTTGCGTTGATCGTTCATCTACTTTCTAAAAATCTGTTAAAATTTCGTAATCTATCATTAATATAATAACTAATGATAAAAAAATTAACAAATTAATTTTTTTAGCTCAAAGTGTTTATTCAAATAAAAATTGATTTTAATTAATTTGCCAAAATTTTATTCCTTTCTAAAAAAAAATAAATTTAATTTAATTTAATTTTTAATCAAACATACACGAAGACTTCTATAAGCAGGATAAATAAAACAGATTATATTGCAAAGAAAACGTGCTCCTGAACCTAACATCAAATAAAGTGCCGTTAAAATTACTAATCCATAAGCAAACTATAAAAAAGGATATAAATTTTAACAAAATTTTTTTCATATTAAAAAAAAATTTTAATTTTAAATACATCATTATTTTGCTAAATAAGCGAACAATTTTGATAAAAATGTAAAAAAGATGAATCAATGAACAAAGCTTATATTTGAGTATTTTATTTTTTCTTATATTTATAGTATTTGAAATGAAATGCTTGATATATAACAACAAATTAACTCAACAAAAAATTACACGAAATTTTTTTTTCACACTAATTTATACAAAATAATGTGGAAACGATTCATATAAGGTTACATGAACATGACAAATTACAGTAAGACTGATCATTTTTCATCGATATGTGTCAGCATTTACCAATTTTCATTTAATTTATAAATTAATTGACATAATCAATTAATATATGGGGAAAATTATAAACAAAATAAGTATTAACAAAAGAATAAAATAATCTCATTTTTGATCGATAAATATTTTTAAATTAATTAAAGAAATTAACATTTTCTCGAGTGATACCAGTGCTTTCTTCTAACATGTTGATACATCTTTCCGTATCTGGTGATAAATTATGCAATGTTTGGAAGAGTATTAGATAAATATCGTTGAATGAATTTATCATTAGTTTTTCATCTTTTGGCTCGTTTACTGACCTTCAAAATATTTGATGACATAAAAATGACATATTTTAGGTTACATTTTATACAAAAAGTTTCACACCACCAAAAATATTGATAAAGTTGTTTTATATAAGTTAATTGAATTATTAAAAAAATTTGTCTAACTTCCGAAATAACACTACTATATACTTAAATTAAAATACATTTTATATTTTAGGTGTATCAAATCTTTTAACATCTTAGACTCTTTTTTTATTTTAAATTCGGTGAAATATTTTGGAATCGCATAGTGCAAAAATCAGAAAAATAAAATATGAAAAAAGATACATAAAATTTTTAAAGAAAAATTAAAAACGAACAAAAAAATTATTTTGTTCAAAATTTCAGAAATTAAGAAAGATAATAAAACATTGAAAATTGTAGCTTCCTTTCTTTTTTATAAACAAATTTCAGTTATAATCAAGCTATTTTACAATCTTAATGCTGAAAATTTTTTCCCTTTTCCATTCTGAAAAAAGCAATCATCTCACATTTTGAAATAATTTTAAAATGAAACATTTATCTAAAATAAGATTTTTATAATCTTTCAACATTATTGCACAACTTTATAATTATATGATAATTTCTAGAACTTATTTTTGCATCCTTATATGATAATTTTTTGAAAGAAAAAACGAAAAATTAAACAAAAAAACTTTCTCAAACGATTCATTTCTTTTTTCCTTCATTTACAAAGTAATGTGATGAAAATAAATGTTTTGTTGTTGGCAGTGTAATAAACTGATCATTAGATCAGACTTTACAGTATTGATACTATAAAGTTGGAACGGAATTATCAGAAACAACTGGCAAAAAGCTGAAAAAAATTCGAATTTCTCAAAATTTCGAAAAAGATTTGAACTGCAAGGTTTGTTCGACATCTTAGTCATTTTAATAACCAGAGCAAGGAAAAGAATATCAAGAGGAATAATAATCAAATCATACAAAAAAGATGAGACTTGAGCAAACAAAGTAATTAATAATATCACTGTAAAATTTTTTATGCGATAAAATAAACTTTACCTAAAATTACAGTGAAAAATCATCACTTTAAAAAAACGATATAAATTAAAAGCATAAGGAAATGGACAGAAAAAAATTGAAAAGGATGCAAGGGTAAAGTAATAAGAAGAAAAATACCACAAAATAACACAAGATTAATTAATTTGAGTAAATTATAAAAACATATTAAATTAACACATCGAGACTTAAAGATAATTTTCGGCCATTATAGAACATCAAAATCTGAATATTTGATTATTCTCATTGGGAATATTTCTTATAAATACAATTTAACTTACTATAAACTTGGCAGTGCAGAAACAAGGAAATCAAAAATACTGATTAGTGGAAACATATCAATGGAACTCAGAAATAATCAGACATGAAAAAATAAAACTTAAGCGAAGGAAGTAGGAAAGTTAAAAACGTGAAATGAAGCAAGCACAAAAATATAAGTTAAAAATGTAACTGTTTTCCACTTCAAGTTTTTAATTATAATTTTTATACTTTTGTCGATAATTTTCGTTAAAAGCTATCAACAATTGAGAGTGAATTCAGATTTACAAGCTAACGATAGACATATCTAACTAATTTAGGGAAATATGTCATTTAGGAAATATGTCATAAACAGAAGATTTATATAGAGAAAATTTGCGTTATCTATATGAAATTACTCAGTGCTCCGCAAAAATAAATTTTTAGAAATTTTAACTAACATGTAGAAATACACCACCCCAAAAAGTCATGTTTCACTGTCGGTTGCATCATTGCTTAAATGAGTTGCTAGAAGTGTTCGAAGGAATGAATTCAGTGCTACAGAACAAACAACTATGCTTATCTAAAATTTAAGTAAATGAGTTATATAGTCTTTTTTTTCCATTTTTTAAGCATATTTCGTCTATTTATATCAATTTTTACTGACACCACCCTTATGATTTCTAATTTTTGCCATTATAAATTACTATTCCTCACTTTATAATTCTTTGTATGTATCATTCATCCTGGTAAAAATAAAAAAAAAATCATTTTTACAGTATTTTAATCTACTCATTATAGTATAAAATTTTTCTAAGTTTTTCTGAAGAACCAATCACTGTGGCATCAATTTTTCAAGTACATAAAGCAATCACAACAGAAGATAAAAAAGCTGCGGTAAAGATTTTTAAAATTACTCTCAACGATGTTAATTTTAAATCAAATACTAATGGATGTCGTTGATTTAAATTCATTTTCTCATTCTTTCTTTCTCTCTTATATATATCCATATATAAAAACTGGTAAAAAGTGTTTGAGAAGGCTTTCGATTAGAAAAATATTTTAACAGATAGAAAATAACTTATTCTTCGCTATAATAAATTGAATTTTCAAATTCTGTCTCCTTGATAAATCGGTACCAAATTTATGACGGGAAAAATATTCCAAAATATGAGAGAGAAAATTAAGATTTAACAGTAAAAATTAACATGCGATGAGAACAGATCCCCATGAAGAAAATGCAATATAGGTGTAGGACTCATAGCTTCAAAAGTGATAATCAATCCAGTTAGCATTGTTGAAACCAGAGTGAGCAATACCAGTACAGATAAAAGAGTAATTTTCACAAAAAGAAGCAAAAGGCAAACAATTGGTGATACGATGTTCGATAACGTTAAACCAAAATGATATGTTTTTGCAAAAAAAAAGCTGGAATAAACGAAAATAAATCCCTAATGAACAAAGTATTAGTAAACACACAAATCTGCGAAGTATCTTTACTGCATGAATAGCCAAAATTAAAACAAAACACATCAATAGCAGATTTCAGTTTTACTGTGAATAATAGATGCAACATTATTTAAAATGACCACTAGTTTAATAATATGAAAAGAAAGAATAAAAAAAAACTAATACTTAAAGGGTTAAACTCAGTAATATTAAGTGTCAACCAGTCTCATCAAGTAAGAGTGATGATTTTATTGACGACTGATCTCTTGGAAGCATTTTTTTTCGGCAAATTACAACATTTTTGGACGGATTAGATAAACAAATGCAGTGGTAGCAAAAAGCATCCAAATAAGCATTATGAAATTGAATTCTGTAACATCAAACTGTAAAATGCAATTCATTGGTTTGCATCGATGTTCCATTTACAATGACACACTCATTTCCGTTACTATAAAACGAACATAATCATTTTTCGGCACGAAATATCACATGGAACATAAGCTTGTTGTTGCTATGAAATATACTTTTATATTGTTTATTCGACAATATTCTTTTATCTTCCGTGTAACTATGCCATTTAATTAAACTTCATGACGAATTAAAAAGTATGAATCGATATGATATTCTTTTCCTTACTCTGGTTATTAAAATGGCTGAGATGTCGAACAAACTTTGCAGTTCAAATCTTTTTCGAAATTTTTGAGAAATTCGAATGTTTTTTTCGGCTTTTGCAATTGTTTCAAGAATATCCTTCTTTGTTTTGTTTCAAAAATTTCATTAAATTTGGTAAATTCAATTTATTACATTTGATAAATCATAAATTTTAAAGTTAATAACATTGGAAGGGAACAAACAAGTATAATGTATTTGTGTTTAGCATAAACTATAGGAAATTAATAAATTCTCTTCAAATTATTTCAACAACCATAGAGATTTTATCAATTTTTTTCTCATCGTTATTAGTTCATTTTTCGGCATGAAATTTCTTAGTAATTTTAAACCGTTTTTCTTTTATTACATGCGTAAAGCGTTGATGAAAGGCTTTTTGTTGCTATAAAATATGCTTTCACATTATCTGTTTGACAGTATTCTGTTATATTCCAGGTAACTATACCGCTTAATCAAACTTCATGAAGAATTAAAAAGTGCGAATTGATATGAATCCGTTCATGGGAACTATAATATTAAAAGTTAAAGAAACACCTCACTTTCCAATAATTTTTTACCTTCTGGAAGTAAAGCAGTCAAGAAAAAGTGGAAAAAAAACAACAAAATTTGATTAAAATAGAAAAATGTAGTAACTTATAATAAGTAATAATATTAAAAATAATAACAAATAACTGCTGTGAATAATAATGAATGATTGATTCATTAAATGGAAAGAGTTCAATCAATCTGTGAAGTAGCAAATAAATAATCAACAATATTAGAAATGATAAAAATAAAAATCACCGATGAAACAACGTGTATTTTGATGCTTAATTGTTACTGTGTTATTTAGTGTGAAATATTTTCATCTGTAATTTGAAATTTTCATCCAAACGAAAACTTTTATTGCGTGCTTGCAGAACATATGACTTTTATTTCGACGCGTTTCGAACAACTCTACAATTTCATACCAAGATGCAATGATTTCTCTCTATGTGCTTCTTTAAACTCGAATGCATAGAAAAGTTTCCTCCGCACATCTTACAATTACAGCTTCTACCTCTATGAATAATTCTTATATGTCGTTTCAGACTGGATGAGCGAGAAAACATTTCCCGCATATCGTACAAGGGTATGGTTTCTCATTAGTATGAGTAGACATGTGCTGTTTCAAGCCGTGTTTTCTAGTGAAAACTTTTCCGCATATCCCGCAAAGAAACGATCGAGTGGGATTTTTCCCATTTGTCTTACAATAATGGTATGGCTCACCATCAATGTGAGTTGTTATATGATATTTCAAACCGGATAGGTGAGTGAAACGATTCCCGCATTTCGCACAAAGATATAGCTTCTCACTGTTGTGCATCAGCATGTGACTTCTTAAATATTTAACCATTTTTCCGCATATCTCACATCGAATTTTCCTTATTCTAACAATACTCCTTTCCCATTTGAAATTATCTTTAATCGCTTCTTGATCTGATACGTTCCATAAATTCGCTGATTGTTCTTCATTCTTTTTAGCACTGATAATTTCAACGATTTTATTTCTTTCTCATTGTTTTTTTGCATCGATAAATCCAATGGCTCTGTTTGTTGCGGTTGTGCTCCCTCAAATTATATAAGAATCACAGATTTGTACAGTTTTAAAATTTGAAATATTATATTGCTCTCTTTTTTTTCAAAAAAAATTTCTGATGAACTTACGATAATTTGAATATTGCACATTTGGAAAAAGAGTATGATAAAGCAAATGAAATTCATTCCTATAGGAATAATTTTACGTTGATTCTGAAAACTATTCAAATTTAACAGTAAATTAAAGTTCGTTGAAGAAATAATATCGCTTCCTATTTGATGATTGTTTAGAGAAAGTTTTCTTGTAATGAATGATTTTTCAAAATTATTAATATTCAAAAATTAATGATTCCGCATTCATGGCTAATAAAGGACGCATGCTTTCTCAAATCATAAATATGGCAAATTCATTCTAACTGAGGTTGCTGCAAATATTGTAACGCGAAGTTTTTATGGTTAAAAAGAAGTAATTATTCTTGCACTGAAAGAAACAAATCGAAAGATTTCTTTCGAATTGGTGGAAAAAAGAAACGCTTATTTATACACTTATCATAAACTTTCAAAATCTCTTATAATACAATATTCTAAGAAGTGGTTAACATTCTACAACAAAGCATATTGCAAAATGAAATGGTAAGAGAGAATTTGACGATGAAACTAAATGCTATCACTGTTAACTATATGAGTTCCTGAACAATCGTACTTATAAATGCTTTTGGGATGGGAGTGGCAATCTATCTACGTGTAATAAAAATGGCAATCCACGTGTAATAATGAAGCGAGGAGATTATTCGGTCAATATTTAGCACTAATGTTTAATCCTTCATGTCAGAAAAATTTATTTAAATTACCATATTGCATTGTTCAAAATAATTTATGCAAAGCAGTTATACATTTTTCCTGTAATTTCACTTCAGATTTTATTTATGCTTTTTTTTTGACAGAAAAACATTAAATGGATATATTTTTTGCAATTGATATTATTAATTTTTGTATGCTGAAATGATTTCATTAATTGTTCAATATACATTAGTTTACTCTTTTGCAGTAAAATGTTTGTTTACATTTCATTAATAATATTATTACTCAAGTGAATTCCTACTTGAAAATGTTACTAATTGGGATTAATTTGCGAATAAAACCTTTTCTGAATTTTATGGCATTATTGTTAGATGAAAAGAAAAAATGAAATGAATAAATTCAGCAATTCTTCCTTATCAATACTTTTGCGTTAGAATAAATTTGAATTAAAAATTTGCATCACGTTTTCAACTGCTTTAAAATATATTTCAGTTTAAAATATAATTATATTATTTTAAATTGTCAAATTGCTGATTAGACGTTTCAACTAAACGTTCTAATGTGTGTTTTTATAATTATTTTTAATGCATTATTCATCGGTCGCTTTTGTAAAAGAAATAATTTATCAGTTTTTGATTTCATTTTTGAAAATTTGTAAATTTTTTGAAAAAATTTTATAAAACATAAGACTTTCTTTCAGCAAAAAAAAGTTAAACAATGAATTAAGTATTTCAAATAAATGAATTGAGTAATATGCATTGTATATTGATGTTAACAGTTTTTTAATCAATAATTAATTATGATATCGTAATTAAAGATTATATTAATAAATTCACAAATACCAATAATCGATGATTAACTTAGAATAATAATAATAATGGATAATATCAACAAGTTAGACAATATTAATTAGTCACGAATAAAGACGATAAAAATATTATGATAATAACAATATGAATTCTAATTTTTAACTTATATAATATAACATTTATTGTTGAAAATATCATTTAATGTTGTGATGTATCCATTTGATCAAATAAGTGAACGTATCTATTCAAAACCATCAGAATCTGCTATACCGCGTCTTGTTGTTATTGATGGTTGTAATATTGCACGTAGTTCATGTGGAATAGATCGGGAGTAAGTTTAATAATGAAGATGACAAAATGTATAATAAAATAATTTGAATAACAATAATTGAAATAATATTTTTATAAATTTTGTTAATTAATATTTATTATTATTATTATTATTATTATTATTATTATTATTATTATTATTATTATTATATTATTATTATTATTATTAATTTTCGCTTATAATCTATAATAGAATTGTGTAATTTTATTATAATATTAGATATTGCATTTCTATTCTTTTTTATTTTTGAATATAATTTACTCCGTTCGTTAATAAATTTTCGGAAATGTTAATTGTGCTGGTTTAATGGCAATTATACGATTTTTGTTAATTCGAGATTTGGATGTTGTCGCATTTTTACCAGTAATTTACAATAATAATTATAATTTTAATACAACCAATGCACAAGTTTTACCGGTTTGCATTGTTTGATAATTACATTATTTTTAGTCACAAATATTAAGTTAATCAATTCATTATCATTTATTTATACTTAAAGAATAAAATTAAGCCATTATGAAATATTTGATGGTATAACTAACTAATCAAGAAGAAGTTAATATTTGAATATATTTTTAAATTTAAAACAATTGAAATTTTTTTAGCAATATAATATTTCGATAATGCATATTATAGATGATATAGGCTAGCCTGTTTGATATTATTACAAAAAAATTTAATCGAATATTATTTTAAAAGACACAGGAATAACGATACATATTTATTTAAGAATCAAAGATTAATTATAGTAAAGTTGAAGAGCTAAATGAAATTACGAACGAATTTATTAATGATTAAATGAATGATTAATAGAAGTTGCAAAGTTTGGATGTGCTAACATTTACGCCAGCACGTACTGCACGTGCTGGTCGACCGGCATTTATCAATTACGATGATTTATATGTACTGGAATTTGCTAAACGTCACGGTGGTAGCATATTATCCGGTGATCGATTTGAAGATATAGCTAAAGAACATTCTTACAAGTTTTTTGCTTTCTTTTTTAATATTTATTATTCTAACTTATGTTTTATTCCAAAAGTAAATATAATAAAATCAACCGGTAATATCAGAAAAATTGCATTTAAAAATTTTTTTTTCCGTCAAAGCATTTATGTCATATTTAGTAAAAGAAAAAAAATATTTTATAATAATTTGTAATAAATCAAACAAAATATTTTCTCTTAGGTTAAAGGTCATGAAAAAATAAAATAATTATGCATGAAATAAGCATAAGAATTAAATTTTGTTACTTTTTTTTTAGAGATTTTCGTCGAATAATTAAGGAACGTCGAATTGACGTCATTTTTCGCCCATTAAGCAGCGATTTCGTTTATTACGGACGTGATCGTTTCTTTCGTTTTCTTCCCGAACTTTATGTTTTACGTGCGTTTGGCGCAATATTTAAAAATTCTAACTACTAATATAATAAAGAAAGTTATATTTATGATAATGAAATATTTTAATTTTTATTAGAAAAAATTTCGATAAATTAGCAGAATAATCAATGAAAATAGATTGCATTATTATTATTATTATTGTTTAAGTAATACCTAAATTAAAATGAATGTTATGTTTAGATGAACGTTATATTTAGATGATAATAATGATCCTTGTCCTGCAGAAGAACGTATCCAACAGCGCTTATATTGTCTTCCAAATGATAAAGATTATAGCAAGGTTTTTCTGATAGTATATTTGTCATAATTCTATTACATCATAAGTATTATAATCAGGTTTAACAAACGAAGAAGATATAAATAAAAAATATCAGAATAAATTATATGAGACATTAATATTTTAAATAAATCTTATTCTTAAATAATTATTGAATCAATAATTTAATCAATCCTAATTGTTACTCTCGATTATCATTTGAGTCAATCCATTGTCATTGCTCAATTACGAGGTTGAGTAATTATATTAGATATCTTAATTTCAATTTCATTTAAAAATGATACATTATATTGAAAATTAATTAATCCACTCCTGACGAATATCTAATTATTAAAGTATTATCGTATTTTAGGTGATTAGTCGTAGAGAACTTTGGACAATGGAACGTCGTGATGAAATTATTTGCACAATTGATGGATTATTTGATGAAATTGTCATAAAAATTGCCTAATACCAAAAATTATACCAATTCAGACTTCATGCTCAAAAGTAAAATGTGAAATAAATAGTTAATAGTGATGAATTTTGCATAATTAGAAATAAAAGAAAAAAACTTTCGCTTTATAACTGAATAATTATATTTTTATGTTTTTAATAATCAATATAAATGTGTAATAATTTCTTCTTTGTAGTATTTCAGTTTAAATTATTAAATACTATACGTATTATGCATATCGTGATTAAAATTGGATGTTTGATATATGATCGAAAAAAAAATTAACGTTACCAATAATTATTTAGCAGATTGAAAAAATTTGGAAATTTTATACTTTAGAATTTTTGAACTATCAAAAATATATATCCTTTTTCAAGTTACATAATTAATCAGTAATCAATTAATTATTATTATATTATTGGAAGATCAAGAATTGATTTAAGAAATCAATTAATGATTTCGTTGGTGTGAAATGTACATCTCATTGTAAGGTAACACATACTGAAGAATTGACAAAACGATGGTTATCGCCGCCAGCTTCATGTAAATTATTACCTTCAATTTCTTGCCTTATCGATCTTCTTCTTGATTTTGATAATAATTAATTTTGGTTTTAACGATTAATTTCTAAAGCATAAATTTAACAGGTCAACAATTATTTTCTTTTCTTTATCATTTTACACTTTTTCCGAGTTGAATGATATAATAATGATGACTATTATTTATTCTTTTTCAATCATATCAATGTATCATTATTTTCTGGAAAATATTCCAATTAAGTATTCCTATTTAATAATAGTAATGGTTTTAATTAATAGTAGTAATGAAAATTTTAATATTAATTAGGCTAATAATTCACGTAATTTTAAAAATACAATATTTTATCAATACAAATTGAATAACTCTTCGGTTAATTGCAAATTTTGTAGCAGTGACAACAAGAGAAAAAAGAAAAAAACAACGAAAATCACAAATGATGGAAACTTCTATGAACTACAATGAGGTTTAGTTATTACTGATATTGTTTTATCCAAATGAGTTTCTACAATCGCAAGTACATCTTCTATTGTACCCTTTGATACAATGTGCAATAATTAATAATTAAGCACATTTTGAATATTTTGAATTTGAAGCAAACAATTTTTTTTAAATAAACGCTTTGTAGAACTGCATAACATTGTTCATTTATTCTACTTGGAGTTTTAAATGTTCATACCCAAAATATTCTAAAAAATAAATTAAATGAGAAAAAATTTTTTGATGAACCAGAATAATTGCTGGTTCGCTATTATTTTTTCTCAAATAATCATAAATCAGATTAAAAGTCAAATAATATTTTATATAATTTTAAATTCTTAATTAACACCCTTCCTTCGAAATTTTCAATATCTAGAATGAAGATAATTTCTTTTATAAGCTATCAATAATTCACGAAAATTTGAAAAAAACTTTAAAGTATCATAATATAAAAATGATTAGTCTTAAAAATCTTTTTTAATTAATTTTTTTCTACCTTTTATATTCAAACGTTTTACTATTATTTGCATTTATCATATTACTAACAATATATTGAGAAAGCTTATTTGCTTTCCATATTTACTAAATAATTTACAGAAAAAATTTCCAATGTAATGGTTTCAGTCTAAAAGGGTCAAATTTCAATAATTTTGTTGCAGGAAATTGAAGATCATTCAAATTATTGTTCAAAGGATTAGCATATCGATGATCAGAAATATCATTGAATCATATTCTTTAACCTTGTTGAAAGGCAAGCAATATACAAATGATTGCTTTATTCTTCGTCTTCTGTTTATTCTTTTAATTAGTAACTATGAAAATTTACCTTAACAAGCTTTCTTTTACAATCATAATAGTCGACTACAGGAGTATTAACAATTTCATATGTTTCCAATCATTTTTGAATTATTTGATTATATGAGCTGCCATTAAATTAACCTCTATAAAATCTTTCCTTAAATATGTAAAAAAATCAACTTGATAAAATATCTAAAAGATTCCATGCATAATCACCAGATATTTATATATTTATAATATGTATGTCAAATTTGATTCTGATAATATCTGATGACCTTATTTTTGTCGATTCACACAGCGATCATAGAACGTTTTTTGATCAGCTTCAAAATATATAACCAAATCAGGTGAATGAACCTATAAATTAAGCATTTAATATCACATTTAAATACTCAGACAATTATAATATTAAATAATAGCTTTATGAATATAAAATCATCAAATTTCTTGTTCAAATTGTTCACCTTGAATAATTTCACGCGGATATTTTAAGAAAATGGCTTATTCTTCGCTGCAATAAAGTGCTAAAAAACCATTTAAAAATTGAATTTTCAAATTCTAACGTCTCCTTGATAAATCGGTATCAAATTTATGACGGGAAAAATATTCCAAAATAAAATATGAGAGAGAAAATTAATGTTGCGAAAGTTTTTCTTGCGGTTGACAAACACAGAAGAAATTGAAATTTTTTTATTAGAAACAGTTTGGTATTAGGCGAAATGCGTTACAATACGGTTGAATTTGAGAAGTATATTTAACAACCAACAAGTGATGATTTTTAAATAGAAAAGCAAACCCATTGTCCATGTGATTGATTATATAGGGTGATAAAAAAGGGGCGTGATGAGAAAAAATTGGATTGGAAAGATCTGTAAATGGATTAGATGTTTTAAAAGGGACGAATGATGAATAATGTGGGAAATGATATTGGGTGAATGATGAATAAGAAACATTTAGATAAATGTTTTGATTAGTGTGAGAAACAGAAAATCGTTGATGGCTTAATTATTTGTTACAAACAATGTATTTTTTGGAATTTTATAAATTTGAATTAATTTCTCTCGGTTTCCCGACATATATTTATGATTAGACGGATCATAATCCATATCTATGATTAGAGATGTATATACGGACCATAATCCATATCTATGATTAGACAAATATATACGAATCATAATCCATATCTATGATAAGAGATATACGGATCGTAATCCATATCTATGATTAGACGAGTCATAATCCATATCTATGATGAGACAAATATATACGACAAAATCATCGTATATATCTGTGATTAGACAAATATATACGACAAAATCATCGTATATGTCTATGATTAGACGGGTCATAATCCATATCTATAATTAGAGAAATATATACGAATCATAATCCATATCTATGATTAGGAAATATATACGAATCATAAACCATATCTATGATTAGACAAATATATACGACAAAATCATCGTATATGTCTATGAATAGACGGGTCATAATCAATATCAATGATAAGAGAAATATATGACAAATTCATCGTATATATCTATGATTAGACGGCTCATAATCCATACCTATGATTAGACAAATATATACGAATCATAATCCATATCTATGATTAGACAAATATATAAGAATCATAATCCATATCTATGATTAGACGAGTCATAATCCATATCTATGATGAGACAAATATATACGAATCATAATCCATATCTATGATAAGAGAAATATATACGACAAAATTATCGTATATGTCTATGATTAGACGGGTCATAATCCATATC
Organism: Dirofilaria immitis; assembly: GCA_024305405.1. Lineage (NCBI taxonomy): Eukaryota > Metazoa > Nematoda > Chromadorea > Rhabditida > Onchocercidae > Dirofilaria > Dirofilaria immitis. The sequence goes on from JAKNDB010000085.1 coordinate 1,471,279, forward strand.
TATGATTAGACAAATATATACGAATCATAACCATATCTATGATTAGAAAAATATATACGAATCATAATCCATATCTATGATAAGAGAAATATATACGGATCGTAATCCATATCTATGATTAGACGAGTCATAATCCATATCTATGATGAGACAAATATATACGACAAAATCATCGTATATATCTGTGATTAGACAAATATATACGACAAAATCATCGTATATGTCTATGATTGGACAGGTCATAATCCATATCTATAATTAGAGAAATATATACGAATCATAATCCATATCTATGATTAGACAAATATATACGACAAAATCATCGTATATGTCTATGATTAGACAGATCATAATCAATATCAATGATAAGAGAAATATATACGACAAAATCATCATATATAAAAACAGTAAATACAATACATCCATACATAGTTTCATCTCCTTCCGCAAGAAATTTTCCCATCAGTTAGTTTAAAAGCTAAAATGCCACAACTTTCAATATTAATTGATTTTATATTTCAGATTATTTTTATCGTAACTCTTTTATCAATTAAATTTCATGAATTGTCAATTTCAATATAGTAATATAGCGTGATAGCTTATTTATTTGAAAAATAAAAGAAAATTCGCTCAAGATTTAAATTTAAATGCGTAAAATAAAATAAATTAAATGCAAGTCGTCCATGCAAATTATATTCTAAATATTTAAAGAGTAAATCTGTTAATTTAATTACGTTGAATATATATTATGTGATAACTAATAATGATAGTTATTTCTCAGAAAGAAGATAAGTGTCAGATGTGCAATTGATTTAACGACATTGAGATAAAAAAATATTAATTTTGAACTCATTGCTGCTAAAATTATAACGGACGTCAACCCCCAAATCCTAAAGACAACTGAAATAGCCATTATCCCACACTTCCAAACTTCATCCATTTTCTGCTATGAAATCCGAACTTGATTTTTTATAATCGCAACGCGTTTTCAAACCCAAATTTTTAAAATTTGGCAAATCAACACTTTACCTACAATAGTAGTGCTTCTCGCCATAGGAGTAAGGAGATTGGAATGAAGAAATGAGATAATGTTAAGTATATATATATTTCAGCTACACTTCTAATCCTTTCGCTTCCTTTTTTTAAAAACTATTTCTTGAAATACGTCTTATTATTTTTATCTTGTAAATCTTATTCCATAATATTTCTTTATTTTTATCCCCATTTTTTCATTATTTTTACATCTCGAAATATTCCTCTTGTTGTCTGGACTAATATAATGCTGAAATTGAGACGCTAATCTGGCAATTATTGATTGCATTCATTCTTGTTCACAGGAGTGATCTAATCGTAGCAAACTCATTTCAATTTCAGTATTTGGGATTTAATACGGTAATTTGATGTAATGGTTATATTTGAATATAAGTATTGGGATATTTAAACGAAAATTTTAAATGGTTAAAACTACTTAGTACTTGTTACTTAACTATATAAATACATTATGTTTTCTCCCATCAATATTATCATTATATTATCAATACTCAGTGATTGTTAAAGTTGCTTAGCTTATTGCTGTTGAATTTTTGTGTTGAATTTAAATATTTAAGCAAATAGTTAAATCATTTATTTTTATCTGTCATCTAATTGAAATGTTTATCGAATAAAATTATCATTTAATGACTTATTCAATGAAAAAGAAGCAGTAAAAACGTTGAGATTTATAAGTTACATTTATATGTTTCAATCTGTCCATTATGTCAACATTTTTAACTTTGTGATTTTTTGTCACGCTTTTTTTTGCCATGAAATCGTAGATTTCGATGATTAAATTTAACATTATTACTGAACAGTGAAATTTATTCTTCAGCCGGCACACATGGATTAATGAAAGATCAATACTATCTTAATGATTTATCGTATTTTTGATGGAACGAGTAAAAGAGAAGATATTTACCCGACCGATTGTCTACGGTAATACTGCCCATTATCTGGGTAAAAGCGAGAAGAAGATGGGCATACTCATGAATGGACAGTATTCGTAAAACCTTATTACAATGAAGATCCATCGAAGTATATCCGAAAAGTCCAATTCAAACTGCATGATTCATACACTAATGCAACACGAAGTAATATATTTCCTTCTTTCATTAAAAACTTAATTATTAGTTTTTTATCTGGGTTTATTATTATTTTTAATAATTATTATTACTGTTGTCATAATTTATACTTTAATTATAATACTCTGCTAATTCAATTGAATTGGTAATTTACATATCGTAAATATTTCCCATATTTAACCTCTAAGCAAAAGTCCATTTAATTTACTTCGTTGTCACCTATGAAGGCAGTTAGTCAATTTTACTGTTTTTCTATTTCACACCTTAGTTTTAACAAACAGAAAAGATTTTGTTCAAAACTCTCCCACTTTTTTTAAAAACTGATTTAAGAAGACGAAACAACACGAAGTACCATAAAAGAGAATTAAAAAGAACCTGCTAAATCGAAGTAGAGGACTTACGGCATGATAGCGCATGTTTAAGTGATAGTGATGCGTAAAATATGATTACAGAAAAAGTAAAAAAACTGTTAACATTTAAGGGAATAGCAACAATGAAAATAATAAATGACTATATGCATAACTAGCTACTAGTATTTTTATAGAAAAACAATACTTATTACTGCACAAAAATAGCTGTCCCACCTAAATTGGAAAAAGATACTTTAGAAATTTAAAACTTAAATTTAAACTTCAGATGTTTTCTGAGTTCGGTAAAGGCGCATGCTGCTTTTATAACTTCCATCGCATGTTTTTTGAGTCAGCGAAACGGCGGTTTTGTATTAGTTCAAATAGACTTCAATCTCAGCAGAGTTCAATTGATGGCAGTGATGTTAAAGCTTTTGCAAAATTATCACCAGATTGGACAAGGGAATATGGACCGTTTAAAGCATTGTATTCCATGAATCGGCTTCGGTTACCCTTAATTATTGATACGATTGGTCGAAAAACTGAGCAGGGCCATGTAATTATTTAGTTTCGTTCATTAAATTCTATTCTTTCTGAGGTTTTAATATTCTGCCTTATTTTATATATATTTTGATTTTAATGTTACAACTGTGTTATTTCTTCCAGTATTGGTTTTAATATTTCAGGATTCTCTTTTGGGTTTGCGCATTGCTGATATTGGATGTGGTGGTGGAATATTAACTTTTCCGTTAGCGCGGTTGGGAGCCGACGTTGAAGCTGTGGATGCATCACCTGATGTAATTGCTTCTGTTGAAGAAGCGGAAAATTGTTTTCGTCAAGAAAATCGTGGATCAGGCAAAGTAGTATTTAAGTGCTCATCGGTTGAAGATTTTGCCACATATATGATGATTTTGTCGTATATATTTGTCTAATCTTAGATATGGATTATGAGCCGTCTAGTCATAGATATATACGATGAATTTGTCGTATATATTTCTCTTATCATTGATATGGATTATGATTCGTATATATTTATCTAATCATAGACATGGATTATGATTCGTATATATTTGTCTAATCATAGATATGGATTATGACCCGTCTAATCATAGACATATAGATGATTTTGTCGTATATATTTGTCTAATCATAGATACGTATTATGATTCGTATATGTATCAATAATCATAGATATGGATTATGACCCGTCTAATCATAGACATATACGATGATTTTGTCGTATATATTTGTCTAATCATAGATATGGATTATGATTCGTATATATTTGCCTAATCATAGATATGGATTATGATTCGTATATATTTGCCTAATCATAGATATGGATTACGATCTGTATATATTTCTCTAATCATAGATATGAATTACGACCCGTCTAATCATAGACATATATGATGATTTTGTCGTATATATTTGTCTAATCTTAGATATGGATTATGAGCCGTCTAATCAAAGATATATACGATGATTTTGTCGTATATCTTTGTCTATTCATCGCTATGCATGATGATTCTATCTATTCAGAGATATTCATTTTTTTTATGTTAGGTACCATTATTTGATCTGCTTTTACTCATATACATTGCTGAAGTTGGAGAGCGAACGATGAGCACACTCTACCTAACGTATTATAACTTGTCGCTCTCTATCAACGTTGTAGTATTTTTAAAAATTTTTTTCTCTTTCTTTTATAAAAATGATTTTAATCAAAAATATTTGATTTACATGTTATATAATAACGATTTGATGATAAATATAATAAATATTATTTATATTTTCGAATAAAAATCTTTTTCCTAATAAAATACTTTATAGTATATATAAAAATAGTGATATTTGAATAAATAATATATGTAGCTAAAATATCTGATAGTATCTATAAAAATAACAATATTTAAAAGTATATATATAAGGAAAAAAATATATATATATATATAGTGTCGCGAACGCTGATTCATGAAACTCCAACATACAATTACATAATTAAATAAATTTCTTATTGTAAACAAATAAGCATATAGATTACTCACTGTAAATTAATGCTCATGAAACTATGAATCATCCCAGTCATATCTACATTCCTTAAAATTGTTTTTTCACACGTTTTTGTTGTTCTACATCCTTTCGTTTAAACGCTTATTTTCCCACGCTAATCGCCCCTTTTAATCTTACTGTAATGTTTCCTCCATATCCGGTATGTTTCCGGTGCTAGAATTAACGACTCCCACTTCTGGGAAGATATAAACTACGAGTGATCATCATCAATATTATTGTTATTACCAAAGTACAATCAGTAATAAACGTTTCGGCTTCACGGTGTGCTCTCAATACAGCTCCACTACACCCTACTCAATCCCCAACACTGGTGACATTTGGTCTCCTCGACGTCAGCTCACACCCAATAAAGACGCGACATATAGAGAGAGAAAATATTTTTAATATGAAAATACACGCATATTTCTTATATGCCATAATATAAAAATTTAACATATTTTCTTTTATAATATAGAACAAAAATATTACATATTTCTTATATATAAGAAAATAAAAATATTACATATTTTCTTATATACTATGAAATAAAATATTACGTATGTTCTTATATACTAGAAAATTAAATTATTACATATTTTTATATATATCAGATAATAAAAATATTATATATTTTCTTATATACTGGAAAATAAAACTATTACATATGCAATATTTTCTTATATATTATAAAATATAAATTTTTTATATTTATATATAATATAATAAAATATATATTTTATTATATACTATAAAATAAAAATACTGCATATGCAATATTTTCTTATATACTATAAAATAAAAATATTACATATTTTCTTGTATACTATAAAATAAAAATATTACATATGCAATATTTTCTTATATTCTATAAAATAAAAATATTACGTATTTTCTTATATACTGTCGAGAATTTCTCGAAATTAATTTTTAATTATAAATATTTCTAAATCTTTATTTCTCTATGAATCATTGTTCATAAAATGTAAATCATTCTCATGGCGCCGTTTCCGCTAGATGTTCTCATTCCATAAAAATTGTCGCATGTCTAAATATGTCTGCCCTTGTAAATCTCCTCCTTACAAAATCTTTTATGTAAAGGACCATGACTTTGTAGCGGATCAGTTTTTTTTATTTTTGCTTTGGTGTTTGCACAGTTTTCTACAGTTTTACCAAGATCAAGTTCCCGTTTTCTTTGAAATAAATTGTTATTACATTCTTATTGTTCTACAACCTTACAAATCCCGAATTCGTTACAAAGAACCCTTCTCCACCAAATACAACTTCCACCAAATTCAAACTCAGTTCAATCTAATCAAAAAGTTAACAACAAATTGGAAAAGACGCATCGATTTAATTTTCTCAAAATTTTCCGCAATAAGCTCAATCATTTATCATCAATCACTGATAGAAGTTTATTTCATATTAATCTTACATATATCTATGCATATACATGTGCAAATGAATGTGTATGTGCATGTGCATGTGCATGCGTTAATGTTATCAATCCAGTTAATCAGGAGATTCAAAGCGGAGCTATAGTACTCTTTGATACTGGTGCGCAAACATCATTTGTCTCAAAAAAATTGGCGCAAAAATTAAAATTAGAGATTGGTGAAAGTGGAGTCATAAGGATTGCCTCATTCAGCAACAAATACCCAACTTCATCTCCGTACTATACAACGGTTATTGGAGTAAAAACCACTGACTCCCAGACCATATTCCTCAAAGTGAATGTGATAGAATATTTAACCAACTCACTGCCGATAATTCCATTAGACCAACAGGACGTACCAAGTATCACGAATCAAATTCAATTAGATAGAAGTTTAAGATGCGAAGAATGCACCGATATACTCATCAGAGCTGACTACTTCTCTCAATTCATCCCATTTAAACAATGCCAAGTCATAAGATCAGGATTTTACCTGATAAATACTAAGGTTTGTCCGATATTAGCTGGCAGTGGAGACGCAACAAGGCCACCTAAATTCACTTGAGTGACAACTATTAAACTGTAAAGATATTACGCCAACATCCGAATGGCCACAAAGAACAACAACTGTATCCGTCAATACTATTAACGCAGACATAGACCGCTTCTGGAAATTAGAAGTTATTGGAATACAGGACAAACCTGATGATGAAGATAACGAACAAGCCTTAAACCAATTTAGGGACAGTATTACGAAAATCAATGGACGGTATTAGGTGTCATGGCCATGGAAAGAAACAAACCTCAAACTAAGCGACAATTTTGGGTTGTGTCTAGGTAGGTTACAGTCATTGATCAGACGACTTCAAAATGACAAAGATTTGTTACGAAAATACAGTAAAACAATCAATGAACAATTGCAATCTAACGTCATCGAAGAAGTAAATAACGAAACAAATCAAGACGGCATTATTTATTATCTACCACATCATGAAGTCGTAACTCCAAACACATCTACAACGAAACTGAGAATCGTCTATGATGCTTCAGCACACCTCAAAGGAATGAAAAGTTTGAACGATGTCCTGTACAGAGGACCGATCACACTCCCCGACTTAGCTGGTGTTTTACTTCGGTTTCGCGCAATGAAAAATGTGTTGATTGCCGATATTGAAAAGGCCTTTTACAATTGGAGTTGTTACCAACGGAAAGGAATTGCACAAGATTTCTATTGGTAAAGGATATCGAAAAACCACCTACAAAGGATAACCTGATATGTTACAGATTTCAAAGAGTACCATTTGGAATAATATAGTCCCCCTTTTGTTGTCGTCCACGCTCAATTACCATTTAGAAAACCACCACAGCAAAACCGCCTATGAAATCAGAAAAAACCTATATGTTGATAATATCATAATACCGACTGAAGGGACAGAGGAAGCTCTGGAAAAATATGAAGAGGTGAAATCAATCTTCAGTGAGGCCTCGATGAATATAAGAGAATTCTTCTCGAACGATAAAAGCTTCAATGTTCAATTACCCAATTACGATCTTGCAGAGGTAAGCCGAGTCAAAAAAATTCTTGGCATTAGTTGGAATCCACACAAGGATGTTATAGAGATAATATTAAAACCATGGACTGATAAGAAACTAACTAAAAGAACAATTCTACATTTTATAGCTTCTCATTTCGATCCATTAGGTTTCTTAGTTCCAACAATGATATCCTTCAAACTATTTCTTTAAGATCTCTGGAAAAAGAAGTTACCATGGGATCAACCACTAAACGAGCATGAAAGCCAAATGTGGAATTTCCTTATAACTCTATGGCCAACATACGTAAAGGAGATACCACGCGCTGTTATCAACATATTTCAATATACAAGTATCCACGTGTTCACTGACCCGTCTACCAAAGCATATGCAGCGGCAATTTATGTGAAACAGAGCCCGACAACGTCCTTGATTTTTGCCAAATCAAGAGTAACCTCAATCAGAACGATGACGATACCGAAACTCGAACTATTAGCAATCTTAATTGGGGTAAGAGCAGTTCAATTTGTCATCAAACAATTGGAATTTGAAAATGCACAAGTAATTTTATAGTCAGATTCGCGGTGCGCATTGCACTGGATACAAAACCATTCTCGATTTCTTATGTCTAAATATATTCATCCTTGTAAATCTCCTCCTTACAAAATCTTCTATATAAAGGAACATGACTTTGTATCGGATCAGTTTTTTTGTGTTTACACAGTTGTCTACAGTTTTACCAAGGTCAACGTTCCAGTTTTCATTAAAATAAATTGTTATTACATTCTTCTTATGCTACAACCTTACAAATCACGAATTCGTCCACAACGAACCCTTCTCCACCAAATACAACTTCCACCAAATTCAAACACAGTTCAGTCTAGTCAAAAAGTTAACAATATATACTATAAAATAAAAATATTACATATGCAATATTTTCTTATATACTATAAAATAAAAATGTAACATATTTTGTTATATACTATAAAATAAAAATATTACATATTTTCTTATATACCAGAAAATAAAAATATTATATATTTTCTTATATACTATAAAATAATTTTTTATATTTTCTTATATGCTATAAAATAAAAATTTAGCATATTTTTTCTTATAATATAAAATAAAAATATTGCATATATTCTTATATAGTAGAAAATAAAAATATTACGTATGCAAAATTTTCTTATATACTATAAAATAAAAATTTAACATATTTTCTTATATACTAGAAAATAAAAATATTACATATGCAATATTACCTTATACACTAGAAAATAATAATTTTACCGTATATATCTGTCTAATTGTAAATATGCACGATGGCATAAATATATACGATGATTTTGTCGTATAATTTTGTCCAATCTATACGATGAATATGTATAAATTGGACAAAATTGTTGTGTAACTCTAAAATGATACGGGAAAAAAGTGATTTTAGTTATCAGATTCCAACCTTTTTTATTTATTGATTAATTCATATTGCTATTTTGTTTTAATGAATTGTAATTGATTGTTTAACTAATTTTCGAATTTTCAGTTCAGCCTTTTCCAGTAACAAGACTTTATTGGAGTTTCTTTGATAATTTTAATAAAAGCATTACTTTCAAATCTAATCTTGTAAAAATCATTTTGAACATATTCGATTTTTCGATTTTTTAAATTTCTTTATGAATTTTCTGCATTTGGCTTTCAAATTTTCGTGTTAATTGTAATTTTTTTAAAACTACTCAGCCTTTGAACATTTAATTTGAATTATTCTATAGAAATTTGCAAAAGTAGCAAAAGTAGTGGCAAAAGATTTTAAAGTGATAAGAAATCTTCCATCAAAATGATTGAAATTTAAATAAATGAGAAGCATATTGATCTTTTTAAAATAAGAAATGCAAGAATTTAAATTTCAATTGGAATTAATTTGAATTAAAAACACGGCACTCATCAACTAATCAATATATGATTTTATGCAGAAGTTTCCTGATATAATATTAGCTCACCAAATTCCAGTAAATTAATTTACATCTATAATACTGAATAAAAATAGCAAATTTCTTTTATTTCTACTCATGCAAAGATTTTTCAACGTTTTAAGCAACAATAATTTAAATGGACCAGGTCAAAGTTCATTTTTACCCAATGTATTTCTGATAGACAGAATATGGAAACATTAGTTTTGTTTAGTTTTTTTTGCTGAGTAAGTCTTATGAGCACTTTCTCCTTACTAATTTTAATCATAAATAAAATAAATGAAACAAAGTTGTCTTCCATTGCTCATTAACTAGACGAAACATGACAAAATGATGAATACATAGAATTAAATTAAATTGTTATATGTTCCATAAAAATTAATAATTAAGATTATCACTTTATTGTTTTTCTTTACTTTTAAATAATTAGGGCTATCAGTTTTTCTTTACTTTTCAATAATCAGAGTTATCAAGTTATTGCTTCCTTTTATTTTCAAGTAAAAAAGCTTTAAAAATAAAATAGTTTTTATGTCGCATAACACATAAAGATAGGTTTACACATAAAATAATTTGCTTCAATCATTATTTTTATCATATCATATCGTTAAATTAAAAATAAAAATATCAAATAAATCGTTCAAATTCTTAATTTCCTTTTTCTATGGAAAAAAAGTCCCTGTGATATTAAATCAATTTTGAAACCTGTCTTCCTATCATTATAAGCTTGTTTCCCTGATCACTGTCAAATGCGACATTCAACGAATCGCCGTGATCCTTTCGATTTTCAATAGATTCTAAAAACCATCAGCTGTGTAAAAGGATTGGCTGCATAAAATTTGTACTTTGGAGACTTAAAATATGAGATTTGGTTTTTGTTTAACGAAGTTGTTATTGTTATCTTGGAATGGGTGGATTGGGAAATTTTGGTTTTTGAAAATTTTGGAAACTTTGATTCAACAGCATGAAATACTGATCATTTGAGATGTCTAATGGAAATATTAAGTATTTTTGAATTTCCTAAAACCGTCAAGATGGAAATTCTTTTTATCAGATTTCGAAATTGCAAGTAAAACATTCTCTATTTTTTAGTTGGAGCTGTATTTATAGGAAAAGTTTGTCTTGTTGCTTAATTATCAAAAGGGATCGGCAGAAAGTATTTATTAAATAGTTAAATTAACAAGTTATACAATACCGTGTTTATAATAGCGAATAAAAAATCCTATTTGATAGGGTAAAGCAAATGAAAAAAATGATCGCAAAAAATGAGGATAGAAGATGTTTGTTTGATTGATCCAACCGACCTCTTGCAAACAATTCGAGTCTAAAATTTAGAACCCCTTTATTGTAGATGGTGGTGGATCATAGTACAGTTGTGATTACAAAAGAAAGGGGCTTTGTTTGGGTGTTAGTATAGCCTATAGATAAAGGCGTACAAATTTAGCTTATATTTTACATATTACAGAAAAAACGCGCGTACACTCTAAAATCATTCATGTGAAATCCCACACGAAGGAATTACTGTATTCTTTCAGTTTTTTCCAACAATATTATTGATTTAGTTGTACCATTATTTGTTAAGTGATTGAAATTATTATCCTTGAAGCATTTAACGATTTAATCTTTATTGGATAAATTTTTAAGTCAGGGAGAGATAAAGCTTTAAATTAAAGTCTAATACAAAATGTTTTTTTGAAATTTATTTTCATCATTTTGTTTCATATAATGAATTATTATTGTTATTGGAGTAGTTGTCGTCTAATAATTTCGAGTATTATTTTATATTTAACAATTCATGTTACGTATATTGTTATAAGTTCGCATTGGATATATTGTATTAATTTAATATTAAATATATTTTTAAAAGGAAAATTATTTGGTAAATTAATGAGAATTGAATTTTATTCCCACAAAAAAATTCGACAAGATATTCTTCTCATAGGCTTAAAATTCAATTAATAATTTTTTATTGCTTATTGCTTGTTTATTTAATATTTTCATTCATTTTTTTATATATTTGCGATTATGTTCAGTATTTTTAGGTTTAGAAAAATTTTTTCAAAAGATTTCTTATTTTTGATCCATCTCTTATTACCAATAATCCATTATTTAGTAATTAATAAGATTTTGGTTGGGTAAATAAGTAAGATAATAATAAATAAAAATTTAATTGGTTATTTTTCTTATTGGAAGATTTCATATTTTATTTTCATTTCATAGCAATTTTCATATTCCTTCTAGATATTTCTATTTATTACATTTGCTATTTTATTCTCTTTACCTTTCAGTAATCCTTTTTTCTTTTTTAGTTTATTTCCAATCAAATTTATCTCATTTTAGCGTAGCAACTATTTAAGTTTTGCAAAAAACATAATATCCCTTTCTAATTTTTATTGGCTTAATTATTGTAGCTACTTCAATTCCAATTAATTCGCTTATATTGAGTTTTTCTTCCCTTTTTTTCCGTAAATTTAAAATACAATTTTTGTTATTTGATAATCTTTAGATCTCTTTTTGCTCTTTAGATATCATTATCAAGCTTAATGGTACTAAACGAAAAGATGAAGGACGAATTCAATAAGAAGTGGCATACGGAGAAATAATATGGAATGAATAGTGTCCTATTGGTAAACATTAAAATAATAAATTCTGAATTCCACTCTCCCCGTATAATTTAAAATCCTACTTATTGATTCCCATCTTTCTCATTTTTTTCCTGCTTCTTTTTTTAACTTTGCTTCCCGATCTTTCACCTTATCTTATTCGTTCCTTGTATTAATATTTGTTTGCGTTTCTTACACATTTTCAAATTATGAGATGTTTAACTTTCATCAGCAAAGAAAGAAAAAATTCAGAGATCGTTGTCATTTTGTTGGTTGAAAAATAATCATTCCTTTTTTTCATGATTATTCCCTAAATCTCCTCATTTCTTTCTCTCATTTTATCAAACCTATTTTCGTTTCTTTCTGATTACATTTATCTTTATCTTCTCTGATAATATTTATACTTTTTTAAATAAATATATATGTATATGTCTTTCATTTCATTTGAAATTATTAAAACTGATAGAATAATTTAATAGGTTATTTCAATATTCACAACTGAAAATATGAAAAAAGATTATGCTTTCTATCGTTTATCTAGGAAGTAGGAAATAAATTACTAAACTATAAAAATTGAATTATTAAAATATTGGGTAGTTAATTCTTCTTGTCAGCTATCAGTTATTTAGTATTTTCGTTTATCTCACCGTTGTGTCATATCAATATTTCTCTTCAGCACACATATGTACATATTATTCATATATTATCGAGTTGTTTATTTTATTTTTTTTTCATTGGTTTATGAATAAAAAAACCAGGATGAACATCGAGAAATATAATTAAATGAAGATTTTTATATAGCTTGATTTTTAATCTTTTTTCAAAATTAATCTATCACAAATTAATTATTAGTTTTAATGAAAACAACGACTTCTTTATGCTTTTAACAAATTTACGATTTTGATTTTAAATGATAAGCAAATTATTGAAAATTATCTAAATTCGTTTGATTTAATCTAATCGTTTAATTCATTTCGTTCCAAAAATTTTTCCTGAAAAATAAATGATTCATCTAGAATGCTTATACAATGTCTGTGCTTCATTAGCATCAATTTATACAAACGAAACATTTTTTTTCTTTTTAAGGAAAAAAGTCTTTTTGAAATCAATTCACTTTCCATTCGTCCTTTTTCAAATTTTCAATTAAATGCTAAATTAATTTTTATCAAAGAAAATTACTTTTAATTTTCTCTTCTTCGATGAATTAAATCGTATAGTATGTATTATGTTAAATTTTCCTTTTTTAGATTTTGTTAAGTTTTAAAATAAACATCACTGATGCATTTCTTTCGTCGATGCTGAAAAATTAACAGAAAAAAATGTTTAACTGATGTTTGATTAAAGCTAACTTCATTTATATTAATTTCATGAGTTACACTCTTTTATTCCTTTGCATAATGCTAAATCATACTGAATCATAGAATTTTTCTTTTCTCATATAATTCTTTCTAAATATTAAATTCAATTGTAGGAATTGGTATTTGCTTGCTAGAGTTGGCAAAATGTAGTTTATGCGCGCTTAGCAACGATTATATCAATTTTCCGTTTACTTTACTTTTTCATTTTTATGACGTTTTTATTCGTATTTTTTTCTTAGATGAATTTCATACTTAGCTCAAATTTATATGGAAATATTATATTTGACAAATTTCTAAAACACAACATTTCTCATTTTATCAATGATAGATTTATATTTGAAATTTCAATTTTCATTTCCACTTCTTTAAAGCAAGATTTGTTTCTTTTCTAATATTTATCTTTTTTTCAACAAAAAAAAATTAGTTTTACAATTTTTCAGTTTTTGCAGTTGAAAATATCGGTTGAAATTTTAAGATTAAAATAATGAATATTTTAATATCGTTTCAAATCATGAAGAAATAATTGTAGGAAATCACGAATGATGAATCTTTTAAAATCAGTCCCAATAATTGAAGGAAATCGCTATCATATAATTTGTTTTTAAAGAAAGATATTTTTGTAAAGGAGTCGACTCTACTTAAGTTCGGTGATCAATTCTGAGCCATTTTATCGTCTTCACAACCAATTTTTACGGGACAATAAAAAAAAATTATTTTCATAGCTTTATCAGTTTTTCTATTTTTCAAAACTTTTAAACGGAAAAGAGGATGAGGATGGTACAGGAAAAGAAAGAGGAAAATGAAATGAGAGGGAACGAAGGAAGAGGAAAAAGAGGAAGAAAAGGAGGAAGTATCGGACATGTGTAATTGGGCTGATATATCAGGTTTTCGCCTTTTTTTTGATTTTCTGCATTTTGTGAATACTTTTATTGCCCGATTTAATGGTTCTTTTTTTTTGTTTTTCGACAAGAAAAAGGAGAAAAGAGAAATGGAGAAGAAAAGTGAATGGGAATGAGCAAAAGAAAGAAAGGAGAAAAAAAGTCATTTGGAATTTATTTAATAATGATATGGAATTAAATGATGATGATGATGAATTTTTACAGGAATAACGAAAAGTTAAATGAATAAGAAGGAATGAAAAGGAGAAGAAATGGCGAATGAAGAGAGAAAGGATGAGGGAGAGAATTTTAGATAATTCAAGTTAAAATTTAGCATAGCCTTTTTCCTCTTCTTTAAGAAATCCTTTATACCTACTATTGATTGTTAATCGACAAATTATATTCACTTTCTTTATTCTCTTTGGCTTTTTTTTCCACTTTTACTTTTTCATAATAGAATGAAATGAATCAATTGAAAACTAGAATGATCAAAGTTGGAGTTTTTTTTTTTGCTCAGCAATATAAGGTTAAAATATCCGGTTTTTCAGATAAACAATAATGACGATGAGTCAGAATGATGATTTATTCTTCTCTCTTGTAAATATATTATTCTGATGATAGTATTTGTTCTTCGTTTTCTGTTTTTTTATTTTTAAAAAGTTTGACGAAATTTAAGTAGATAATTCTTTTCAGTTATTTTATATTTTTATTTCTACTCCTTTATATAATCATTAATGATAATTTAATATAATTATATCAAATTGTAAATTAATATAATTATATCAGTTTCATAAAAATAAAAAGAACTTTATAATTATGACAAATTTTTCGATTTTGTTTTTATTACTAATACATAGAGACATAAGTTATTGTTGGTATTTTTCTACTTGTATTTTTCAAAATGAAGCTGATTAATGCTATCTGTTACTAACTGTTAAAAAAAATTTTTATTTAAATTTAACAAAGTTACACTGATTGATGAATTCATATCATTTCCATACCATTATAATCAACATCATTCTGATTGCAACCATTTTCAAAACAATTCATTTTGCACTTGCCTGAAACTAATACATACATTTTCAGCATTAATGAAATTTCAGAAAATTTTCACTTTTGATCTGATTTTCTCCTTCCTATGTATGCACCCCATTCTCATTTCACTTTTATTCTTTTCATTCATCCTATTTACATCTATCATTTTACTTTTTTTCTTCTCTATCTATTATTCTTATTTCTATTCTTTTCTCTCTTCTATCTGCATCCCTTTTTATTTCTTTTTCTGTTCGATTGTTTATCATTTGTCAAATTATCCGACTCGAATTATCAAATATATGATTTTCTGATTCTATTCTATCTTATTTTGTATTTCTTTTTCTTAATTTCTTTCATTCTATCTCCATCATCATTGATTTATGCTAATTTTTTTATTCAAATCTTCAGCTTTGAATTATTTAGGACAAAATTTGTTTCCCAATAGAGAAAAGCGGTGAGCAAAAAGAGGAAGATAGAAGTGCATTTATACATCATTGAATAAAGTAAATGCTTTTATTGTAAGCTGTATATTTCTATTACTTTTCTTTTTCTCTCTTCTCTCTCTCTCTGTCTCTCCCTCCCTTCATTTATTGATGGTATATCTTTCTTTGTTTCGTTCCACTTTCTTTTTTTAAATATACACGCAGAAGAGACAGTAATGATGATGATGGGTTGTTAGGTAGGTAAGTGGCATTTGACCAATTTAAAATTCCGCCTAGAATCTGTTTGTAAAACAGACATATATTATAAATGTAAATTTGATTGGAAAATTGTTGGAATGGATGGATGAATGACTGAATGAATGAATGGATGGATGGATGGATGGATGGATGGATGGATGGTGGATAGGAATGGGAAGAACGAAGGAAGGAAGATAGGAAGGAATGGAAGGAAAGAAGGGAGAAAGAAAGGAACGGAAGGGAGGAAGAAAGTATTGTGATGATAGATCGGGATAGTAATGACATTTGAGAGAAATTTCTTTAATGTTTCTTTTGTTTTTGTTTTTTTTCTTTTTCACATTTAATTTATTTTCTAACAATGATTTCTTTTTCATTTTTTAAAAATTTCAAAATATTATTATTAAGTATTAATTTGAATAAAGTAAAAAAGTTTAATAAAATATTTTTGTATTCTTATGAAATAAATTGAAATAAAACAAAACAAAAAAGAACTAAGAAAGAAAGAAAGAATAATGATGAAGGATTAATAAATATTAAGACATGAATTTTTACGTTTTTGATTAATTTTTAACTGTTTAATTTGAAAAAGATGAAAATATTTCGAAGTGATATGATTTGAAATTGCTACAATCAAATAGTCGAATAATTTCCTCTTTTTCATCATCATCATTCAACCATATGGTTGAACAAGTTTTATATATGTTATAAATATACATATATATATATATATATATATATATATATATATATATTGATGATTTCGGCCATATTGTTTAAAATTCTTTCCAAGTGGTAATGTAACAAAAAAAAAAAGAAAAAAGGGGAAAATTGGTTGTTAGGATTAAAATAAATGCTAGAGGGTTTAATATTAAATTAATTTTTTAATGACATAAACTTTATATTTGTTTATTCAAATTTTTTATATATCAAGTTTGGACAGTATTATTGCATTATTAGGTTGAGAATTAATTATTAAATGATTAAGTGTTTCATTCTTATTTATGAGTTATTTGACCAATTAATTTGGGAGCTTTATGTCGTCATTTAATGTTCAAAATTTGAATATAGTATTTTTCTGAGTTTATTGTTTAAATGCATATGATACTTTGCCGATTTGTCTATATATGGTATATGATTGTATCGCGTGCTATCAGTTTTTTTTTTTTTTTTTTTTCAGAGTTTTAAGATAACGAAGAGAGGATATTCTGGTTGAAGAAGAATTATTTTTCGCTCAACGTCCAAATCAGGTAAATGTTTGAAAATTAAATTAATTGTGGGAAGAGACGAGGAAGGAAGGTATGGTAATGAAACAATGTCAAGAATCAAAATTTTTCAATGATTAGAAAATTAGAAATGACCCGAAAAACTAAAAGGTTTTTGCTCGGAATGTGGTACTTTTGTCTTCTCTATTGCTCGTATTCGTTTATTTTGAAATTTGATTATTTGATTTATTAAATTACTGCAAGTCTTGTACTTTTACATTAGCTAAAATCAATTGATATGAATATCCAGGAACTTTCAACATCGAGAATCATATCAAACTTGTTTTAGAGAAAATTAATGTGTATAGTATAATAGACATACAAAAACGAGAGATAGGCATATGGAAATTATTGCAATATCTTTGTGATTGTCTTTCTAGAGCGAATCCAGTGGTAAAAGTGCGTTTTGTTTACTTAGGTGCTTTTATAACGTAATTGCTCATCAAACAAACTTTTGATCGTCTATTTGATTTTAATTAGTGCCATCATAAAAAAAAAGAGTAGATGAGAAAAAAACTTTTACTTATTTGAAGTATTAAATATCTAAGTGAAATATAATTTTAAAATTGAAGGGAAATGAAAGTGTGATTTGTCGCACACTTCAAATAATTCGCTACTAATTTTCACAGAAAAAATTTTAAAATGAAGCATGCCATATAGAATACTAAATTTTATTATCCTTTCAGAAATCATTGTGATTAATAAAATGTATGCTATTTGCAAATTTCAACTTAATCAGTCCTCAGTTAATTTTTTTGTTTATCGTTTTTATTTTTCCTCCAGTAAACATGCAATATTTGAATATCATAAAAAGTGAGACAAAAAAACTTTTTTTTTTTGAAATAATTCTATGAAAATTTTTCCATATTATTTTAATTGTAAGATAGGAAAACAATTTTTTGAATTGCCTATGCATTTCTTTTGTTTTCTTTTGTATGCACTTAATAGAATGAAAAAAAAGTTGTATTAGCTTTGTGATATTCAAATATTGCGTGCGTATTTTAAGTTTTTCTCGTCATGCTATCAACAAATTTATCAAATTATAATTATATACCTGTATATGATCTTCAATATTGTTAAATCTTCCTTCTTGACTTTTTCCAATTTTCTAAAATCTCTTATTAGACTTTCAGCGCAAAGTTTTCTGAAGAGTTAAATATTATATATCGAGATTTATAGCTGCACCAATGAATTCTTCAAAATATTATCCGATTGTTAATCTAAAAATCTAGATCTTTTTATCTGTTATCTATAGGAATATGATTGAAATTTTGGAACTTTCTTGGACTGATACTTTATTTGATCAGAATTTTCACGCACGCAGAATTATTGATGGATATAATCTCCGTTACAGACCATTGAAAAATGCGGAAAATCTAAGAGAGCGGCTTCTAATTTAATAATATTTAAATTTAAATTTACGAAAAAAGTTCCTATAGAAAAAAGAAGAGAATGTAAGAGATAGAAAAAATGAAATAAGATTTTCAAGAAAACATAAATTTGGAAATAAGCAATTTCTTATAAAGATCATCCACTTTTAAAATTTTAGATTCTTAATTTTTCTATTTAAAAGGGGCTTGAAATTCTGTTCATATTCCTTAATGGTTCTATCATATATTAAGACCATTGTAAAATCTATGTCTACAATGATATAATTATTTGTATGTGATGTTGTAATAAGCATTACTGAACTTCAGAAAACAATAAAGAAATAAATCTAACATCAATCTCTGTCCAAATCATTTGAATAATTAATGATAGGCATCGGCTGTATAATATATTAGTATGATATATTTATTTGTTATGCTTATATTTGAATGCAAGATTTTACGTTTTTGAAATTAATTAATTAAAAAATTTTTCTTAACTCAGAGTTTAATGGAAATGAAGTCATTATTTTTAAAAGATAAGAAGAAAAATTATTATCAGTTTTAAAAACAGATTCTTATATCGCTTTCTTATTGAGATTTCTCTCGATCTTGCTAATAGCATAAAAATTATGAAATATAATTACATAGTCTAGCAGATTTTTGACCGAATTTTGAGAATATAACTAGTTAAAATTTTCTTATCCGGAATCTAAAGGAAAGAAAGTTATTATTTTTTAGAGATAAGAAAGATGGTTATCATTAGATCATTATATGGCTTTAATTCGAAATTTCACTCAATCTGCTAATATGGTAAATGCTGAAGTATAAGATTCTAAGAAATAGATGAAAACAATTATCATTTTTTATTCATTCTTTCTATCATTAATTATTATAATGAATTTGGATATTCCGTGAGAAATTTTTTTAAATTACAGTATAGATTGTAGATATGTCTTTTTTTCTTGCAGATATGAAATAACGATAGAAGGAATAGAGAAATAAAAAAGGCAAAAGAATTTTTTCAAATATATACCGGAAAGTGAAGGAGAAAAAATCGGAAGTGAAGGAGAAAAATTCTCCGAATGTTTAATATTAACGTTTCATTTCCCAGTACTTTTATGCTAATAGGATTAAATATGGTAATGTCAAGCATACTATATACCAGAAATTCTATTATTATATGATAGTGTCAAACATAGTATATACCAAAACCTCTATTATTATATGATACTATCAAGTATACTATATACCGGAACCTTTATTACTGTTGTGCGTTCAGTTCTATTAGAAATATTTTAGTTTCTTTTAGGAATTTTGTAAAATTGTCTAGTTATTTTAAAATTTCTCTAAAATTTACAATATTTGTAATAATCAAAATATGAGAGAATGAATATAATTTTAGGAAAGAATATACATTGGAAGAAAAAGAGCTTTTTTTTTTTTAAAATATATAAATCAATAAATCCAAATAGAACACTACTCCTTGACGTGTGATACATGTATGTCTTCAGGGTAATACATCATTTATATTAATTGCTTTTGTCAAAAAATAATAGATACATTGAACTCTTTATTATACATTATGTCAACTATCCATATGCTCAGAAATTTTGGATGAATGTAAATTTGTATGATAGGAAATTGAAGAAGAGCAGGAAGTAAAGAGGGGTGCAAGAAATGCATAATGTTGTTGATAGTGTTGAAGTTCCGGGATTTCCGGTTAATATCAATTCATATCATACGATGGTGTATTTCATATTTGAAAATGCTGAAGAAATCCCTGCAATTATGCGATAATTTATATTGTCTACAAATCCAATTAATTTATTAACAATGGAATATAATAATATGCATATCTAAATTAAAATCCTTGAATAAGTTGTTCATTTTTCTCATTTTTTCTTTACATTTTATTTTATTTTATTTCTTTTCCCTGCAATAAAATTTCATTTTATTCTATTTTTCTTCTAATTTATTTATTGATTTCATTCCGGAAAGATTGAAGCAACCAATATTTTATATCAAAAAAAAATGGCGATATGTTGATATTTTATTTGAACATACTGAGAGATAATCATTAGATATTGTATATATTAGATAAATAGTTTTAAATACAGAATCAGATAGTTTCTTCTTTTTCACCTTTCTACAATTATTTCGATAAAGAAGTATACGATAAATGAAGCTATTTGATGGCGGTTTAAACAACGACGGAAAAGATAAGAGGAAAAGAGAAAGTTTGTTGAAATGAAAAGTAACGCTTTAATTGTACTTCTTTTTACCTCCACTGAACAATACTTTTACAGCTTTTTAAAATTATTTTTCGACTGAGAAAAAATAACCAATTTCCTATTATTCACTCTCTCTCTTCCTATTTTCTCTTTCTTTTCATGATCTTTTTTTCAGCAAAGCGATTAAATTTCATAATATAGAAAAAAAAAGATAGGTTTATTTTTTCTCTTTTTTTTGTCATATTTTACATCTTATAAAAGATTTAATGTAAAGAATCGGCGATGATAATGATGATGCAATTTTTCCTTCTTGTTTTTTTCCCTTTCAACTTTTCATCCTAGAAAATCCTACCTTACTTTCTTTCTTATCCTTTCTCTCCCCTCTCTCTCTCCCTTTATCTCTGCCCCTTTTTTCCTTTCCTTCTCTGTCTTCGTTTTTAATATATTTAATGGGGAGTTTTTTTTCTTGAAATTTATTTTATTTAATTATATGGAATTTATTTTATTTGAATTATATCCGTGAAATGATAATAGGATGACAATAAAGTCTTTATGAAATTTGTTCCTCTTCCAATATTTTATAATTGAGAAACCTATAAATTGGCTTAGCTTAATCTGTCTGGAAATATTTCAAATGACAATTAGAGAGTGTCCTTGCAAATTTGCCCGTCGAAAATTTATATTTTAGATTTATCGGAAAAGATGCTAAATAGCGTTGTGATAGATTTGTTACTTCTTTGCCATATGAAATGTTGGTATCATCATATTTTTAGTGATTTAATTTAAAAGGGATATTTAATGTTTATTTATCCAATTGTTTGCGATTTTTTTGAGAACTTATAAATTTCATGTCATTATAATAGAAAATGAAAAGAGCACTTCCGTCATATAACTAATTCAAAGTATCCGCTAAATTTTTATTTAATTTGTAAATTAGATTTTTTTAAATATTATTTATTGTATACATTAATCATAATTTATATAATTAATTTCTTTCTTTTGGAAATAAAAATTTCAAATTTTTGTTTGATTATGTTTGATTACAAAATTTTGATAAATTTGATATTATTTGAACTATTCACTTATATGAAAGAGAGGGAATATAGCTATCTTGCGATATTTGCAAATTTTGCATTGCAAATAGTATCATTTCGAAAAGGTGTGAAGGATGGTTGGATTAATGTAAGCCAAGAAATGAAACAAACTTTTTAGAGGAGAGAGAGAAAGAGAAAAAAAGAGAGAGAGAGGAGAGAAAATGGAGAGAAAGGGAATAGAAAAAGGATGGAAATGAAAAGGGATTCGTTTGTCAATAAATCGTGAATTTATGTTTACACAAGTATAATATATCTGTTTTCACAAAGTATACAGTACTTCGTGAAAGAGACGAAAAAAAGGCTATACTTTTCATGATTCCTGCACTTTTCTCGGCTTCTTCTTTGGAAGTTTGTTATTTGTTAAGTTGGACCGTTAAAATGATTGTTGGGCGCCAAGAAACGAATAATTTTCTTTTCATTATCATCATCATATTCCTCCTCCTCCTTCTCTTCCTCCTCTTCTTCTTCCTCCCCCTCTTCCTTCTCCTTCATCTCATCTTTCTCCCACTTGCTTTTCTAATACTTTTTTCCTTCTATAAAACAAATCCAATTCTTTGGAGTATGAAAGTTTTAGAGTAATATTAAGTGATTGGTGGCATAATTGATAATAAATCTTAATTAGCTAAAATTTATTATGGTCTAAAATACAAATTATATTAGGTGATATTTTTTAAGTTTAAAATTTATTTTCTCATTTTCTATAATAAGCGTAGTAACTATTTTTCCCTTTGAAAATTATTTTTAAATTGTAATTGTATAATAAGTATTAAAAATAGATAATTAATAAATGAACATTGAATAATTAATATGTAATATGAAGCATTTTTTGTTATCTAAATACGAATTATAGTAGTTTTTTATGAATTATTAAGCAATGTTTGCTTAGTTATAAAACTGTAACGAACATTTTAAGTATATAAGTATTATTTTTAAATGGCAATTATAGTAAGTAATCTCAGATATTAAACGATATTTAGATGCAAAGTATGGTAAGTCAATTTCAAATATTAACTATATGTAAAAATAAATTTAAATATTGAAATGTTATTATGATAAATAAATACAAATATTATTTACAACTTCAGTTCTCTCTGAATTGTGGTCGTTATGGGAAATTTAGTTTTATTTCCTAATTTTTTGGTATGTTTTTTGATTAGTTAATTGTATTACGGTATGCAATAGATTTGAAGACAGCATTGAAGGATTTTTATTTTAGCAAATAAACTTTTTATGTACATTAGCATCATAATCACTTTGAATTTGTGATGCGTAAAGCTATCAGATTAATTTATTCTTATTTCTGATCCATCATCGTTTACGATCTTGAAATGTGTCTGTCCTTTTGTTTGTTCCAGATCTTTATCAAATCGTATATTTTTATTTGTTGAAATTTCAGCAAATTTTTCCTTTCTTGAGTTTAAAAATTGCAAGATTTTGTAACAAATAAAATGTATGACATTTTTCCAGATCTCAAGCATATTAGAATGTTATGAAAATTGATATTAGGAACAATATTATTATTCAACCAGTGACACTAAATTACTAAATTTATAGCAATAGAAAGAACTTTTAAAAATAAATCGACAATCATTCAAATTATATACATGAAGAAAATTAAAGATAATTAACTGTTATATGAAATAATTGAAATGAAAGTAATTTATATATAATCCATCAAAAATATAAATTTTTATTGAAATTATTTACTATGTTGAAACAATTTTTGGTCAGATTCTACACAATTTTTTATATTAGTAGACTAGGAAAATGATATGAAATTTTACAATGTTTCCTATTTTTTTTTTGTTTGTCTGTTTAACATTTTTATTCATTTAGCCGTTCGTTCTCAGTAAACATTTACAAACAAATATTGCTCTGTTCAATCTAAAAAAAACGGAAAGAACGAAAAAAGGAAAAGAGCAGTAGAAGTAGAATGAGACTATGATTTCCGTTTTTCAACACTTCATGTGATGTACAGTCTCAAAGAATGCATGGTATGTGAAAAGTTTTATGGTATTGGTGCATTTATATGAATGTGTCTGTTAACAAATATATATATATGTCTAGGCTAACTATTAAAATATGCAATATATATGTCTAGATTGTTGAAATATTAAATATATATATATATATAATTAATATATAATATATATATATTTCTAGGTTATTAAAATATAAAATATATATATATGTCTAAATTAGTATAGAATACATATTATAAGTGTTCGAAAATTGAAAAATATATCAAACAATATAGTATAGTATTTTAACATCCTAGACATCTACACTATAGTTTTTTTTATGTTGTCTAAAAATGTTTTCAAAAAGTAAAGATTGAAAGTTAAAAAATATTTCGCAAGAAGAAAAAGCAAATGTTTTTCTATCATAAATGTTAAAACATTTTACAAAAAAATTTAATTGCCAGATTAAAAAGAAAAAAGTGAAAGAAACAAGTTATTGGTTTTTCTGTGATAAATATACTATACATTATGGCATAATTGATATTGATTCCGAATTAAAATAAAATCATCAGTTTATTTTCATGTTTTAAAAAAACGAAGTGTAGATTATATATATATATATATATATATAAATGACATATAAACTAGACAGATAATATTGTTTGAGAATAAAACATCTTTTTTTTGTATTAAAAAAATAGTAATTATTATTATTGTTGTATTACAAATGATATGTAAAGATAATGTAAGTTTAATAAGCTTTTACTACGATTATGCCTTAGCCTAACTTTCTTTTGTCTTTTTAAATTAACAGTTTAAATTTACAACTTAAAATTTTGTTTCGAAAATGAAATAATAGATAAAAGATATATTTATTAATATATTTGGAAAGTAATACTTCAGTTTATGATTATTTCATAACAAAGAAGCTTGCATTATGCATAATTTTCATTTAGCTAAAGCTTTTGTTTAGGATTAATTAGTTGAATCGATAAATTAAGATGTTATTGTGGATAGATTTTTGATCCTTTAGGGTGATTATTCGATATGTCCGGTATTTATTTTATTCGAGTTAGTTAGTCGAAGAATATATCGTAATGCATATTTTACTCCAATTATTAAATGATTAGGAAACATCTGCCATTATTGCTAAACATTATATTCAATAGCAATATTCGTTTATTTTTCAAATATTAATATGGATGGAATAAGAAAGGAAAATGAGATGAATATATGACATGACAATTTTCCAATATCTATTGTCAAATTTAATGTATTTTATAATTTTTTAAAATAAATTGATAATAATAAAGGTATATAGGAAATGGACAATATATATACAATTATTATTTAACATCTTATTTCATTCTCTATTTAATAGGTATGTTTGTAACTTTATCTATCTTTCTTTTTTTTTTTTTGCAATAAAGTTTATTTTTTTCTTTACGTTTTTGCTTTAATGAGGAAAAATTTTGAATGAAGGAAGAGAGATGATAACAATGAAAAAATGATTAAATACATAGATAGTTTTAAATGATAATGATATAATTAAGATTGCTTAATTATATATTATTCGAAGTTCTTAGAATATTTTGTACGTAAATATCAGACTGAAATATATGGAGGAGAGGGGAATGTATATAATATAATGCAAAGGAGAACAAATTTTATAACATAACTTTTTTGGTAACATAAATATTTAAATGCTTTTTATCTCTTTATTTCTTCCTTTTTCATTCTTGCGCTTTTAACTCTTCGAGGGAATCTTTTTTTTTTATTTTCTATTTTGTTTTCTATTTTTTTTATTTTTTTAAAGGCGAGGTTTTCGATGCTTAAAAGAAATGTGTTTGTTGTTCGTTTTGGTATTATGGTGGCAAGAGAATGTGCATGGGTTTTGATATGATAGATTTATTGAAAAGTAGCTGTAGCAGTAGCAGTAGCAGGAAGAGGAGAAGGAGGAGGAGGGGGAGGAGGAGGAGGATGAGAGAAGAAAAATGTTTAGTTTGGGGAAAATAGGAGATAGAAGAAAAGGCATTTTTTGATATCGGGTATTGATAGTGATAATCGTAGCAATGTAATGGTTCAAATAGGCATGATAAATAAACAAGAGGAAGGATGATAGGTGGGTGGAAAAAGCGGAGAAATAATGTAAATTTTTTGGAAAGATTTTGGATTATTTTTTAATATCTTTCTATTGATACAAATTATTAACTTATTATTTGAAATAGAATGAAATTTGAAGATGCTAAAATGTCAAAATTGATAATATTTAATTTGAAGAAGAAATCGTTTGATTAAAAATTAAAATAATATTTTAAAATGAAAGAAAAGGACTGATTTAGAAAATCCGAATTAATTTTGAGATTGAAAAAGTAAAAATCAAACGATTGTTTATTTAGATAGTATTTATTGAAGCTTTAGGTTTTTTAATTTGCTAAATTTGAAAATTAAAATTAATAGCCTTATTTGATAGCTAAATTTTTTATTAACGTTGAATAGTAAAAATCGTGGTCGTAGCTTTTTTATGCTTCTTGCTATATAGTAAAATAGTGAAAGAAATTTGTCACAAGAAATGTCGCATTATTCTGTAGAACAAAAAAAAAGAATTTTCAAAGTTTTCATATGAGTGTAGATTAAAAAGGAATGATGAAATTATGGCTGATTAGATATGGTTAAACATTTTATCCTTTTGCTTTTGGTTTACATTAGTGATAAAGTATGAAATGATAAGGAAAAGTAGCAGGAAAAAGTTAAATTTGCAAGCGGAATTTCAGTAGATTATGATACTAAAGATATTACTATTCTTTGCTAAACAAAAGACTAAGAAATAACTGACTGTAACATTGATTTTGATTTTAGATTATGTTTGGAAGGGAAAAAGAAGAATCTTCAAATAAATGCTTTTTGTTTAACATTTATTTATGCTAGGAAGAATTTACAAGAAGTTTTGTTGCAACTTTTATCGGCAGAAAGTATTCATCAAAGATATTTTTTGATCCTATATCTAAACATTCATTCGGTCGATAATCCGTTCTTCTAGCAGAGATATATTTTAAGAAAGATGCAGGAAAAAGAAAAAGAAAAACGAAATTGTTGCAACAACTTTCTAATGTTATATGTGTTTTCTTAAAAATATTTCTTAAAACTTTTTTATCTTGAAATAAGATTGAATATCTCCTTTTTTTTCTTTCGCGAAGTGTCATTTTCACTTATGACGTAAACACTTTTCTTTTTCTTTCTTTTCTTTTTTCCCCTTTTTTTCGTTATTCTTTTCGTTTGACTTGAAAATTTTTGCTGTTTAACTTTCAACAGGTCTTTGGAAGTGCTTTTCTTACAAAATCCAGCTGAGGAAGAGAAAGTTTCACCGGTTTTATTACGGTGGTACTAAGTTATGGTTATACGTCCAATATCATCACCAGGATTACCATCTATGTATGAGGTAGTTTGCATTTTATTTAATTAAATCTTTTATATGGAACTAAATTCTAATCTTTTTATTTTGGATTTTTAATCCCTGTATTTGATATGATTGAATTCGTATTTGAATTTTCCTATTATTGAATTTATTTTGACGTTATATTTTATTTATCCAATATTTTTCCTTATTCCATAGAATTAGAATTTATCGTTCCAATTATTACTCGTTTTATTAAATCTTCTTTGTAAATTTGGAAAAATCTAATACTTTCATGATAATTAGGAAATTGTGTGGAACATTTCGTAATTGTGATTTATTTATAACTAACTTCTGCTGTCTCCGATTAATCTCAAGATAGGTCATCCAGGGCACTTGTTCAGTTGTTACTAGTTTCGTTCCAATTGATCTCATTGATATAAAATTTAACTACTCTGGTATCTGCATTTTAGAAAAACTGAGCTACGTATGTGCTCAACATTATTAAACAAACTGTTGAATATTTTGATCAATCCGTTTATGCTTTAGATTAATATGCCGTTATGACTAAAAAAAATTGAAAATATTATCCTAATAATTACATTCTAATTAAAATGTGGTAAAAAATCCTGATTAGGGTATAAAAGGACTTTAATTATAGTGTTCGTTTAGTATTTGGATTCAATTTCCAATTTATAAATATTTTTAACATTTAAATTCTATCGGTAACATACAATCCGAAATTGTAATTATATTTAAATTTAGTTCATACTTCTCGTCACAAATTGTATTTTAAATTTGAAAGGTATAAATTATAGTTGGTGTGGGAATTTTCGAGAGTTCGTAACATTTGTTGTTATCTTCCGCATTCAAAAGCTATATTTTTATTAGCGCTAAATTTATTCGTCAAATTTCTCATCTCATTTTTGTGTAATATATTTTTCTCCCCTGTATTATTTCTCTTTTCATAAAACCAAAACGAAAAAGCTTTTTTTTGCTTTCATTCCCATCCATATATGATTTTGCTTTGTAGTAATAATCAATATCCATATTTATAATATATATATATCGGGAAATGTAAATAATAAGTAATATCGGATAAAATATTATAAAAAAGAAGCATTAATAAGAAAATAGTATGAATGAAAATGTTTTTAATTCAATACAGCAAAAGGTGATTATTAGAGGTAGAATAGAGAAATAATACTGTTTCGAATTATTGGCTTATTGATTCTGATGATAATACATATATATAATAATTTAATTAAATGAGGAAGAAGGTAAAAGAAAAGATCTTATATCTACTATAGTAATAAGGTGTTGCGGGAGGTTACCAATTTAATGGTAGTTTATTGCGCTTAAAAATAGGTTTTAAAATTAACAAGGAAAATTTTTGACAGGATTGTATGCGAAGCTCTTGATAGGATTTTATGTCAATAATGATGTGTATATGACATTTTAGATTGCTAATATAGGATGGGAGGATAGAAGATAATATCAAATAAATCTTAGAATATGATTGTATGATTAAGAGAATCTTGTTTTAAGAGAGATATATGTGAATTTATATTAATGCTGATTATTAAAGAATTTCTTGGAAAAAGAAATATATTACTTAGATGATAATATCCAGTTTTATTCGTAAATTTGAATATCATTATGGGATTATTAATATAATAGAAAATAAATAAATATGAAATTAACTGGAAGACATAATTAAAAAAATAGAAAATGAAATAAATAAGCAAAAGTGATATTGCAGGGTGATGAAGTTAGAAATAACTTAATTTAAAACTGAAAAAAAAGTAAAATTAATTATACCTGATATCATTGTATCGTCGTATATTATTGACCTGTATATTCTCAACCATTAATAGTATTTCGTCCAAGTACTGCTTATCTTCGTTTAAATGAAATTTTGCTAGTAGAAAATAAGAAGATTGAAATATTTTTAATAAAAATCATAGCTTATATCTGATAGAATGTCAGTAACTGATAAGTTTTTATATCATATCAAGAGAATTGATCACTGTATCGAAAAACAGTACTGCAAATATAAGAAAAATAATGAATAGATATAATCAGTGGAGAGGGTGATCCATTACTTGTTTAATTGTAATTTTGCGATTTTCAACGAACAATTGCTATGATTTACAGCATAGTTGATAAAATTTTCATATAGGTAAAATGATTATTATGCCATTGAATAATGCGATAACATCAATTTATCTTTTTTCTCCTCTCTTTCTCTCTCTAATTTTTTCAAATTAAACACCGTAATATCTATCATCATTCCAAAAATATGTAATATGGACTTTCTCAACCGACTGTTGTGAAATTCATAAAATTTATACAGTACATAGCATAATCTTGAAAAATTTTTTCTATCATTTCAAGGATTGATTTACATATGATAGTATTATCATTTTGAAATTCCTCGATTTTTTATCAGACGAAACTATCCCTATTATGAATATTCTGAGATTTTTTGAATTTTTAAAAGCATTGAAAACTAATCTATTTAGAATTTCGATATGGCAATTAATTTTGTATAGCAATAAATAATTTTTAACTGTTTACGCATAATTTTTTTGAGTACAAAATAAGTTAGGTTTTATCACTGATAATAATTCCCGATCCCGTTAAATTCGCTCCATAAATAATCAGATTAATAGAACAAATAGGATTATCAAAGCTTGAAATAATGAAGCTCACGAAAATGACGGTAGTCGTGGAACATTTATGAGTGCTAACAAAAATGCAAAAAAAAGCAAAAAAATTGAGCGAAGCTTCCTTCGGTGATTACAAGCTTCGGTTATTCATTGGATGATTTTGATTGGTAGTGAGAGATTGTTATTTTGCTTAGCATCAATGGTATCGGTTATGGTTAAAGGTTTTGTTCTGTTGCTATTTGATTCACCTTGAATAAAAAAAAAAGAAAAAGAAAAGAAGCACAATAGTCCAAAAATGTTGCCATTTTTGATTCGTTCTATGGATGCTATTATGGCAAGCTAACACAGCTTACCATCTTCTTCGAGCAAACTTTTGTAACTATTGATACATCAAGTGGAAGGAATACTTTGGTTTTATTATTGCTACTATCATTACTATCATCATTCTTCATCATCAGTCATCGTCATCGTTTGTTATTATTATTGTTGCTGTTGTTACTAATTGATATTGATATCGATATTGATATTGCTATTTGCTATTTGCTATTTGCTATTACTATTGCTACTGTTATTGCTATTACTATTTTGTCATCCTTCTGATTAAAAAAAAAAGAAAAAAACGAAAAATTTCCATTTATTTTAAACTATTCTAAAATGTATGACATCTGTCTGTCTGCAATTATTATTAGATTCTTTAATTCATTATTTTAATTTGATTTGAATTCTGATTGAAATTTCTTCGTTGAAAATTATATTATGAAATTAATTTATATAATTTTTGCCCTTTCTGAAGATATAATAAGCATATATTTATTTATAACAATTTAATGGTGTAGAAGAAAGGATTCTTTGAAATTATTTCAAAATGAGTCATTCAGTGGCAAATTGTAATAATAATAATAATAATAATAATAACAATCAGCATCATCATCGTCATCAACAATCACAACAACAACAACGAAGTAGCAATGGTGTATAT
The DNA here is from genome assembly GCA_024305405.1 of Dirofilaria immitis. NCBI lineage: Eukaryota > Metazoa > Nematoda > Chromadorea > Rhabditida > Onchocercidae > Dirofilaria > Dirofilaria immitis. Next base: position 1,502,244 of record JAKNDB010000085.1, read on the forward strand.
AATATTGTTGCAATATCAACATGTACAGATCGTATTAATTATCCTGCAACTCTTGATGATAATATACCTTCTGTAGGAGTTTCTGATAGTACTTCTATTACTAATGCTACAGATGCTACTGAATTTGATCGTTCACGTCAAACACGTGTTATTGTTGCACCAAATATATCATCACAACAACAACAACAATCTCATCAAAATTCCGAAGAATCATCATCTAATTCTACTTTATACGGTGCTATAACTCCATCATCATCATCATCAACTTATCTTACTGCACAAGCAGGTTATCTATCTGGTCATACATCTGTTGGGCAGTCATCAATACTACATTCATCTTGTTCAAATTCAAATTTTGTTTATCCATCAAATTTTTTTCAACCATATTATGGCTTATCACCGACACTGAATGAATTCAATGTATTGCAAATGTGTTGTCAACCATTATTTACTGAAGTGTGTCACTTTCTTGTTTTTCTTGAAGCGTATAATTATTTTAATCTTTTTTGGTTCCTTAACTTTCATTAAATTTAGATATCATATTTATATCAAATTCCAATACTAATCTCGTTTTTGCTTTTACTTAAAATTTTTGTTTAAAAAAAAATTGGCATAGCAAATTGCCATTTATTGGTTGAAAAGTTATATGTACTGATAATATAATTTCGTCATAAAATAAGCAAAAATAATTGTTACTGTTTGACCATATTAAAAATCGCGAAAAAGAATAAGTTCTTCTCGATATGAGATCTAATATGTAAAGAAGAAGTATCATATGACGTTTTAGATCACATTTACTTTTTATTTATTATCTATAATTTTCTAATTTGGACTGTTTTTTTTATTTTCCTTGTAAAATTCATAACGATTCTAGTTAATTTTTTTATTTTGTGAGATAAAATTGAGTAATTGGAGAAATTTGACTTTTCACATAGATAATGACAGCTATAGGTTTAAAACATCGGTAAATTTTGATACGATCAAAATTTGTAATAAATGGTATTGTTGATAAAATTTAATTATCATTAAAATATTTCCATCATCAATATCTTGCTTTTCTCCTATAATTGCATAAATGGCATCGAAAGTTTTTCAAAAGTTTGTCAAAATTAGAGAAATTTTTTTGTTTGCTTTCGAAAGGAATTGGTTAGTAGAAATTCAACTTTTTTTTTTTTGCAAATTTTCATTTCTAAATTGCTCATATCTAAAAGCAGAAGGAATACGGTAATGATTCTAACCATCATTTGTGACAAATGCTTTCGTTTTATGGTTTGGGAAGGAATTTAAAGCTATCCAGATTTGTCCTTTTTCACTCACAATAATTATGATAAATTTTGCAGATAGCATCCCAAGGAACTGATATAACGCCTACAGCTGAATCGTTGTACGGATTTGCCAATCGTCTACATCCGATTACGCCAACAGGTAAAAATTTATTTTTCTAATCATTTTTTAAACTATTTATTTAAAAATGTTTCAAAGTAATAAATTGTTTCAGCCTTTGCGATTTCTATTTAATTTATATCAGTTATCTTAATCTTTGATCTTTTTTAAAGTTATCGCTTTCTTACATCTGGGAGTTATTTTACTTTTCATACAATTTCATTTCCTGTGAAGTTTGTTATCCATGCACTTAAGTGCGGTATTCGCATAATCCTTATCAGAGCAGGGATTTATTCAATACCTCGTTGCTTAGGTTTTGAACTACAATTTAAGAAGCAATAAGATTAAGAAAACGAATCAAAGGAAATGAAGTTAAGAAAAGGAAGTAGAAAAAGTGGAAGCAGATAGAGATTAAAAGGTTTCATAAGAAAAGTGCTTTATCAATTCTCAAGTTTTGATCAGAGTTCTAGTTTGGGGTTATGAATTTAATATTTTTTATCCTAAATCGAAAATAAAACCTATAAATTATAGATGTTATACTAAGCTTCAGTCATAATTTTCATAATTTTTCATAGTTATTGTAAAGATTCTTCTTTCATAATTATTGTAAAGATGTATTTTGTTGATTTTATTTAAAAAAAAAAACAAATTTTTTGCTTTCAATTTTATATTTATTATCATAAAATTTTTCCTTCAAGTTTTTGTTTTTCATTAGTTCCATTTTTAGGCTAAGATTTTATATTGTTGATTAACAATTTAGCAAATTTTTTTGTATCTCATCGGATCAATGATAGGAAGTTGTCATTTTTGTCATTCATATAATTTATCTGCATACTTATTTTCTTATTTATTTATTTTCAGTTATTTTAGATATTGTATTGGTATTCTTTTCACTATTAATTGTTTTCATAGGAATGCTTTTTCATTGGCATACATAACAGCTAGATCCATCATTTTTATCGATCGATCACCCTGTCGTATCATAATGATAACTATATAATTGTGTAACATTGTTTACCAATCAATCAACATTCCAATTTTGTAGTCATTTTTTATATCGTGATCATATAATGTCTCCTAAATTCGTTGTCTTGTCTTGTATAGACGTATGAATTAATTATTAATTAATGGTATATTTTTTTATTTTTTATGCTTATTTTTACAAGCGATTGTTTTCTAAATGTTTTCGCCACTAAATATCTCATATCTGATATCGATGAATCAATTAGTGCAATATTTTTCTTATTCAATTAAAAGAGATAATAGATTGCGAAACAAAAAATAAATAAGAGGAGGAGATAAAACAAAAGAACGTTATGATATAATTAATCTAAAATTTTGGATTAAAATTGAGAATATGTATCATTTCGGATCTGGAATATCAAAATTCTCTAGTAGAAAATAATGAGCTAATTTCTTATATCCATTCTTTTCTTGGGGAAAAAATTAATTATTTCTTTCTTTAGTTCTTTTCTAATACTTTTTTTCATCCATTCTTAGATTTTCTTTTTAGATAATAATTGAAATTCTATTATATTATTTAATATTGATTATTATCGGATTTGGTACAGCAATAATCTGAATTTATAAATAGAAGGAAAAATTTTTCCAAGATTTAATTTGCAAATTTTGTTATTCTTCCAAACATAATATACTTTATTTATTTCTTTATTACTGTTTTTCTTTTCTATATAATTTCTTTAGGGTAAATCATACTTCTATATTATTTGTATGCATGTATGTATTATGTATGCGTGTATGTATATACGTATATATATATATATATATATATATATATATATATATATATATATGTCGAATATTTACATAAGGCCTTATCCGACGTATTTATTTTTGAACTTTTTCTTTTTTCAAAGCACCTAATATCTGTCTCTTTCATCGTTTTATTTGTTAGCCTTTCTTTTTTCCGTTCAATTTATTCGTCTTCCTGCTTCCTTTTTCTCTTCCTTGTTTCGTTATCTTTATGATAAATTTTTTAAAACGAAGAACTTATTGAATACTTTTTTATTAGACATTCTTCCTTAACAGATAAGTACATCTATTTTTGCTGCAATTATTTTAGAGATAATCTGAATTAAAAATCTATCTTCACATTATTATTATATTGCGTTTGAAATATGATTTAATTTAAATATATAGATGGTAAATTCTCCTGATAATAATGAAAAATTTCAATTAACATTTTTACATTATTTTATTACAAAAATTGAAGTTTTAAAGAAGAATTTCAAATAAAATATTCAAATTACATTATTAAAAAATATTTTTTTGAAAGTTTGCATTTTTTGTTTTATATCTTTTATATCAGTATCACTACTCGAATATTACAAATTGAGAAGTGATAAGACTGGATCATAATTAGACATAATCATTCGAATATTCAACTCGCTAGAAAAAGAGTAATTTTTTAGTTTGAAATTGCTTTTCATGATAAGTCTGAATTATTTTTCGTCGTTTCAATGACTTCAAAAATAAAAAAACAGACAGACTTCTTAAAGATTTTTTTGAAATTTCGACTAAACGAAATAAAAACGAAGTATACAGCTAGGAAGAAATTTTTCTTGTAGATTTCTCTTCTTTTATGTCTTTTCTTTTTACAGACATCTCGAAATTCTTTACATTTTTTAAGACCAACGAAAGAAAAAAAAACGGCAAGTTAAAGTTAGCGATGCTAGTTGTTACATAGGAGATTTGGGTTATGTGCGTTGAGTGACTGATGTTCTAATTTTAAATGTGGTAAGGGCACTTCGACTGGTAGTAGTTAAGCCGTTATATAAATTGATCAATAAATCAATCAATCAAATAATCAATAATTTAGCCTTTTTTCCCTTTTATTCAATAAACTTTGTTTGTTGTCATGTGTTAATGTCATCGACTTTTCTTACCACCTAGCGACGATATCTTGCAAAATGGTATTGAATGGATTACATGAATGAAAACGATGTAATGAAAGTGATAATTTTGAAATTGTTTATAAATAAGAATATTATTTAAGATAGTTATCTATTGAAGTTAAATCTTTCTAATAGCGTGCTGATTTATTTATTTGTTCACGATTTATGTGGTTTTGTTTTTATTTAAACGCTTAACTTATTCTTTTGGTCATTATTTTGATATTAGTAAAAAAAAACTTTTCGTTTTTATAGGCGCTCATTATCAGCTTAACATGCCACAAGCGTATCAGACGCGAACTAGTTTTGTTGGAAATACGATGACAAGACCAGCATCAGCAACCGGTAAACGCGGTGGTCGGCGACCAAAAGAATACGAAGAATATGTGAATATTTTAAAATTGGCTTTTACAAGATAAAATTGATCTTTCCTCTTGTTTTCCTTTTCATTCTTCTCTTTTCCAATTTCAAGATTTCATATTGTAGGATCATGTTACATTAAGTGAGGAAGAACGAGATAAACGTGATAAAAGACGTCTACGAAATAAGGAAGCAGCAGCAAGATGTCGACAAAGACGTCTTGATCTTATGGGTTCGCTACAAAATGTAAGTTATCTAAACTTAAAGTGGGAAAAAATATCAAAAAATTTCGTCGAATTTTGCAATTATTTTCGTGAACGGGAACTATTGGAAGTATCAAATATGAACAAGGATTGATCATTCAGAATTGAATAGATCTTGAAAAATAGCTGTCAAAATATTCCATTAATTTTTGCAAGTATTATTCTGTTGGTGATCGGGACTTCAAGTTTATGCAACTTTTAACGGAAAAGAGTTTTTGGATTTATCTAAAAATTTTCGGCTTTAAGTAGGATTTTTTCCTTATTAGAATAATGAGAGAAATGGATTATTTGAAAAATTTTCGCATTTTTAGATCAGTGTGAATTGGTACGTTCATTCTATCGTTTTTGACGGGAATTTTAGATAGAATTTTATTCATAATTCCAGTTTCCTCCCTTTCTCTATTTCCCTCTTCATTTCATCAAACTTAATGGAACGAAATAATCAAATGTCATTTGAAATTTTTGACAATCTAATATGATTTAAACTTTTCGTTTGTTTAAAAAAAATTGACTGTTTGATATTTCTTTTTAGCAAGTGAACCAGCTAAAGGAAGAAAATAAAATGAAAGATGCAAAAATTGCTGAATTACAATTGTTGGTAAATTTTATTATGAAGTATTCGTGTAATTACTGATTTTTTTAACCTACAAATCACTTCATATTTTTTCTTCCCATAAATTTCTTTAGTTATAAAAATCAGTCATCTTGTCAAAATGTTTTTTTTCACTTTACGTAGTATTATTTCGGTTTAATTTTATCCTAAATTTTTATGAATATTTCAGAAAAATGAACTTATCGCTGTGATTCGTGATCATCATTGCGTCTTGCCAGAAGCACTTCGACAAACGTTAGATGTTGATATGTCCAGTACCCAGCAATATATGCCACGCGGTGCACCGGCACCGGTAGTAACGGTACCAACTAGTACTGAAATTGTATCCTATACATCATCAGCACCATCACCGCAACCAGCACTTAGCAGTCGAAAACGGCCAGCTAGTGCAATGATACCGGATCTGAGGCAACCAGCGCCGCAACCGTGTGCATCACCGCTAACATCAAATGTGACATTGAACAGAAATGATAATCAAACCAATATATTAACATTAACAAAGGTAAATTAATGAATTTACAAGTGCTCGATTTTGATTTGAAGTTCTGAAAAAGTTTTTCGAATTATGAAAAGACTATAATTTTACACCTATTTTTGAAATTCGGGCTGAATTTTTACGACAAATTATACATAATTAATATGTATGAAAAATTCAAAAGAAAAAGAAATTAAAGTCTAAAAAAAAACCAAATATTTCAGCCTTCTTCTATGCAAATAAAACAAGAGCCAACGTTATTCGATGTAAATGGACGAGATTTACCGGATGAAGAGATTAAACGTCCAACATCATTAACGTTTACGGATGGTGTCACCACAACAACAGCTTATAATTCATTGAGCAGCTCTGGTGTACCAATCACAACGCCGTCAAATTTGATTGGTGGAGGTTATCATAAATTTTATCTAATAATTCAATTTTCTTTCTTCAAAATTTGGTATTGAAAATAATTTAAGTAAATTATATGATTAGAGAAGGAATAAAGAAAAAAGGGTTTTTTGTCGAAGAAATTTTCGAATGTCATATTACGGGAATCAGGGCGTCTTATCTGACTGCTTAATGTCAAAAATGAAGCTTTGTAATTGATCTTTCAGTAATTTAATTTTTAGTTCAAAGTTAAGATATTACTCGTGAAATAAACTTCGCTTTAAAAAAATGATCATTTTTAGCGGAATTGATGTTTTGTTTTCTTCATATTTCTCTAATGTATAGACAGTTATTACCTTGTTAAATATAACTTATATTTTTAGCAGCGTCCGATTTCGGTGGTGTTAATTTGTTGGATGGTCCAACGGGATTGACACCTTGTCATCCACCACAAGCAACCGCATTTCAACTTCCAAGTATGGCGGCTCCACTCGGTGAAGGTCGCAGCTTTGAAACATTGTGAAATTCAGTTGCTGCTGAAATATTACGACGGATACTCCAGAAAAGTAGAGATGAGGTCTACGTCCTTTGTATATTATTAATTTGACATTAAAGTTTGAAAAACTTATAGTTTGGTAAATAAGGCTACTCGGAGATATTGCGTATGAACATTGCAGGAGGAAATATTGAAATTGCTAGATGTTTAAATATTTTCACTGTTGCTCTCTTTCTGATCAATGATTATTGAGCCTTATTTACCTAGATAAACATAGCAAATTGAAAGCCTTATTTTTTTCTGCAGAGTGGTTATCATATCATACATCGTGAGTCATAACATGTTTTTCGAATTCGTACATCCTTGCTGTACGGATTGATTTTAGTCTTTTGCCACCGTGATAATTTTTATTCTCCTGATTTTTTGTAAGCGTATTATGATTTCCTTTTCTCGATTTAATCCATACTGCTTTATTACTTGAATTTTTGCTCTGAAAAGTTTTAAGAATATTTTTTCTAAACTGAAAAAAATTGTAGATGGAAAGAATAGTTGATTGGTCGTTAAAATAAGCTACAAAATTGTGACATTTAATGGTGGATGATAATTTTTAAATAGCTTGCATTTATAATTAATATTCTTCGGTACCGGTAATAAATAATTTCGATAGAACAGGTATTTTATTATTTTTCCTTCTTTTTCTGTTGGAATTTTGGGAAAAATTTTTTTACTATAAAATACAAAGTAGCCATTTCTAGTGGTCATTGCAGGTCATATGTAATGTAATACTGTATCCGGCTTTTCTCCTCTCCTTTTCATTCTTTTTCCCCCTCCTTTTTATTTATTTTTCTTTTCTTCTGTTGGTGGAAATAATTCTTTATCGAATATATTCTAATTTCTTTTTCTTTTCATTTATTCTAAATCAGAGATTATGGTTAGGAAAGTATAAAATGCAACTTTTGCATAACTATATATTTGCAACATTAGTTTAATTTAGTTTTCATTCATGACTTAATCATTAATGTTAATTAGAATTTAATTATGAATGTGATTAGAAATAATATGACTCTGTTTATGGCATACAAATTTCTTCCCTGATCTTCAGAATGTTTGTCGGAAATCCGACATAGATCATTAGACATTTTGATATTTGAATATTTTTACAAATTGTGATTCTTTTATTTGTCTTCAAGTAATGTGATTTTAAAAACCGGCGTAAGATCTGCTGTACTCGGTGTTTTCAGTTTACCTTGCTTTCATTTTTTCTTTTTAATTAAGTTTTCGGTTTTGGTTTCAGTGCAGCATTTTTTTCTTTATCGGAATCTATTTTTTTGTTTCAAATCCAAATTCTTCAAACGTTTCGCTTTAAATTTTCTAAGTTCATATTTTATTAATTGATTACATTGAAAATGATTTTCGGTCACTAAAAATAAGTTGCTGTAGGTATCCAAAGTAGGTTTTCGGTAGCGAAGTTCGACTTTTTCATGGCCTTGAGATTTTTTTTGTTGATCGAGATTTTTGGGGTTTTTTTGTACATTTAAGTAATTGATATTTTCTCTTCATTTCATATTTCAAAACTCAAATTTATTTCTCTTTTATACGAATGTTTTAGATATGAAAGTTGAAAGTTGATTTTCCATTAGTAGAATATTCGATAGTTTAATAATTTACAAAAAAAAGATTGCTTCTTTTTGTTGTTGATTTTTTCTTATTTTTCTTACTGTTTCTCTTGATTTTTTTCTGTTATCTTTTGCCTTTTTGTCATAAAATTTTCGCATCTTTTATTTTTCGCTTATAGTCACTTTATTCATTTATTACGAATGTAATCGCTAGAATTAATTGTTTCTTGTAATATATATATTTGATATATTCAAATCAGACTTATGGCATTATGTTCTCAGTTTTCGCTTTCTATTTTTCCTTAATTTTTGTTTGATTTTGTATTTTCCAATTTCTTCGTTAATTTTAAAAATTTTTATTTAAGATATCTATATTTTCTCCAAATGGTGTGTTTTATATTTTTGTCATGATGTTATTGGCTTAAAAAAATTGTGTACTTACCCGCATTGATTCACTTTTCCATACTTTGTCAATTAATCATTGCCTGTTTTTCACTAGAAATTTTGGTTATCACTTGCATTATTTTGAATAGTATTTCATGAATGATAGCATATATAAGTGGATCATAGATATATATATACATATCACATTATATGCATATAATGTGATTATTTATGTTAAAATTGAAGTTAAAATCCGATTTTTAATATTTTGTAAACAAGAGATTTCGTAAATTGATTATGAGGAAACTGGTGATTGGGGATATTACCGACGGGTTTTTTTCATATCTGAATTTTTGTTTATTCGATATAATTTTTATATTTTTTTGTTTATAATGGTCACTTTGTGTAATAAGCTTTTAAGTTGGTAATTTCAATTTAATCTTAATGCAAAATCAGATAATTGTTGAATTTTTCGAGAATGAATTTTACTTTTTCTTTGATTTTTCAGCGATTTCATAATTTCATAAATATCTGAGATGTTCTTATTATTTTGTTCAAAGTGACTTGCCGCTTTCAGTTTATTGCTTTGTGATACATTTGTTTATCTCTTGAAGTGCATTAATTATTAGACTGAAACTGCAACGGTGTATATGAGTCAATTTCTGAAAAGTAAAAGGCTCAAATTTATAGGATTTCCTGATGGAAATTTTCTCGGAAGATCTTATCCTTAACATCTTTTTTCATCGTAGCATTTTTAAAATCGATTGTTGATCGTCTTTGATATGAATATTACCATTTTTTTTTGCATAAATTGTTCTAGATTCGTGAATTTGCATCACACATTATCACTTCAAATAATTTAATTATAACTTTCATTTTGAAACAATTTTTTTATTTAAAAAAAAACAAAGGAAGAAGATTATTTTCGACGGAAGTAAAAGTTAATGTTTTCTTTTTATTTTCTGAAAATCCTCTCTGCCTTTGATCAAGTAAAAGATTTCCCAGAAATGTTTTTTAAAGAATTAAAGGAGTGGAATGGTAAGTTTGGAATGAATTCAAGTTTCTTTAAAGATAATAATTATATCACTGTGAATTGTGGTATATGAGAAATTGCTGAAGATTTTTATGTTAAAAATATATTATCATCAGTCTATGAATTTAGATTAAATCAGAAAGGATTATCTGTTATTGGGTCATTTGTGAAATTTGCAGAATTTGTATTAATATTATAAGATCTTATTAAACGAGACTTTTAATAGACAAGCTTTGTGAAAGGATACTTATAAATTAATCTATATATGGATTAAAAATCCTCAGAGTTTTGAAATAGATTTATTGTTACGAGAATATCTAAATCATATAAACCAATCATCATGCAAATTAGAATCGTTCTATGATCAATTTTTGTATGGAGGAAATCAAATAGATCAGATTTTATAAATATCACAATTTATAGCAGTATTATCGGAGGGTATTGCTTTATAAAAAGTAATTGCATACGCTAAAATTGATTCGTATCAAGTTTTTGTGATAAAATCATTTGGAATCATGAAATTAATTCATTCTATCAATTGATAAATTTTATGAATTAATTAGCGCAAATTCCATTTATTTATTTACATCAATCGATTGCGTTATATTATTATGAATTTTTGAATAAAATTAATTTTATTATCAAATAAAATCGATCCTAAATAAAAATGATTGTGTAGTGGCAATAATAGTAAAAAATCATAATAACTGGGGCGGGGAGGAATGTGATATTTTTATAATGATTATTTGTAATAACAATAATAATAATAATAATATTAGTACGAAAATGATAATATTGCGGAGGGATGCAATTTTTTTACAGTGATTATTTAAAATGATAATAATAATAGTAATAGTAATTTTGATAATAATACTCTGGAGGGATTTAATATTTTTAAAATCATTTTTATAAAATAATACTCAAGGGGAATGAAATATTTTTATATTGCTTATTTATAATGAAGATAATAGCAATAATAATAATAATAATAATAATAATAATAATAATAATAATAATAATAATAATAATAATAATAATAATAATAATAATAATAATAATAACGGTAATAATAATAATAATATTTGGAAGGGATTTGATATATTCAGAAATATTTCTATAATAATAACACGAAAATAATAATATTGAGAAAGAATATATTTTTTCATACCGTAATACTCCTTCCTCTAAAAGCTATGAAAGAAAATAGCTAACAATTGCAACAATGGTGACAAAAATATTTGTCGAAAAATAATATATTAATTTTTCTTTTCCAATATATATATGTATAATCAGATAGTTTCGTATTGTTATCATTATCGTTGTTGTTATTCTAACGCCAACTATTACTTGTTATTATCATTAATTGATGTATATTTTGTTCATTGACGAAATATATCTATGTATTATACTAACTGTAGAAATATAATTATCGAATAAGATGAATGATAGGAACTTTTATTCTTATTTTTTTCTCTCTTCTTATTCTTGCATTCTTTTTTAAATCAATTCTCGATAGCATTTATATTATATATATATATATATATATATATATTTATGTATCCATTTTCAATTCCGTATAGACAAATGAAAAAAAAGGAAAGGGCAAAAAAAAAAAAAGTTGGATAAGTTTTAAAACAGTTGGTGCTGTTTGCTATCATTTGCTGTTTGATTTTATTAAAGTGGTGAAGATTTAACGAATTTGAGATATTTTCGTTATTTTCATTTTTATTCTCCTATCTTTTCATTTTATATCTTATTTAATTTGATGATAAACGAAAATCAAAATTGAAATCATCAATCACTATCAGTATGACTATCAGTTCTAATCTTAATTATTAACAATTTAATAATGAAATCTGAAAATATTAAGAATCACATCGGAAAATATCGTTTTAATTACGTTCTTCTATAATCACGTAAAGACGTGAAAAGTTATTATGCGAGAAAAGTTTTTCGGTTTATAGAAAGTGAAAAATAACAACATAAATGATTAATTTAAAATGAAAAGAAAAAATGTTGTTTTATGGTATCTTTTTCAAAAAATTTATTTCATCTCAATTGTGCATATTTTTTACTATAAAAAGGAAAAGAAATTAAATAATTAAAATCATAAATCAAAAAGAAAACTGAATAATTAAAATAAAATTGAATAATTAAAATGAAAAAAAATTACATTGAAATTAGTTTATTTAAATCTTAAAATCAATCTTCTTTATTTTTAATTATTATTTTTCAGATATCAGTACTGAATGAAGGCATTTATTGTACGACAGTAAGAAAAGAAGTATAATCAAAAAATTACCGTATATCCTTGAGATATACTGGTATTCTCGAGACATACTGATGATGGCGGAGATTAACGCGGTTACTATTAAATTTTGTTAAAAATATGTTTAATTAATTTCAATATAATTATCAAGTATTATATCATTATCATTAAGATATAGGCTAAATTGATAAATAATAAATTTTAACATTCACTTTTGCATTATTTCAATTATTTTCAATTCTAATCTAACCACATCATTGAAATTGATTATTTTATCATTTTTAACTAATTAATTAATTATACAAAATTTTATATTATTAAATTGCATTATTTTTTAAAATCATCAAAACTTTCTTCAGTAGTTATATCTTCGTAGAATAATTTTACTTAATTTCTTTATCAATTAAATAATTATTTAATTAAGCATTTTAATTAAATGATTTCATTCTCGAATATTATTCAAGAAAAAAATGAAATATATTATCTATACTTTATCTGTTTATTGATAACTTTTAAAAAACAAATAGAAAAAAACGATTACTGTTAAAATTCTTATTAAAATATGTTTACTTAATTTAAATATATTATCAATTCATATATCATTAAGATACGAATAATAATCTATGCTTAATTTGTTTGGCTATAATACTATCTCCCCATATGTTATAAATAATTTCTAGGAAACGAATGAAAAACTAAAATTGGCAAAAACGGAAAAAAATGATCGTAGAAAATCATTTATAATCACTGATAATAATAATATTTGTCGAGAAGTCATTATTTATCAACAATCAAAGATAAATTTACAGGTATGTAGTATTATTTTTAATTTATGCAAAAATTAATTATTTCAAAAATTTTCCGAAATTTTTCCTTTTTTTGGCAAAAATTAGAGCAAAAATATCGCTGTTGTATTTACTATGGATATTTGTTGGATAAAATTGAAAATTTATTCACACATATCCGGGAATGTTGCATTGTTAACGAGAGTAGTAGCATTTGTTAGGTAAATTGTTGTTTATTCAAACATATCCGAAAATATCGTATTATTATCTGATGATTATCTGTTAGTGTAATAATACGATATTTCCGGCTATGCTTGAGTAAATAATAATTTACAAGAAATATTACATTCATTGCTAGGTCAATATTTGCTTTTTAAAGTTGAAATCTACTCAAGAAATAAAAGTTCAACTTTATTATTCCAAATAATGCATCATCATTTTTAAGAAGATTATAATTAATTATTGATAGCTCAAGATGATAAAATAAATAGAATAATATTTGTTAATATTAATTTGATAAATAATTTATCAAGTAATTGATTTAGAAGATTATATTAGAAATTTCGGCGAATTCCATCAAGTTATAACAAAAAGTTGAAGTTGAAAATTGGTGAAGTTAAAGTTGAAAATTGAAAATCAAATTTGAAATTTCGCTATAAAAATTATTGTTTTTCTTTTTTATTTCTCTTCATTCAAATAATTAATAGTACATAATATTTAAATATTAATTTCCAAAAAAAGGTGAATTGCAGTAAAATATTTGAGAATTAAAAACTTAAATTCAAAAACTATTTTTTTTAAAATATTATTTCTTTCCATTTAAATAGTTTTATAATAAAGTTTAAATATTAATTTCATATTGTTTTTATCTTATTTAAATTCTATTTTTAATTTAGTCTCTTATTAATTTATTTTTATAAATCATTTTAGAAAATATGTCTTTTCTGTTCTTTCTTTATATTTATTATATCAATAAATTTAATTTCTTTTTTTTGAGAAACACTAAGCTATCTTTTTTATTTTACTTTTTTTTTCATTCGAAATTTTCAAATAAAATATTTTTTAATAATTGAATACTTAATTCCATTAAATTGCAAATTAAATTTTAAATAAATTTAAGGCAAAGTTTTATTATCCTTAAATTTAATCCTTAAATTAATCCTTTAATATTCTAATTTTGTAAAGTATAATTTTACAAATTTTATGTATTTATTTATATATTTTGTTTACACATTTAATATTTGCTTAAATGTATAGATGACTCTATAAACAGTTGTTCCCAGTCTTGGATGATAGATAGTTTGGATAATGATGATAAAAATTAGGCGAAACTTTCAGAATATGTCTGTCCTAATGATAGTAAACTTCATTGATAGTTCCAAAGATCTCTTATCAACTAATATTACAGCAGAGCATCTGATTTCTTCCTCTAACAATCATTAATATTCATCTTTTACTATTTTATTATAATCCTCATTTATGCTCATTCTTGAGCTTCTAATTTCAACGATTAATTATGCTTAAATTTTGACGTACTCTTGGATTCATTTTAAATATGCTGATAAGATAACGATAAGCTCTATCAAGCAATTTTTAGTTTTTTTTCTTTTAGTGTACAATTAAGTAATTTGAATCGTTTGGTTAATCTCGTGAAATTGGATAATTATCATATATCCATCATAGTGATGGAAAATGTCATTTATAGTTTCAAAGATCTTGTCACTATGCAGCAGCGAATAATCTTATCATAATAATAATTATTATTATTGGTTTAAATGATAGGATAGATAAGTTTATAAAAACTTATATATATATATAAGTTTATATATATATATAAGTTTATATATATATATAAGTTTATATATATATATATATGTAAAAAAAATTTATTGTAAAATATTTGCCGTAGAAAAATAGAAAAGAAGAACGAACTATTTGTTAATAATTGTTATCACAATAATCATTATGATAATCATACATTCGTTCATTACAACTAACGATAACCACAATAATCAATCTGATAATCGTTTATTTATTAAATTGAAAAATTTTCATTTTTATTTTTTTCTTTTATTGTTTGTTTGAAAAATGTCTTCGTAAGCATAATTTAAGAAAAATATTAAAATTTGATAAAAGTGAAAGGTTCTAATATTTCATATATTTCGTTATGATAAATATATTTCTTTGATAATTGAAAAAATTAATTTTTATTTTTGAAATTTTCTTTAATAATAAATATTCTTGAAATAAATTTGGCTTTTTATTTTCATATTTTCTTTTTATCGATACTATAATGATATTGATAATGGTAGTAATGATTGAAATACTAATAAAAGATAGGATAAATTTTATATAATAAGAAATTTCAAATTAAAGAAAAAAATAAGCCTTTATCAGAAATTTATTTTATACATAAATGTTTCAGTATGGCAAAAAAAAGGAAATTAAATTTTAAATATTAAAAAATGGGAATGTCTTTTTTTCTTTTCTTTAAGATTTATTAGAAATGGAATTAAAATTTCTCATTAATTTATTAAAATCTTATACCAAATTTTTGTAAGTTCAAAAAAGATATTTCAAAATAAGAATTTTTAAATTTAAAGAAAAAAATAATTTTGTATCAGAAATCGATTAATTAAAAAATAAATTAAGCTTATAACAATTATTCAGTAGTTGATAAAAATTATACATTGCACTTATCGATGAAATTTTAAAATTTTTAAAAATTGAAATATTTTTTTAAGGCTATTTAGCAATCGGCGAATTGTCGAAAATGAAATTAAGTTTTTTACTAAATTTAATTTTTCTTAAATTTGCTAAAATTTTATATTAAATTTTTGTAATTTGAAAAAGTATTTGAAAAAGAATGTTTATAAGTAGAAAAAATTTTCCAATATAATTAGTGATAAAAAATACATTTGATTATAACATATCATTTAACTATCATTTTATGATAAATGGATTAAGAAGTTTGTAATGACGAAAAATTCGGTGATTAAACTTTCGTTTGTTAATTTAAAATGTAAATAAAATGCTATGTTTTTTGTGGAAATTCACTCTTTTTCTTTTTAAAAATGAGAATCACTTAACTGATAAATTAGACATTAAATGATTTGCTGATATGAGAATCACAAGAATCTCGAAAATATTTACTTGCAAACTTTCAAATTTCATCATTTAAAATAAATAGTTAATAGATTAATGAGTAGTTTGTTTGTTGAATCGATTGAGAAAAAATGTTTTAAGATATCTGAGCATTCATTGCTGATTTTGTTAAAAATTTTTAGAGAAATTTTTAATTAGACAAACGTCATTTAAGAATAGAGCAAACAGTTAAATTAGATGGCACTTTTTCGTTTTTGTTGAAATGATCTTATTTCAGATGTGAAATAAGATCTGTTAAATTGATTTTAATCAAGGTCATCTTTCTAATTTGTTTATTTATTTTAAAAATTTGCATTTTGTTAAAACATGACTAACTGATGTTAACAATGATCATTTTCTCGCTAAATTGATAAACGTTAAACTAATTGATTATTATTAGGAAGATTTTTGTGATAACGATATTGCGATAATTAATTTTTGATATGATATACTTAAAAAACTTTCAATTACTAAATACAATAGGATGATGTTATATGTATGATTCGTTTTTTTAATGTCAAATAAAATCAATGAAATTTCATAAAAAGTTTTTTTTTCATGAAGAATTCTTTCATTATATATATATAAATATAAAATTATGAAATAATACGATAATATTTATCATTCGTTTCAATGATAACATAGATGGAGCAAAAAGAAAATATCAGACGAATATTTATGATAAGATAAATTCTTTATCTCAATTGCACAAAAATAATTTGAAATTTTATAACAAACTAGGATACATTGGAAGAATAATAAAAAAAAAAAACTAGAATGCTCAATAAGTTGGAATTGTATATCAAACTGGAAAAATAATTAAATAATTAGTATGCTAAATTAGAACTGTATATCAGATAAGAATGAAAAGACGATATCAGAATGTTGGATAACTTAAAATATATCAAAACAATAATTATAAGAATGCTGGGTAAATTAGAATTATGCATTAAATTAGAATAACAATAAGATTACTAGAATATTGGTTAAATAGAATTCTATATCAAATAAAAATACTAGATAAGTCAGATTAATTGTCGAGAAAACTTTCGTTCTTAATTTCTTCAGATTAATTGTTGAGAAAAACTAAGAAAAAGTTAAAGTTAGAAAAATAATAGAAAAAATTTAAAGTCAAATTAATTGTCGAGAAAAACTTTTCTCAAGTCAGATTAATAATTGTCGAGAAAAACTTTTCTCAAGTCAGATTAATAATTGTCGAGAAAAACTTTCTTTCTTAATTTTCAATTTTCTCTTAATTTTTTTCCTATTCGCAAATTATTTTATCCGTAAGTAAATATTTTGTTAATTTATTCAAATAAAATCAATTATGTATATATATATATATATATATATATATATATATATATATATATATATCCATTATAAAGAAATTATTTGTGCAATTTAATTTCAAAATATAATTTTAAATTTTTTTTTGAAATCATTTTCTGCTAATAATATATAAATTTTACAATCTAAAGTTTTTATTTAATTCAATTTTACGTTTATTTTTCCCTTCTCGAGATTTGTATTAATAAAATAAGTATGCATTTGCATATTACTTTGCCAATATTTACATATTAGCAAAGTAATTTTTTTATCTATCGATTATTAGCATAAAACGGAAATGTATTTACATTTATGTAAAGAAAAAATGTAAATATTAGAATTGTTTACAATTGTATATATAATTTTTAGTTGATGATTAATGATTATCATCATTGTTTGTTCTGATAATATTAATTATCAATTGTTGCTGATTATTTGTACAATTTTCTTTTTCCTTTTTCTTCTTCAATTTTAATGAAATTTATAACATCGAATAATTTCGCTTAATTTCAATGAATAATATGATGTGACATTTTCTTCGTTTCAAATGAAATTTACAAAATGATAGTATTGCTTAGCAGAAAAACCTGATAACAGTATGATATTCGTGATAACAATATAGTGACATTTTCTTCATTTGTTTCAAATGAAATTTACAAATTGATACTTTTATATGATTCAACTGATTAGATTCAATTGATTAGACAGTTGTGATAATTGAATTTCATTAAAATCTTTTATTCATAATTTAAATATTAGAAGAGAGAATAGAAAAAGACGAAGAGAAGAAAGGAGAAAAAAGGCAAATGAAAAGAAATGTTAAGAAATGAAATGGTTGATAATTGCAATTTAAAAGATCACTAATGCTGTAATATTTTTTAAAACAAAAAAAAATAAACAAAGATATTAAATGCTATAAATTCATTTTACAATAATTATTATTATTTTTCTTTCTCGAGAAGAGGAAAAAAAGGAGGAAAATAATTGAAATATAATTTAGAAAAAAGAAAGAAAATTAGATAAAAAAATATTGCCAATAATATATTGGAAAAGAAAGAAAAAAGAATTTATGTATATCATTCATTTTACTAATTATATTCATATTCATTGATTCTGATTATTTGGAAATAATTGCTCTAATTAGACAATTCTTGAATGATTCTCGAATAAGTTGAATAGTGAAATTGAATTCGTTTGTAATTTAAAATAATTGTTTAGCTAGACCATTCTTGAATGATTCTCGAATAAATTTAGTATAAAATTGAATTCGAACTTTTTTCTTGTTTTTTTTTCATTAATAGCAATTATAAAATTATATTGAAATTTGATCATAGATTTAATCATCGATTTATGAAAAAAAAGTTATTAATATTTAATATGATCTTTTTTTTTTTTTAATTCCTTTAACAATTTTTTTTTTGAAATATTTATTAATATATACATTGTTATATGCATCGATTGATAAAATTTGAACTGTTATGATGAATGCATATGAATGGCACAAATTTTGATAAGCAAAATGTTCGTGAATTCTCGATTCTTGAATTGTGGATTTTTTTTTGCTATTATAATAGTTGGCAAAAACTTTATTTGTTATGATTTTATTACACAATTCATATATTTATCGAGAAAAATCTTTTTTCTTTTTTTCGTTATTAAATATTAAAAAATGAATCATTGCTTTTATGGGTCAAAATTTGGTAAAAATTTATTTATCTTTTTAAAATTTTCTTATTACTTTTTATTCCTTTGAAAAGAAAAAAAAGAGGAAGAAAAGAGGAAGTTATGATAAGGGAGAATTTAGCGTTGGATGAAATAATTGGAATTAAAAATTTTAATTATTTTAAATAAGTAAATAAGTTATTGGTAATATATAAATGAGCATTTTAAAACATATTAACTTAACTTGAAAGAGATAAAAATATCGTATATAAAACAAATTTTGAAATTGAAAATCGATTAAATGAATAATTGTAATATATACAATATATACTAATAAATTTAATTATTTTATATTTTCTTTTTCTTTTAAAAAAAAACATTATTTTACGAAAAATTTTGCAAACCGAAAAGAATTCTTATTTTACAAAAACGAAGCCTTTTTTGAAGTTAATTTTAATAAAAATAAAAATTGTTGCAAAAATCAAAATTCAAAATAGAAATTCATATTTCGCTTTTTTAGTGAAAATTAAGCAAATAAAAATTTAAATTTTTATATTAATTCGAATTTTATTTATAATCCAAAACCAATTAGTTTATTTTGTTGATTCATAGGCTAAAAATATCATTTGAGAAGAATATGAAATAGGAATAAATTAAGAATATAATTAGTAATATATCTTATATTCCAATATGAATTTGTATTTAAATCTATTCCAAATATTTTAAATTTAAACGATGACAGAATGCTCCTAAATAATTTATCATTACCATTTTACTATTTTGCAATAGTTGTTTTATGATTTCCATTCGGTATTTTAAGTTTTTCAATCCTATTAAATTTATGAATTTTTTGATTTTGTATTGCTCGGTTGAATTTCCATTTAAAAGTTAAATTTTCTAATTTAATTCATTTAAAAATCATTTCATTAATATGTTAAGTACTATTATTTTGTATGTACTATTCTATTCTCCCGTTTTGTATTCTATTTTATCCTATTCCATTCTTCTAATATCTTATTTTGACTTTTTCACAATTTTATTCTTCAATTCTATTTTGTTTTGTTTAATTCTTTTGTTATGTCCTTCTATTCTATTTCATTTAAATTCCTCTTATTTCAATTGGTTGTTTTGTAATTCAATTTTATTTCAATTTGTCGTTTTCATTTAATCGATTTATTCTATCCTTTTCTTATCCCATTTAATTTTAATTTGGTCCCAGAATATTTTGTTCCACTCAAAATTTTACCTTTTTCTACCATTTTAATTTATAAGGAAAAAACGATCAATTCCTATTCATCATATAAATCCTATTCCTCACATAAATCTATTCTTTTATTGAAGGAAGTTTAATTCTCATTTTAGGACAATTATTTCCGCCATACATTTTGTATTAATAGCAATAAAAGTTTGGAGTTGCTGCGTCTTTCGAGTTGCATATTGTGCCTAATCTTGGACCGCATTAAAAGAATTCCGAAAATAACAGGGTGACTCGAGGTACTGCTTTCGAAGGACGTGAGGAAGATTTTCGGTTAATATTTTTCGTGTTTTCTGGTACGGCAGGATCTACAAACGGCATTGTTACATTATGCGATCATGAATTGCATGAATTTTCTATTGATAAATGAAATAGAATTTCTTAATTCACGTATCCATGGAAATTTCTTTTTTTTGTAATCTTTTTTGGGAGTTTTTTTGCAATCTCCTAATTTAATTTACAAAAATTAGTTAAATATAAGAGAGGAAAAATAGTATTCATGAATTATGTCAACCTTGAATGTTTGTACAAATTTTTTCAAAATTTTTTTTTTCAAGATTCATCATAAAGTGAATGGGTTGTAAAACTTGTTTCCTCTAAGGAGATTTAGATCATGGAACTTCCTTTCTCTATAATGCTGAAGATTTAGATCATAAAGCTTCCTTTCTCTATAATGCTGAAATTTAGATTTTAAATCTTTCAAATTTCCCAATTAATCAAATCTTGAGAAGGAAATGTTCTATAATTCTGAAGGTTTTTGAAGATTATTTATAATTTGAGGTTTAATTATGCTTTCAAATTACAATAGTTTTTTTGGCTACAAATATATTGGATTTTTTTCGCAGTTTTTATTTTTGTTCTCAGATTTTGCAAAGTTTTTTTCATCATTTTTGCTTAGTTCTTTTTTTAAAGTTTTTAAATTCAAAAAGTTTTTAAATATTTTTTTACTCATATCTTACGTATCCAACAGACTTTATCCAGTTTTTTAATTTTTGCCGACATTTGCTCATGATTTTTGCATTTTCTTACAATTAGTAGCAGAGAGGAATTATTCCCGACAATGGACTATTTTCCATAGTTCGCTCAATAATTAAACAGGTTTTTTTTCGAATATGAGTATTCGGATAACAGATTTTCAATTTTTAAATCTTAAATTTTATTTAGAGCAAATGAACTATCAAAATTTCTACTAAGTCTCATGCACTTTTTTTTTTTTTTTAGCAAATTCTTCTTTTGTCATCATTATTTTTGATAAATTTCATAGTATGAATTATGTCACTTTTCGATATACAATGATACATTTTAGAGTGTTGCGAAAAATTTCTTCTTTATCTAATGGATGAATAGGTCATTCAAACCAGACATCATTATTTACAACAATTCTTGAATTATATAATCATCATTTCTATACTACAGCGGATAGTTCAAAAGATATAAAAGTTTCGTGTAGAATATTTATGTGTTATCATCCAAACAATGGATAATTGTATTCCATAGATTAATATATATTCTTTCAGAGTTTCCAGTTATCAATACCGCCATCATTATGTAATGGAGCAACGCTTGCAAGGCCTCAAAGGCTTAGTATCTCAGGTAAGCTGTTGTCTTGATAGGTTTTCCAATTTTTTTTTCTTTTGAAAGCAAAGAGATATGACTGAAAATAAAGCGAATAAAATATATATTGACATTCAATTAAACATTAAATGAAAATAATAAGCTTAAATTAAATAAACCAAATTTTAGTAAACATAAGATAATGACTGTTTTATTTGATATAGAATAAATGGCAGAATAATGATTGGGTAAATTGTGCTTGGATAAATCATTTTATTACTGAAATATTTTAAAGTATAAAATGTTACATTTTTACTTTATGAATCAGAATTTAGGCATCAGCTATATGAAATAAGTTTTGCAAATATTTTTAATATATAGTTTGTGATATAATGAGATCTTGAGAAATTATCAAATGAAAATTCAGCTAAAGCGATTATAAGGCTATGTGATCAGTAACAGATGAATATCAATGAGACAAGTACAATTATTGGAATAAGTTTTAATAATTTATTAGAAAATTAATATTATGGTATTTTTTGTGTTCAGTAAATATTTGGTTAAAAAGATTTCGCTGCTAAAATTTATATAATTATTTGAATTAAAAAAACTTGAAATGAAATTTGCTGGTATGAAGAGCGTTGTATTTTTTTAAAAAGAAAAATTTGAGAGTAGTGGCCAAAAGGAGAATTATTCTCATCTGGAATCAAATATTCTTATCATCTGGACGAAAAATTAATTGCTGAAATTAAATCAACTAAATTACTTTTATTACATTACAGCTATTTTTTACTGTTTGATTTTATCTAATATATTATTCTATTGCGGGCAAAAGCTGAAATGAGTTAAATTGTTTTTCCAATATCATATTAGCAAGAACTGATGTGAAAATAAATTCGCACTGAACCCCTCCATATGTTGTAAAGTTGGAAAGTCAGTTATTGTATTATTGTAATTATTGTAATTGTAGTTATTGTAATTATTACGTAGTGGTTTTTGCTATGAATAAGTAATATATTTGTAAAGCAATCAAATAAATTTTAAAAATTTTTCATAATTTAAAAATTAGAAACGAAGGAAATATATTGTCAATCAAAAAAAAATTTGAATAAATCATTTTCATGGCGTTCGATTATATTTTCAAAAGTATTAATAATTTGAATTTCCCTTCAAGAATGATGAAATCATTCACTTATGATCTTTTCATCGAAAGTGATAATAGTTTTTAATGTTTCAAGTAGCGTCCTTGACATTTTTAGGGATGCGAAACAGAAAATTTCGTTAGGAATCCATTAATAATGGTAAAATTCTCTCTCCGTAGAATTAATTTAATTCCAAAGGTCGGAATGTTCTGGGTTTTTTAAATTATTTTTTGACAGTGCGTTGGTTTGTTATGGAAAATATCAATGTAAGATTGAAGAACTCAAAATTTCTCTGTAAATTATCATCCTTCGATTTCGGCTTATGTTATTAGCAGAAGATTTCTAACACAACGCCTAAAGAGTGGGTATTGCAAAAAGATACTAAAAATAAAGTACTTTATTGGATTAAGTAACACTTCATTGAGCAACAATCGAACATTTCAATTTTTAATTCAATTTGTCAGAGCTTAGTGTTACTGTAACGCTTTTTTGACGAGAGCAGTTAAGATAAATTACTCAAACTTTTTGATCCCTTAAAAGTGAGATAAATATAGCATTCCTGTTTATTGCAGTTAAAAAATCTTTTTTTTGAACGTGATAGTTGTGATAATTATTGTAATAGTTGTGCTTATTAATACTAGTTATTATTTCAATTTAGATGACATTGATAATATTATCAATTGTGATAATATTATGTTTTTGTCTTTCAATATTATCTTTGATTATTACAGTAAAAGCAAGAGTAGTAGCCTATTACAGTAAAAATAGCAATACCTATAGTTGATTTATTGATTTCTCTTAAAAACATTATTTGTTTCATGTTCACTTGTTCGAACGAAGCGAATACATTTGGGGCGGCAGAATCATAAATTTATTGCTGTATAATTCAACTATTAAGTAAAAAGGAGGAAATTTTTTTTGACTTTGGACTAGTTTTAGTCCTGAAATTTGCAAGGACGTTTGTTAAAACACCAAAAACCTTTTTTTCTTTTGACAGTGAATCTTAAAAAGAAAACGAAAAGTTTAATAGTGAATCCACATTTGAAATGTTTGAAAGATAGTAATAGATATACTTAATTATTTTAGCGATAGATAAACTGTTTGAAATATCGGGAATAAGGGATGGGAAGCTCGAATTAAATACTTAGGGAAAATCATTTAAAGATTGTCTTGAATAAAAAAATAAGAGAAAATAGACGCATTGAAAAAGAGTGAAACAAAGAAGAAAGATGTAACGGCAAAAAAAAGAGAAAAAAAGTGACGATAAAAGATATGAAAGTAAGACTGTTTTACAGAAATATTGAAATTTTCGTAGAATTTTCAATTCATGTATTTTCTTCTATTACAGTATTATTGTTTGTGCATATACGAATGAATTTTTGATCATAGAAAGTTTTTTTAATTGAAAGGTTTTTTTTCCTATTTTGTTTCGATTGCTGCAACAATTTAATCTTAGCTGTTTCGCCATTCTACCATCTTTCATTCATTTTTATATGTTCGACTGATATGTTCGTTAATTTCATACCCCTTTAAAATTGCATCCAATCGTCTGCATCATTAGTTATCATCTCTCTCTCTCCTCTCTCTTTGTATTTGAAGAGAGATTTTTATATGTGTAACTATTGTGTATTTCTGTTATATTCCTTTTAATGTTCCTTAGTTTTAAAGTGGTAAAATTATTCCTAGAATAATTTTCTCTTTTTTTGTTGAAAATTTTAATCGTATGAAATATAATTGTTATGTTTTTACTGTCTTTTTACTTTTCATTAGGTACTATTTCTCCTCTTCCATTACTATTTTTATCTTAAATCAATTTTCTAACTTTATTTATTTTAAGAATTGCTATAATATATATACAATAGACACATACACACTCTGTTTGTATAGATTTATTTTTGTTTATTTAGCTTATAACGATGACCAAGATATCAAATAAGTTTACATAGATGGATAAACTATTGATTATCGGAGATATTAGAAAGTTATAGAAAAAAATAAGATGTTTGCTATTCTACTGTGCATAATAAACATTCGAGAAATCAAGAAATATCATCCATTTTTTTTTATTATTTGTTTATTGTAGTTAAAATTTCATCATTTTACCTTTATTTATTTTCTACCTTTTTCTCGATATTTAATCATATTAGCAACCACTATTAGTAGTGATTGGATTATTAATCATTAATTATACTACTTTTTCTCGTTTAATTATATTTCTCTGTAATTATTTCTTCATTACATTTGCAGTACTATATATTACTACTACAATCACATTACTAATATCCTACCATATCATATCATATTATTGCTATTGATATCATTACGGCATTGTGATTTTACTGCTATTATCATTGCATTCCTTTTATTTGCTTCTCAAGAAAATCAATCAGGCGTTGAAGCCATATACCTGAAGTGATAAAATATTAATTTTGAACTAAGAAAAAGATACTTAAAATTCACTTAATTTATCGCTTGAGAAGATAAAAAGAAATAAAAAGGAAAAAGAAGAAAAAGGGAAGAGATGCTTTTCAAATTTAATTGGTCTTTTCTTACGAAACAACAATATTCCTATCCTAAATATCATCGTTTTGGTAAGTTATAAACTTATAACTCTTTTTTCTGATTATCTTAAGTTGCTAAATTGCTTATCATATTATATACGATTATGCTGAGGGAGATTGAAATTCGGAAACAATCATTTCTTTTTACAACTGCGGATTTGATATTTGAAGAAATTTGATTGTATGAAAAAATTTTTACATTCCTGTGATGTTTTTGAAATTCTTTGGACTGTTTACTTATTTATTTTTAATTTTTTGAAATATCAGGAATTTTTTATCATTAATTCTTGCTCTTTTATCATTTTCTTAATTAGTATCACTGGATAAAAAGCTTTTCAGTTCCACTAATAAATCAGTTTTTATTATATCAGAAAGGTTAATATTATATTATGAATTACTAGAAATAGCAGTATCAATGATAAAATTTAATGACATTTAATGATTGTAGTTTTACGAAATTGCATTAATTTTATAGAAGTTGTAAAACTGTTCAATTGATTTTAGATTGAAGTGATACTTAATTGAAAGTATTTTGTTCAATTATTTATATCATTTCAAAGAGCCATAAAATTTGCAATATATTATGATATGATATTATATAATATAGTATAGTGGAATGTAGACAGTAAATTAAAATATAATCTGGAATATAATATATCCTACTTTGTTTATTCCAATATTTTTTTAGGTCTAGACACCGAAAAGAATTTCAATAAAATAATGAATTCAGCCGATGCATTGAATATTGCTGGGAATATGCAAGGAGCTGAAGAGGATACATCGCGTAATATAGATACTTTTATGCAGGTATGAAGCAATTTATTTATTTTATTCGACAATTAGGATTTTAGTAAAGAGATATAAGTAAGAATGAAATGGATAATTATAAAGGCAAAGAGCTTAATAATTGATATAGATAATCAAGTAGAATTGACAAAACTGTGATTTCTTGAGATCCCATTTTGAAATTTGAAACCTCTAAAGTCTTATTTTTAAATTACTAAATTCAAGCTTTAAAAATGTGATTGATGAAATCTTATTTTTCTTTGCTAAATTTCATGAAAATTTTTGAAATAAAATTCGATATTCTGTGAGTATAACATGATTGTATATTATTTACGCTATATGTTTTAGCCAAATTAATTGTTAGAATTCTTAGGATATTTAGCGTGACATATCTCTTGTGTTTAATATATTTGTATAATAAAAATAATTCGAAATTTAATTAATTTTTATGATTGACTATTGAAAAAAAAAGAAAAATTTTAAGCTGCAAAACTTTATTATAGATTTCATTTACTGCATACTAGTTATAGTTAAATTTATATAAATATATACTGTACTTATGATATTTCCTATATCATCTCTCTTTTCGGTTTTTTAATCTCATGATCATTGTACCCAAAATTGGTTAAATCACTTAGTTGCTCTTTCCATCTCTTCTGAAAAGTTATAAATTTTGTTTGAAAAATGAATTATTATATATGTGACAAGGAATGAAAAGAAGAATAGAAGAGAAAATATAATTTATTAATTAATGGCAACGATTTAAAATCGAAAAAAGTATAAAACAATACTTTTTCATCATTTTTCTTTTCCTTTTCGTTGATATATAGAGAGAAAAGTTAAGTTTAAAAAAGAGAGAAATAATAATCTCATATATTTTTCTGCTGTTTATTTTTATACTACCATGTTTTAAACTGTAGAGGCCTACATAAAGATTTTTTAAACTGAAGGGGAATAATATCTTAAAAATATGTAGATTCTCAGATTATTACTCGAAGGCTGAATAATAGAATAGAAATCGAATAAGGATATTCGGTTTCTAAATCATGGTATCCTGTTCCGAAATCCTTTTAGTAATATCCAATTATTGCCAATGAAGATAATGATTCTTAATATTTTATCTTTTCCATCACCGTTTTATCGATTATCTCTATCTTTTTTTTTTCTTGCCATAAAAATCTTATGCCAAATATCATAATTAAATTGGTGTAAGATGAAAAAACTCCTTTCTTCTTAAAATTCAAAGAAAACAATAAAAGTATCTTTAGTATGCAATTATTGCTATTGAAATTTGAATCTCACAATGCAATAGATAATAATATACATAATATTTTATCATTCCTTTTATCAATTTTATGATTAATGCAATTATTTAGTATATTTTTTGTTCTAATTAATTGTTATCGAATAAAATTTATCAATTTTTTTGAAAAACTTCTAAAAATGATTAGAAAAGGGTAAATTTATTGGTATCAAACATCTTATAGAAGGAAAAGTACTAGTATTGATTTTTTTATCACTGATTATATTTCTTGCGAAAAATTCTATGATTGATATAGATGACGAAGTCACTTAATCAATTAATCATTTCTCATTCTTCTCTTTTTCTCTTCATCTCTTTCTATTATTTCCTGCATCCTCCATGATTGAGTTTCATTATGGTAATATATTTTCATTAAATTGACATTACATATTTTTTTGCATCGTATCTTTCGTTTCATTCATTGCAATATATTTATTCTACGTTAATAGTGGTCATAACGTTAAACGTAATCATAAATTTGGTCATGACGTTAAATATAATCATAAATTCGATATATTCCTACCCTAATTAATTACAATCATCTTTGAGAAAGACGCATTGTATCCTATCGTTTAATCTTTCATCCATCACCAAATACATGATTATTGGCTATCATCCAAAATTATGTTTAATCATTTACTGTAATGCACTTTTCAATAATGGTATAATCATCTATCAGAAATGATATAGTGAAAAAAACGGATGGTTTTTCTTTATATTTTTTGATTGTGGTGATATCGCTATATTCAAATCCGTTCCATTGACATTTTCATGATTATTTTATCAATCTATTCATTACTTTTGTAACGTCTTGAAACATCTAATACATTCATTCATATACAGTGCTATATGTAACCGATATCCATAAATTTGATATGAATTTGATAATTGGAATTTGTCTACAATAATAAACTTGAAAAATAGAAAATCAAAAGAATTATTATTATTATTACCTAATTTTTATTACGAAAATTCCTAAAAGGCATTCATGCATTCATAGAAATAAAAAAGAAAAAGGACATTTTTAGTTTATGAATAGCATGACAAATATTTCATTTATTGTTGGAAGAAGAAAGAATTGTGAAGGCTTTTTTTTGGAAATTTTGATTTACTTTAAAAAGAAAAAAGAAACATCGAAAATTTCTAAAATGATTTCACTATTTTTAAATTCGTTTAAAATGGAGCATTTTTAAAGTATTTTTGGAATTTTTTTATTTATCATCGCTAATATTTTATAGTTTCTGAATATTATTTTTTATTATCAAAACTCTTAGAAAATAACAATAACGTGCCATATATTTTACATAATTTTAAATATTATCGAATATTTTTACTTTCTCAAATATGTTTATTAATATTTAACATTCAAATGAATTTGTGCTTTCAAGTTTCTTTTTATCTTTTTTCCCCAACGCTGATAGTGTTTTTAATCGAAAAGCAAAGTTTCAAATATTTTATAATTTGAAACATTCGGGAAACTAAAATTAATAATAATTATATTATGTTTTTATAATTATAATGATCATAAGTATGATTTTAATAATATTGATTGACGTATCAATTATCATGATAAATTTTTCTTCATTTAAATGATCTTTGGTTGCTTGAAAAATTTTCCGTTTTTTTCTATTTGGCAAAAATCTTTGCTTTTTTCTGTATTACGAAACCGAATATAATACTGCTATCATATTGATGTGATTCTGAAAAATTTAATTGAAATTTGAAAGTTTTACTCTATAGACCTCCTTTAATTAGATTCCATAAAAATATTAAATATTATCTTAAATATTATCATCAATTCTAAAATATATTCAATTAAATTTAACGAAGAAAAAAGTGATATTTAGTTTATGAGAGTTTTGAGAAAGAAAATTATTAAAATTTAAATTCAAAAAATTTTTAAATTTCCGACAAAGAAAAAAAGTTATGTTTTAAGAAAAATTTTTCATTCTTCCAAAATTTATATTTTAAAAGAAATTTTTATTATTTATAGCTAAAGTTCAGATAATTATTTTGAAATTTGGGATTATAATTTTATGGGATAATATATGTGATTTGCAGTGATTTATTCGGAAGAGAATAAGCGAATTGATCAGCTAAAGTTTTTGCAATATTCAAATTGTTCTTTAAATTGTATTATATTATTCCCTACTAAACATTTATTGAAATGTCTTCTGATTCTATATGTCATTAAGCTGGTTTCTTTTGATATCTGTTCAATTCATATGTATGAGATTCTCTTTTGTTGTTAAAATGGATATAAATAATTTGTAAATATAATAATATGAAATTGTGCATAAAATTTTAAACTTTTATAACAAAAAAAAACAATATTTTAGATAGCGAAATATTTCTACTATTATTTTCAAATAAATAATTTTATAAGTAAATCAAGAAAGGGAAGAATTGAATTAGCATTTCCTATTATTGAATTTACGAGATTATATTATTGATGTTTCGATAAAACTGATTGGATATTTTATGACTATCATTTTATTACTTTCTTTCATTCTTTTTTGTTTTCTTCGACAACACTTTTTTTTAAATGTATTTCTCTTTATACAGGGTTCTGAGAATCAGGAAAGTCCTGGAGCTGGTTCGGCGCATTCATCGATCTCGCCTCCGATATCGGTAATGCATGATATTGCAACGGTATCATCACCAGCAATTATTACTGGTCAGCAAGCTACTACTACAATACCTGTTACACTGTCACAAATGTAAGTTAATTCTCATTATATAGTTTTTATTTTTAATTTCAATTTAGTATATATACATATATTATTTTGATTAATTATAGATTAATTGATGATATTTATATAAATATGAAAAAATATTATGTTCATAGAATGCTAACTGTCAAACCGAATTATAGTAGAATGTTGTTAGAGTGTTGAATTTTTAATTTAAAACAGGAATGATAAATATAATCTAAATGTATGCCTCGCTCATTAGAAAAAAAGCTATATACTCGTATTAATTTTTTTAACTCGAGTTCTTTTTTCATTTTAAATCATGGAATGATTTACATATGTCAATATTAAGCATACTATTATTGACACTATGCACTTTATCATAGATTAATCAAATAGATTGCTTTCATCATTGATATCATAATATTGATAGAATGGAATGATTAAATTTGAGCAATTATATGAGTAGTACTTCAACTTTATTATAATTTAGGTAATTTGAATTATAGTGGTAATGAATGAATGGCAAAGTGAAACAAATCCTAAGTTATTATGAAAGTGAAAAAATTTGGATATATCTGTATTAGGAATTCTGGGATTTCTTAATTATTTGATATGGTTGAATTTTAAAAATTTCAAATTTATGCTGAATTTAAAAATTTGAAGATGTACACCAACAACTGCTTCACTTGGTCATCAAATTTTGGTCGATCCAACAACCGGTCAACATTTTTGGTATCTTCTGCACCACCGCCACCACATCCACAAATAATCTATCAACCGGTTTATTATTCTGCTACACCGCCACAGCCAGTTTATTATCATCCTTTTACATCTGGAGCCCCTGGTTAGTTTTACTTATTGAAATTTCTTTTCATAAGTAGATTCAATGCTTTTTCATATGAATAGTGCAAATATGATGAATTCTAATATTGCTTGAAGAAATGTTATATTCTTTCATAATTTTCCACGATGCTTTTCGGTTGTATGTTTCTTCCAAACAGTTTATAAATGATCATGTTGAAGAATTAAATATATATACTAAATTTTTGATTTTGTTGAGGAAAATTGGAAACTACAATAGTTTCCTAATTATAGGCGCATATGTCGTAGCTGCTACACCAATAACTACTTCCCAAACTGTGACTCCAATCGCATCAACACATATGACACTTGGACAACGATTTTCTTCAACTCCACCACCACCGCCATCGTCTGCTCAAAGTATTGCTGGATGTTTTGTACGAAGTGTTGCTGATTTCGATGACACGAGGTCAGATTTTTTTAATGAAATTTTATAATTTCAGAATCAATTGGTTGTAAAAATAAATATATATATCATATAGTTTATATGTGAAATTGAAATTAAAAACGTTTTAGTTTATTATAACAAGATTATTTAAGAAATTATATGCTCTTTTCGATTGTAATCATACGTTCGTTGGTTTTTTAGCAATAATTAGAAATCTTTGAATGATCTAATTTCACGAATATTTCACACAAGTTTGTTTATTTTCAGATCAGCAGTAACAACTGATGAAAGACATACAGTTTTTGATCACTCATTAATATCGACACCAAGAAGTCATGCAGCAGATACAGAAACAAATTTTTGTCTCTAAAAATTGTAAATTTTTCTACGAATATATTTTAAGTTTGTTATATTCAGAATTCTTTATCATTTTCATATACGTATTTTATTTATGATCATGGGATTGGAATCATAAATTTATGGAATCCAAGTAGTTTCTTTTTTCCTTTAATCGACGATTGCATATGATATAACATATATTGCATATCTTCTTCAGCCAATTCACCGCCACAGTCTTCACTTGCTTTATCACAAAATTGCTCAATATTCGATAATTACACAACTACGCCATTACGTAATTCGCAAAAGAATTCTGCACAGTTGCATCATCCACAAGAGGCCATCACATATCAGGAAGCTATTAATAAGCCGGCAATTCCTGTCAGTGCCACTAGTGTTGGACAAGATTGAATATATTATTGAACTTTTTATGAGTTGAAATTAAATAAACCAAATATCTAGGAATTTACAAAACTTTTCGTTAATGATATTGATTGTAGGATTGCAGCATTTTTCAATGAATGAGATAATTTGTTGTTTTTATAATACCAAATCTCATATTGCAGTTTGATTATTTCAAATATTCATTTTAAAGACGTTTTTCAATTAAACAATTAAATACAAAAAAGAAAAAAACAAAATTATCTGTAACGAATTGAAATGTGAATATTCCCATCTAGTACGATGATGTTAAATTTTCCTTTTTTTTGAAATTAATTCAATAAAAGAAGAAAAAAGAATGTCTGATCGAAGAAACTCTCGGATAGAGATAAAATTAATATAAAAGTCTCCTGGAAAAAGGTCAATCTTTTAGGCTAGATATGGAAATTTTCCAAGGAAATATCTATCCAGATATGACATTTATTGAAAATACTGAAGTTCTTTTTACTTTAAATTAAAATTTCTAAGTCTAGATAAATCATGCTAAGGATCTGATTAATTATGATGATCAATTTCTGCAGGCGCAAGCGGAAGATGGTGAAAGAACACCATTATTTGGTGCCGCACCGGCATGGTGGGGTGAAAATAGTACCTCTGATGTACAAATGCAGAAAAATGACGATGAAAATACGAGGTTAAAATGCTTCATTATTTTTAATTTATTTTTTGGTTTGTATTATTTTTTATTAAAGTAAATCTGTTTTTTCTTTCCAAACTTGAAGCTTAATTTTGTGTTTATGATTATGATTGAGAAATCTTCTACTTGTCTTTTGATTCACATTATCGAAATTATTTTTTCCTTCATTAAAAGCTAAATATTTCTATATTAGTTAATTGTGCTATCACTGCTATTGCTAGCCGTCATCAATTTATTTATCTGATAAAAATAAATTATTTGTAATATGTAGGTTGAATACAATGAGCTGAAATTTTCCCTGGAGACTTCTTCGGTTTTGGATTTATTTTTTAATCACTCTATGTTTTGCTTTCTAATTCCTTAATTACTCAGCAATTATAATTTTTCATTTATTTTTAAAATTAATTTAAACGAATGAATTCAAATTGAAATTTAAATCAAATTCCAGAATTTTCTTTTATTGCAGGAATGCAACTGTCGGGAATACTTTTCATCGGCCATTAAAATCGATCAGAATGGATATCGATTTAAATGAACCTTTTATCGATGAAGAAGCAAAAAAGAGGATAAAACTAAAAGTTGTTTTTAATATTAACTGATTTATTAACTACTAACATTTCGGATGAGCGAATTTTGTATTTCAAATTTAGAATTCTAATTTAAATTTTAATGTCAATTAAAAATTTGTAGTTGCACAACGTACATCTTCTTCAACTGCATTTACTGTTTCTTTCGATAGTGAAGAGGATTCACAGAAAGTAAATTTATCATTACAAGATGCTGCCAAAAAACTTCATCCAGGTAAGCAAAATAAGTTAAAAAGGAGTAATCATTTTAAATTTTGCTAATTTCGATTTGATGCATATAATAGTAGCAGTACTTACAGATTACTTTTAATTATGAAATCGCGGATTCCAAATTTAATTTTAAATTCCAATCTTATAGATCTTGTCATTCACATTGATTAGTTCTGAATCTGTTTCTGTATTGTTGCTACTATCATTTTTTTTTGATTGGTTTTAAATTTCTGTACTGCTATAGAACAATGTTATTTACGAATTTCAATAAAAATAATGATAGGATATTGTAGTTTTATATAATAACAATAAAATAATTGTAGGAAGTATGTATTTATAGGCGCTTTATGAGAAGGAATATGCCAATAACTGGATTAGTTTGTAAAGGCACTGCAGCAAAAATAGCCGGTTTAAGAGCTGCATCCAGTGATCCGAAACAATATTTGCTGAATAAAATGTTGATGGGAGTTGGTGAAGGTAGGAAAATTCAAACTAAAATTTTTAGTGTAATAGCAAGAGAAGATATAAGCTAAAATTGTGGTCACGAATTTTAATGTTCTAACTCTTCAGACAATTTTAATTATATTTCTCAATATGTAACTTTTTTAATTCACTGAAAACATTAACATTTTGTGGCTATTTTTCGACTGAGTTCGATACTTTTTGCACTTGAAAAGGCAGAAAATATTCGATTAAAGTAATTTATTTCGAAAATCCTGTAGGTTAACTTTTAGAATGTGGTGAAGAACCCGATCTGACTGGATCATACGAACAAGAAGGAAAGAAACAAGATATTGACGACACATTAAGCGAAGCAGGAACTTATGTCGTTGGTCAGTGGTTAATTAAATGTTAACGTGAAATACATAGATATATTTAAGACTATTCGTACAAGTATCAAGCTTTATTCTATGTGAAGGATCCAATATTTTAATAAGTAATTTTTTCATTCAAGAAAATTTCTGAATTTTTTGGGTAATCAATCAGTTTTTGTCTTTTCATCATAAAATATTCAGTGTTTAATTCATTTCATCATTTCGACAGTTACATTTCATTGATTTTCTCTTTTACGTGATCAGCTCTAATGCTGGTCTTGAGCAACTTCTCACCATTTTGTAACTATCTATAAATCACATATCTATGAAAGTGTTAGGGTCTTAATATTACATTTCAATTTTCACTAAGTGCCCTTTTTATTCATAGTAACTCTTTCAAACTGAAATATTTTTAAGACGGTGACCGTGGAAATCAAATGATAACTTCACAAACGATTAAAGATTCCGATGCAGAAAGTGTTTCTAGGTATTGTTTTTCTGCTGCAAGCTTATACTAGATCATATTCTTGTTTTTATGATAATTTTTGTACTAGTCGGATATAATATTAAATATGTTTTTTATTGATCTGGCTTTTATTTTACCATTTCTTAGTGAATCGACAACGACACAAAGCACAGAAAATCTTCGTTCTACTGCACCGATACACAGAAGATCGGTGGGTAATTTTGTAACTTTCGGTTGCTTTAAGGATCGTCTCTTATAATTTTTTCAATTATCCTTTTGATAATCTATTGTAATCGAATCGATCAGCAAGCAACATCCTGACTGGTTTGATAATTTTTTTTTATTTGTCTTTTTGTTTACTTTTATATGTTTTCATTTAGAATTTTATTGAATTTTTGTTTCAGGTCCTGCCTCAAATCAATGAAAATGTAAGTAATGCAGGTAGTGGAACAGAAACTAATGAACATTTGTTACGTGATCTGTTGCGTTCGAGTCCTGGACGAGTTAGTCGAGGTGAGCATCAAGCTGTTGCACCATCTACACCACCGCTTCTGAATTTATCGCGTGTAACAGCTGCAACAGGAAATCATGCAGGAGTTGCACGTCGTTCAGAAACTGCTAGGACAGAGGAACGTCAGTATAGTACGCATCGTTTGTGTAATATTGCATCATCTTCACGTACATCGCAATTACATCGTACGCAGCCGATTGCTAGTGCAAGTGGAATATGCGATAATACTTTCAGGTATTTTAATTTCTTTTATTTTGTTTTTTTCTTCTGCTTTTTATTTTAATGTTTTCATTAGATATTTCTTAATGTATCGCATTTTTGAAATTAAACATATATGTTGAGTGAAATTAGTGGTGCCTCATGAGTATTCTCATTTTTTTAAATTTAATTGAACTGAAAAATATTAATCATTAATTCTAACTATTCTGCAAGTTTAAATAATCGTATGTCGTCCATTGATTTAGCAGGTGCTAAAAAGTTTTACATGATTGAAAAATTTTTTAAAAAATTGTGGTTAGTGGAGGAGCAATAACTGCTGTATGTAAGCTTTATTTTCATTTTATGTGATACATCACGTTTGATTTAAAACATCTGTTATAATATGTTAAATATTATGATCATAGTGATCATGATAGCTTAATAGATTATATACAATCAAGATACATATTTACTTACAATAGCATGACGAATGTATTGAGAATATGTACTGAGAATAGTCACATACTGAGAATAGCCACGTACTTCTGGAAAGAAGGTTCGTGATGTCCAAATTAGGTTATATTTATATTGAATTGTAGGAATATTTATGTTTAATTGATTAATCGAAGAAGCTTCTAAGAAGCTCTTGGAGAGGACGATTTCATGCTTAACATCTTTAATTTGCATTTTTCATCATTATTGTTGCGTCTAAATTAAATTTCGTAAAATGATTATTTAATAATTTATTCCCTGTATTTAGGCGGAATTAAATATATCAGAGCTTGATTAATTGAAATTCTGGAACGACATTTTAGTATTATAGATATGATTTTTTCTTTCTTTTTTTTTTTTTTAATATATCATCAGTTTTCGTTCTATTAATTTTCAATAACTTTTGCAATTTTTTTTAGTGCATTGCATCCAGAAAGAAAAACGGATTATTAATAATCTTTTTTCCTTGATTTTATGAGGAATTAATCTTTATTGATAATAAATTTTGATTTAATCTAATTTTTATCACTTCTATTGAGATGTTTATTTTTATTTTAAAACAGGACCGTGAGATGTCGCAGTGAAACGTGAGTATTTTGTTTTATTTGTGTTTATTTTGTGCTCTGCATGCAAATATATGTTTCGTAATAATTTCTGTAATTAGACCTATCCAATTTTCAAAACTAAATTTGACATAGCATGAAAAAGAAATCATTTTAGAAAATACAGCTGACAGAGGGATTTTCTGTGTATTATTTATGTTTTCCTGCATGGCTTCTGTCATTTATGTAAATATGATATGTGGATCACTAACTTGCAGAATTTCCTTCAAATTCTTTGCTGAATATACATATGATCATATGCTATTACAAAATGGCATGTATAAAACGAAAAATGACAACTATTTTAAATTTTCTTTCAAAATTCCTTAAGTGGTTGTTATTTATGTAGTATTTTTTTCTTTTTTCTCGAAATGATTTGGAAATTCTAGACGTGGCGATGGTGGTCGATATTCGATGCGATTTTCTGGTGCTAATAATAGTAAGGGTCATCATTCAACTTCTGCGATGGTCAGTCGAAATGATAGACCACCATTCCGTGTTGGAGGTAGCGGAGGTAGTGGAAGAAATCAGGTAAAAATTGTTTACCGATCTTCTTTTTCTTTATTTGAAGTTTTAAGCTTCATTTTTAAGAAAATTTGAATTGCTCAACTTAATTTTTGCTCTCCTTGGTAAGCATAATCATACATCAGTTATGTTTTATCTTGCCACTT
Organism: Dirofilaria immitis; assembly: GCA_024305405.1. Taxonomy (NCBI): domain Eukaryota; kingdom Metazoa; phylum Nematoda; class Chromadorea; order Rhabditida; family Onchocercidae; genus Dirofilaria; species Dirofilaria immitis. Next base: position 1,539,873 of record JAKNDB010000085.1, read on the forward strand.
TTCATCGTCATTTGTAAAAATGACCTTTCAATTTTTTAATTCTGCCTGGCAATCATAATTATAGATATGGTTAAAATAGCGTTTGCTCATAAAAAACAGAATACCTACTTTCATGAAAGAAAAAATTAAAATTGGATTTTAAAAATTTGATTAATGCTTACTTTATGAAAAAATATAGAAAAAAATTTGTTTGAAAATCAAATCCCAAATATATTATTAGCTGTATTTATCAAGGGAATGTGGAGTACTATCTAACAAAATTTATTTGTTCAGAGAAATTATGATGCAATAACAATAGCAATGTTAAGGTGATGCATTCATTAAGAAATTGTATATTAATTATATTTATTAAACAAATTATATTATTCGATATGTTTGCCGATTTATAACATAATTGACAAACTTTAATATTTTTCGTTTTAAGCTTCCTTACAACATAAAATGAATTTTCTGTTTTCTAGAAATGTTTACAGATTACTGATTATTTTAGGCAAGTGGAGCAAAAACAAATAAGGAGAGTGCTGAGATGATAGCTTGGTTAAGACGTAAGGATTATAATCCGATGAAAGCAGCAGCTGAAGCAAAGAAATTGCAGCAATTAAAAGCACGGTAATTTTTATTCACAACAAACTGCAATTCTCATGATTAGATTTTTGATTTCTGAAAGTTTTTTTCTAATCGAACGTATGAGCAGGGAGATTGCAAAAGAGCATGAGGAAATTTTTAAGTGAATTTTCTTATAGATAAGATGATATTTGCTAGAAAATCCGTGGCCCTATCAGACTTATGCTAGAAATTATGATAAGCTTCTTTCTGATTACCGCATAAAAATATTCAATATTACAATTTTTTTCTTTCAATAAAGTTTAAAAATTTGCTTCTAATGATTTTATGTTAGCTTGCAAGATATTTCTCATGAATGTCGGAACTGTCAACAGGAGTAAGCTTTTTTCAAAAATTTTATTGTCATTGTGTTATAAGTTCTGTTAATCAGATGCATGATTGTCACTGTTTTGTTGCATATCTATGGGTTGTTCGTGTTAAATATTGCTATATTTGTTTTAGAGCTTAGTTCGCTTCTTTTTGCTAGTAGCTTATTCCCTTATTAAATTCTAATTTTCGAATTTCTTGTTGAAATTAATGTTAATCGAAATTTTTGAAATTCTCCAAAAGAATTCTCGGATGATTTGAGAATATAAATTGATGTATCCTCATTACTATAAGAACAGATAATAGTTTCTAAAAACTATTATATTCTAGCCAAAGCGAATTTTTATTGAAAATGAGAATTAGTAATATGATTATAAGATTATATATTGTCTAAAATTTAATATATAATGATGTTCTGATAATAGATTTTATTTCACCGCCATTGTTTTTTAATTGTTAATATCGCTACTTTTTAATGATTGAATACGTATTTGTTTTTAAGTGAGTTAATTTTAAGTGAACAATGCTTAAATTATTTCAGAGCTGACAAATTTGCATCAAATCGTTCAATATCATTTCATCAAGGCACTCGACCTACTACAAATATATTACCAGTAAGTTATTTTTGTTTTTGAACCGTCCATATATTGGAATAACTTGTTTTATGTTATATATATTATATAGATTTGTTCAGTTAAGTTTCAGAAGCATAATTCTGATTTGTAATATGGTTGTTATAATAAATGCTAACGCTAGTTATGTAAATAGTAAAGATGTTATTATTGTAACATGTTACCATTCGTTTTATTATTTTTATGTATATTTAAAATTGATTCCAATTTTCTTGTTGCTTGATTTTCCTATCATTCATAAAAATAATCAAAACAACTCGAATATTTAAACTTCTAATGCAGAAAAAATTTCAACTTTTTTTGTCTTCAGGATTAAAATTTTGTTCTTATAGATCATTCGGAATTCAAATAGAGCTCGTCACAACCGATCACAAGATGATTTATCGGTTGATAATACTGTTTGTGGACCGGAAACAATTCTTGTCAATTACTCAAAAGGTGTTACGAGAGATTTGGATAAATTACGTTCCGTTGAAGCTACTCAGGATCAGGTTGATGCATTTGTTCCAAATATTGTCTGATATTTTTAGAGCAAAATATATATATAGTTTTTCGGGTAGTATGTTTCTTTTTGTAGATTTTGTAAGAGGGAAGAAAGGAAGAGAGGATCTAAAAAGCTTCTGGCGTTTGAAGATTAATGAATTTTAGAATCATATGAACGGCCTTGAAAATGCTGTACAGCAACTTACAATGAAATGTAACCGAAGCATTGAATTGATAAGGTAAAGAAATAATTTTGCTTTATTTTTTAAAATGATATTGCTTCATTACTTTATTTAATTATATAAAATTCTTTCATTATTTGATGACTTAACAGTAGGATAAGTTATTTATTGTAGGAATTTCAATCAGTTCGACAGGACTTAGTTTTATCCAGCAATGAATATTGCTTGAAAAAAAAGAACTTAAAATCATGCTAACTTTAATTGATTAAAAAATTTTCACATATTATTATTGCGCTTTTTACCCAACAATGATTGGCTTCAGGAATTCTCATCAAGGACATTTGTCAGAATCAGTGGAAAATTTATTGGAAATGGCTATTGAGCCGGTGAAAGATTGTACGGGAACAGTAACCGATCAACTGGATCGTCTTTCGGCAGCATTTGATGCAATACAAAAATATTTAGAGGTGATTTGCTAAAATTTGATTGATTTGTAAAATCTTTACATCCACTGGCTTCAGTTCATGATGGAAACTTAGAAATTAAATTTATTTAATTTTTTTAAAACTTCTGTCGAAATTCTTTTCGTTTCAAATAAAGAAAATTGTTGAGTAACATGGATAGTTCAGCCTGAATATCCGTGTCGTTTGTAATGAAAATAAATCTTAGTCCACTTTCTTAAATTAAAAAACCCAAACTTTCAGCAAAGCTAAATTGGATTGTTCACTAATGTTAGATTAAGATTTCATTTTATCCGAATTTTAGAAAATTTTTAATTTCAGGTCTCATCAACATCATTACCAGCATCACCGTCTGGTTCTAGTCCCACTGCATCAGTCACAGCACTGTCGACCTCCCAAGTCGACGACCGTGTAGTGCCTACCAAAGTAAGCTTGCAGCAGCCAAGCGCAATTCATCAGGTGGTCAAAAAAATTTATAACTGTTCACAAGAATCGCAGTTGCGGTCATGGTTATATTTTTGGACGAATGATTAGGAACGTAATCATGTTCTGTTGCATATATGGCTTGTGATTAGTAATTTTTTTGGACCTTTTCATTGACAAAGAAAGCGGAAAATAACGAAAGATAGGAGAATGCATTCCTAAATTTCATTTTAATTTGAGAATTTGAAGTTAAAATCAATTTCACAGGGGAAAATAAATTATACTAAGAAGACATTTCAGAAGAATCTGTAAATTTTAATTTCTTAAAGTTTTAATAGGAAAACTATATTTGCCATAATTTCAAGAAGTAATAATAAAATTAAGTGGACTCATTTTGTGACCATGCTAGAATCTATTCGTTCTTGCTATCTGCTTCGGTCAGCAGCCTATATTGGACAAAATTAAAAACTTTCATTTTGCTGCGATATAATGTAAGTCCGAATAATCTAGATAACTGAATGAATTTCCATGATATTTTATGTATTGATTGGAAATTCGACTACACTGAGCCGAGTACTGGTTGATTGGTTGATCTCTTGGCATTGTAATGCCATTTTTCATGCATAAATTGTAAAAGAAATGAATTGAACAACACCACTATCGCTGCTCGCTTTTTTCCATCTTCTTGGCTTGGAGCTTCTTTTTTCTTTCGGTTTGCACTTTTCTGGATTCATTCAGGCTGTAATTAACTGTCGCTGCATAAACTGCAAATCAAAATTGAAGATTCATCTATTTCGATGAATCCTTTTTACTTGTGCTAACAAAATGTTTTATGTAATAATGACCTTTCTTTTTCTTTTCTGATTTCTTGCAATAGTTTGTAAAATATTTTAGTTTTTAAATAAATTGTTCTATGCTGAAAAAAGAAACTAGTCTATAAAAGATTTACTACTTTTATGAAAAGTTTGTTAAAATGATTTCCAACTGTATCCTTTCCATCTTTTTTGTTTATACACATTCCTTTAAATAAGCATATCTAACACTATAGACTAATTGCAGACGGCGTACTTGGATTTATTTTATTTTCTAATTCATATGAGTTTTATCCCCAGAAGCAATATTTGAGCATTTTTGTAAGTCAAATATGACAAAGAAACGCACTGCTTGAGAATGATGTATATTCATATCATACCAACAGAACAACAGGATGATTTTGCATAAAAATGTACAATCTATTCAATACAATCAATATAGAACTCTTTCAAACAAAATGAAAAGCTTAAAAATTGTTGTCAATGACCCATCAAATATACGGCTTTTTCAAAATACTTTTAGTATTCCTTTCCTTATATTCTTCCCAGACTAGCCTGCGTAACAATGCAATGTGAACTTCCAACGATTTAAGTTTAGACTTCAAATATAACCCTACCGAAGTGATTGACCGACCATAAGCTCTTCTTCAGCAACATGATGAAACAAAAAAACCCTCCAAAGTAGACTCAACTCCTCAACATAGAACACAAATTATCTATTTTTCGGCATAACGATGATCCTACTAATCGATCATAGTTCAAGACTAGGAAGTCTCCAGGTTTTTCAGCAGCTGCTGGCTTATTTGGTGAACATTTCCGGATATGGATTGTTGGCGGTTTATTTAGATGAAATTGCATAAAAATTGCACTGAAATATCCAACTTTTTATTTCTACTTAAACAAACGATAATTGTTCCTTTTCCTTAACTGTATGCCATAATTCTGCTACTTTTACTCCCTTTTCAAGAACTAAAAGCATTAGAATTTCAAATTTTGACAACATTATTTCATACTTATAGGTAAGCATATATCGCCAACTGGACTACCTTGACTTCGGGACATCAATAAAGTACTGTGCGAAATATCTTATAACACATTGACAAATACCTTATTAAGATACTTGAGATGCATATCAAATCTTTTCTGTATAATGACTAGTAATGTATTTAATCTAAATAAATTACTATTTGAGTGAAAAGAAAGAAGAAAATCGTAGAGATCAATTATAAAACATACCGAGTAGCACTCTGATTGCACATGTAAACTGTCGGACTCGGTTCTGCTCTGTCATCCGTTGCATTAATATTTGCATGCAGTACTTGCCATTGCCATAATTTACTGGCTATCATTGCTACTGTATTCAACATATAGTTGCAAATCTGAGGTTAAGCTTTTTCAAAAATCACGAAAAATAATGTAAAGAATAAATTGCTATTAATTTTCATTATAACTCTCTTTCCAGGAAAATCAAATAGCTCTTTAATTTTTATCTTAAGAAGAAACCTTTGCAACCCTTATCCTGAATACAAGTTAAATAAGATTTAAGATTTTATTTTCTATTTGAAAAAATCAATCAATATTCAAATCAAACATTACTAGCATGTCAATCGTATAGGTGAGCATTTCATCATCTCTTCTACATTCGATATTTTGGCCTTCTTTTGTTGCGATATAAAAATTTTCCGCACCAATTCGTATATAAAATGTTGTCCTTAAAATATACCTGCGTGATAAAAACGATCGCGATTTATTACACAGTCTGAATGGTTGTTAAGATCTTATAATTTACTGGATTGAATACTAAGCAAATTTTCAACTAATTTAATATGTACTTTCCGGCATAATCATAATTCCTATTGGATGCTGTAACAATAATTGAAGATTGAACGGGTGTAGCACGAAGCCATTTCCACATAACCTGAAATAATCTTGTCTGAAACAGCGTTCAGGAAATGGTCTTCGAAAATTTTTAAATTTCAAGATATATATTCAAAAAAATATTTTTATCATGAACATACCTGAGGATCCGTAACACGAAGTAAATATCGTTTTAATGAAGTTGTAACCCTATTTATTAGAACGAAATGCGATGCTAGTAACAATAAACGTTCCAATAAAGTACGCTTTTGCCTTAAACGTGATTCAATCTGAAAATTGAAAAAATGATACTAGTCAATAATGTTACGATGCAAATCATATCAATTCAGTAATTTTACTGAATTAATCATATCAGTAATATTTCATAGTAATCTAAGCTTCGTCAGCTGACATACAATGCTAAATTTATATAAAGCTCTTTAAATTTCTTTTTGTCATATTTCTATAATGTTTAGTTAGCCATTCAGTAGGCAGCAAACTGAAATTTACAAGCAAAACAAATTTTGAAAGCAAGGCAAAACTGTTCATTACAATCCAAGCAAATATTTCGCTATAGTTTGAAAATCAATTATTAACGCACAGTAGTAAGCATGTAATCATTTGCGTAATTTAGCATCCTTACTAAATATATGCCAAAGCATACCTCTTCATCAGTCATAGCATACGGTCCTCGTAAATCAAGCGTACTAGGTAATGTCGACAATGGCATAGCTACAAATGTCTGGTGACGTATATTTCGTGCACACAGATCGCTCACAAATAACTGACGAAGCGCGCGGTTTAAATAATCATCACCTGCGGTTGGTAGAGGACCTAAAAATCCTTTAGAAGTTTGTCGCAAGATGCGATCCTCGATTCAACAAGGAAAAATTGAAATTCAATCCAATATTTTAAAATCCAAGCTTGTATTCAAATTTCAAAGCTTTATTTTTTAGAATAAAATCCATGATATAAAAGCTTTCACCATCTTCAAACGGATGAAATGCCAACTCTACTCGTAATAAAACATTATCAAATAATGAAGCGATTAATACACCATCACGAATTACTGTTATATGATCCTTCAGAATAATAGCATCTTTACATAACTGAAACATACTTTACAATTCATAGTTAAGAATAGGAATTCTATGATGGAAAGAAAAGGGACAAAGTAATTTGGAGCTTGCTTATCCTACTTGCTTTTAAGATATATTACCTTCAGAATTCTATATGAAACCAAAATCAGTATTAATATTTTAACGAAAGTCATATTATTGCTGAAATGTATGATTCACTCCTGATTTTTTTAGCAAAATGGATAAAAAAATCGGAAAAAATTTTAAACAAACCTGCTTAAAAATATCCCTACATAACAAACTTTCCTGCGCCCATTGCAAAGATTTCGACCAGTGTATTTCCATTGCTTGCTCTTTATCAACTTTCATATAATCTAAATCATTTTCGGCAGTTGAAAACAGTGTTTTCGGGTCGTCATTATCTAAAATCACTGATTGATTTCGATTAAATATATTTTTATAAATTTTCATAAATCGAATCTTTTCAAATTCGATTTCGGTTGTTTTAGTTTGTTGCTGTTCATACATAAAATAATAAGACCACTACACATCTGTCACTACTACAGTAGTCTCCAGAAGACAATAGCCTACAATATTAACTATTATTTATCTTACTGTTTAGCTTAATTAATTTATATCAGTATGTTAACGATGACTGAAATATGGTTTTTGCTCGATTTAATGAATATTTAAAATCGAAGTTTCATACGTTATTGATCAGATCCTATATTCTTAATCTCTTAGATATATCAAAATAAGGATTAGCAAAATAAGGATTATATAATTACTTATCGGTATTATCCAGTACTTAGCGCCGCGAGAAACCTCAACAGATTTTAAGAAATGATTTTTACAAACGGATCTTTATGTCATCAGAAAAAATAACCAATTTCAATAGAAACAGCAATAGTAGAGCGGCGAATTAGATCACATGGTATTTGAACTTGCAGACATGAATCGGATCGAATTGATGAGCTTGCACCGTCGCCAGCGGATGTTGCCGTACGTCGAGTAATATCAAATAATTCTTTCGGATTGTATTTTGACCCAACTTCAAATAAATACTAAAGATTACACATGCTTTCGATAATATCAACAAATTTCTAAACTGAAATAAAAATGATTATAAAAGAATTGGTGAAAGAAGAAAGAATATATGGGACTTGAACGGGATAAGATCAATGAAAAATTTGTAACGTTCTCTTGAGGATACAAGCAGAAGAATGGAGAAATATTCAGAAACGAAAATTTCGAAGAAGATTTAAACACGAACACATTTTATAGCCGAGATCACCGTAAGTAACATTCCCCGTTTTTCTTACTCTCCATAATTCTCGCATTTTTTCTAGCTCACGAAAAACATCGCTTTATCAGGATCCGTCTCAGTAAGAAGCTTTGAACGAAATTTTTGAGCTTGCTCTAGAACGGTTATTGCTTCACCAAGAGCTTTACGACGTGTAACCCACTGGAACTGTTTAGATTGTTGTACTACATCCTGCATGTTATGCTGCACTTCGAATGCGTCTGCAACTGTTAGTGCTTCCAGATATGGCGTTTTCAATACCGAAATTGTATCTACCAGAACATTTACTTGCTGCAGTGCTTCACTAAAAGATACAAGCAAAATTTAGTATAATTTCGCACCAATTATTAGCAAAATGAGATGAAAGCTAATGAAGGATAGACTGCTTAACTCTCTTATCAACAATATTTCAGCGATCATAATAATGTCAGAAAGATCCGAAATGTCCTAACGATAGTGTACAATATAATATTGATGAAATAAAGCTGTCAAATAAGTAATCAAATCAGTGGTTAATCAAAACCCACGAGTTCTATGAATTTTTGATGACAATTGTTCGGAATCGTTACTTACTGTAAATATTTTGCAACAGTATGCCATGGTCCAGCTTCTGGAGTTTTACGATCTTCCATTCCAATGACCACTTCTTCTGGCTCCTTTTCTTCTATCTCTTCACCATCATCACGTGGCAATGCATCTGGATTATCATATGTAGCTTCTGCACCAATCAGTTTTCGCCAGTCCACTTTACGAGCCAATTTTGCTACATGATCAGAATAGTCCAACGGTCTAAAAACAAATTTCAGTCGGCATTAATTCGTATTTAATGTCTGTAGTCAATACACGTTAAACAATCAAGCAAAAAGATGAAAAAAGTTTGTAAATTACAGAAGTCGAATCATTAATAAATAAATTTGGAAATCATTTCAATCTCTTGTGCTTTAAACTTTAGTCAACCATTAACATAATCTTTTATTAATAGGAGGTAGTAATTCTTCAAAAACAAAATAAAATTACTGACATTGGTAGATTAACTGGAAAATTCGACGTTGGTAGATTAACTGGAAAATTTCTATAAAAATTTTAATTTTTCCAAAAATTAAGTAATAAAAAGCAAAAATTAAGCAATAAAATAATACCGCATATATTTTTCCACTCCATCAAAACCGATTTCCTGAATTCCCCATTCGGAACCAGCTTCAATTGCAATATTAACACCCGTTGGCTGTGCTGTTGATGGTGCCTGCTGTCCCGCACCGAACATTTACAATACACTGAAATTTTGTAAACATTATTCATCACTTTCTTTTTATTTTTGCATGTTTATTCGATTATATACTTCGATGGATCAGTAATGTTTAAGATATCTTTGCCATTAAATTTAAGGTAAAAAGATCTGCCATAATCGATGTATATTGCTGCTGCTAAAACAGTGATTCAAAAAATGATTAGGCGGATAATAGCATATATATATATAAATATGAGATGTCCGGTTTGCAAGACTGTCTGTCCGTTTGTTTCCAATGGTAGTAGATCAAGTTGCAAGTAGCATCCGCCCTTGACGTTTTTTGGTAAGTCGCTGTTCCAGCAGCGACAATGTACATCGGTGAAGGCGGACTGCGATTCCGAGAAGAGTCATTTCATAAAATGACGAAGCTGATTCTTGATGGTATTTGACAGCTACTACCTGATATATATATATCATTATCAATACTGAGAAATTACATTAGGTTCACGTTTAGTTTTTCGTTTTTATTTGCAAGAATATAAACTAAGAATAATTGACCGCATTGATCATAAATTTTGCATTTAATTTTTATATTTTCGGACTTATTACTTAGTTATGCTATTCAAGTTATTTTTCGTTAATAAGTTATTCCTACAAAAAAAAAATTATGACCCAAACGAGAAATTACGTTACATAATCATCATCCATAACAAAAATTATATCTAAGAAAGAAATTTCACGACAGTGAAAATGATATCTACAGTGTGATACTTCTATGATTGTCAAGAACTGTAGAAAGACAAAAAGATAATATGTCAAGGTAACAAAATTATTTTTATATAAAGCATTTCTTGGATAAAGGATTCATCACACTATACAAAATTCCAACATTTTCTCGCACCCATTAATGAATTTGTTATATAATTTACAATCATGTAACATGTAAGATCTGGTATATTAATATGTTGTTTAATTTAAATTGTATGAGATGAACGATGTTACGGACATCTGGTATCTTAATTTGTAAAAAAATATCTTATATACAAACCATTTACACAGCTTGAGAAAACTGTGTCATTTTCATTTTTGTATTTTATATATTTATTTAAAATATATGAAGGGATAATTAAGCTAATTAATTTTGTTGTAATTATTGTACTTTATATATTGGTTAGTTACCTTCAACTCTATACTGTACTTCAGTCTTCTTGTATTGATTATCGACGATGTTAACGATAAATATATAAAATAATTGATCATGCAGTCTTTTATTCAACTTAATACTGCGCTTTTCATTATAACTAATTCATTCATTTAAATAATAATATTCACAACAATGATTATATTTTTCGAAAAATTATGAATATCAAAAAAAAAATTATTAGCACATTGGATATTTTAGCATAATTTCTTGCAAATTAAAATTTTGCATAATATGCTAAACATAATATTTCTAATTATGAATAATATGCATAAATGTTATGCCAAAATTTCTACTATTCTAGTATTTTTGTCTTAATTTTATCTTTCATAAACTTTTGCTAGAAAGTTTATGAAAGATAAAAAAGTCAAAGGATAAATAAACCTTCCTGAATTTTTAGAAAGTTTCTGAAAGACAAAAAATCAAAAGATAAATTAACCTTCCCGAACTTTCTTGATACACCAAAATTTCTCGAAAGCATATCTCCCTCGAAAGCATATCTACCCTCTCCTCCACCCAAAACTGTTCCCGAAAACCAATCAGAAAAACTCGATCGAATGATATGTATGCTACACTATCCTTTCTCTCATTAACGTGTATTTTCGCCGCATATTTCTGCAACTCTACACCTCCCGTGTTGGTGCACTATTTTTTATTCTTCTCTTTTTATTAACATTATATTTTCCATTTTTCTTCATCATCCACATAATATTCTTCATTTCTCACGTCATTTCTTGCGTCGTTTATCTTTATCTTTTATCTTTTTTGACGTGATTGTTTGATACAATATGATGGGAAAACAATTTTATAATATTCTGAAGGATTATTGTTTTCGGAGAAGTTTATAATTTTAGAAAAATATGAAGATTATTCGAGATTATTGATTTAAAAATATTCGGGAATTGAGTATTCTCCTGGGAATAATCGAGAATTATCTTGTTTTAGGCGATTATGCGAAATTTTTTGAATTTTAAAGAAATATAAAATACCGTAGAATTTTATTTATAATTTAACTTATTAGCGTTACTATCGAAATGTTAATGAGCATACAGTAGGCTTGTTATATTGCAGTATGTAATTTTTTGTTTTTATATTGCATATTTTATTTGCATTTGCATGTTTGCATTTTGTACATTCTGCACGTTTTATGATTTATTCATATCAAATGATATCAGAAAATTTGAAGAAATTCTATAATCCATAATTAATCGATATTTAGAAATTCTATCAATATATATACCTTATTGTCAAAATATTATTGATTTATTGCCGCTTACAAAATATTTTTTTAACTGATCATTATATGAATTGTTTGCTTCCATTTATATATGTATATATGTATATATGTATGTATGTATGTATGTATGTATGTATGTATGTATGTGTGTATATCAACAAATATTGTTATTAACAATGGGAAAAATGGATTCCCTTTGTTTCAATTATTTAACGCTCTTTTTGTATGTCATGATATATCTATCATTGATTTAACCTATGTATGTTTAGATTGTCTTATTTCTTCAATCCCATATATCCTAGCTAATCATCCTTTGCCGATAATCGTATCCTACGAAGGGCATAAAGATATGATGGTAAGAAATGTGTTTGTTGCTGATGAAAGGGTTTTCTTTTTTTTTTCACGTCGTTGCTTTATTGAACTTGTAGTTGTAAAAGAATCTGACAGGTAGGCTCACAAAGCCAACACTAGCGAAATTCTTCTGTCCTAACGTAAGAAGCGACTCGAAAAATGTTTAACAATCTATCTCGAAGTAATGATTCAATAAACCTTTTCAAATATAATTATCTATGGAACATCATTTCACTCTCCAACATCAATGAACAAGGATATATTTGTATTTTTTTTCACGATAAATGCAATCAAACATAAGAAATAATTAGTTCATACTAATTATAGTGATAAGTGATGATCGATAGTTAAAAATTGATAACTTATAGATGGCATATCATAGATTATTTGATTAGTTCTACTAAATATCCTCAATCATATTTCCTTGATTAGTTATACTGAATTGGAGAGATGTTTTTCTATTATACACCTGTTCTTTTATGTCTAGTGAAATAATAAATACTAAATTACTTCAAATTTACATTAGCATTCGCACTGTCCAGTTTTCATTTAATCATATTGATATATGATTGAGACTATGCCTGAATTTTATCATCTATATATAGATATATTTTGAATCATTAAAACAATCCAAAATTTCGCATTTATTGTTAACGTTATTTAGAGAATCATAAAAACTTTTTTTTAAAAAAAAAATTTACCGCTATAGTACCAACATATTTTTCAACATTTAATTGACGTACGGGATAAAAAAAAAGGTACTGTAAAATACGTAAATGTTGATGTTGTAAAATGAATTACTCACGCGTTAAATTTTTTTTAACAATTCTTAAAAATTATTGTTTTTTTTCAGTCCACGTGATAGCATAAATTTTCATCATTATCTTCTGCAATAACTCATTGTCAAAATGAGCGGTGGATTTGGACGAGGGTATGTTTTTTTTAGTTTCAAATTTAATTAAATTGTAAATTAGATGAAAATGTATTTTCTTTTTGAAATTTGATTAGAAAACAAAATTTATCGAATTTGAAGTAACTAAATTTGAATTTTTGAATATGGTAGACATAGTTAAATTTTAAGGTAGCAGCAGTTCATTGCAAAAGGCGTATTAAAAATCGATTAAATAGTGATTTATCATTTTTTTTTCGTATTATCTTATGCAATGAAGGAATTGTTTACTAAAAAATCAAAAGCCAATTTTTTCACTTTATATTATAATATTCTTTTCGATATCCAATTAGTTATTGGTTAACTCAATAAACAAATTAATAGTGTGGTTAGTACTGTCTGTCATAAGTTAGTACTAATATTTTTCACCGATGTTACTGGTGTTAAATATATAAACTAAATCAATGATCAGGTGTAGTGTATCGAGCTATACACGTTTGCGTATAAATCATTTTTACTATTTGCTTGAGTTCCTTATTTAATTGCTTTGTTTGCGTTTGGTTTTTCTTAAAATATGAAATATTTTTACTCCGATTTCCTTATATTTGTTAAATGAAAATATAATCAGAAACCGTTTCTCTTTGTTGAGCTATAATTAATTCTGCAGAAAAAAAAATGAAATTTACCTTTTCTTTCTCTAATCAAAACGAAATTTCAGGCGAATCATCCAGCAAGAAGTTGATGATTCATATATTTCGCAATCACATATTACTCGGGTAGTTTTAGTTTTCAAAAATTTTATGAAGCAGACAAGGATTTAAGTAAAATACATTTAAAGAAATATCCATTCTTGTATTTTACCTCCGTATTCATTGTGCAAAATAAAATGAGTTAGGCACTACATAGTAATTTAGGTATTATTCACTTCTTGTTATAGTGAATACTTATTTTTGCTTGATCTTACAATTGTGTAATATATAATTATTTTATGAGAAGCATTTAAAGAAAAATTATATCATGAAGAATTTAGTTTGCATGTATGGAATTAGATTACATGATTTGTGCGAATTTTGCAGGTCAATAATAGCAATGAAAGAAGTCGTAATGGGAACAATGATACACGAAATTCTTTTGCGATTGGGAAAAGTAATTTTCCAAGTTCTACAAAATATTTAGCAAGTATATTTTAAACATGATTGGCTAAGAAACTCAATCGTATCACTAATTTCATATTGGAAATCTTAAATTATTTTGATATCCGAGATAACATTAATGTTTTTCTGACAATTAATTTTGATTAGTCGAATAAGAAGATACTTATTCTTTATAATTTATTAATAAATTAATAAATAGATTTGCATGTTTATACAATTTCAGTAAACCTCTTTTAGAATAGTGAATTAAATGATTATTCATTATTTTATGTTCGTCTCTTTTTCATCGTAATTACTTATATAAAAGAAAACTTTATTTATTAAAATTTGGCATATAATAATAGTTAAGCAGTAATGTTTTAGGGGAAGCAGTTTTGGAAGTAGAATGGAATTTTTCCAGACTTTAATCGAGGTATTAACTAATAAATTGCATTGGCTGAATGATATTTATTACTGTTTGATGTTTATTTGCTCTGTTTGTTTTTATACAGTCATTCTAACATTTTATTTGAACATTGCGGAATTTTATCGGATTCTGTATTATATATATTTGAGATAGCAATGGTCAAGGTACTAATGGACGGATTAGTGGAAGAAGTAGGGACGACGATAATGAAGAAGGCAGATTTGGACGAGGTTTGCTGTCAACATTATATTTACTTGCTAAAATTTTAAAATTCCATTTTGAAAACACTTTTATCAGTCTAAATTAAATAGTAATCGATATCATTTAAGGTATGCGGAAAAAAACGCGAGTTTAAAATTATCAGAAGCACTGAATTCAGATTCAGATGTCTTGAGTACATTCAATGACGTTGGTAATCGCCGTGGTCGAATTTTTACGAGAGGTGGTCGTGGCAGTGCTTTTTTGGTGGTCGCATGGACGATAACAAATATTCATCCAATCATGAAGCAAGCAACGAATTTTCTTCCGGATTTTCAACCGAACGTCCTGGGGAATTTTCATCGGGATATATTGGTAGAAGTGGTGAAAGCAGAAGATCTTCAAAAGCTGGCGGTCGTGGTGGTGGTTTTGGTGCTGGCGTTAATTTGGACGACACTGATTTCTTCGGTTCCAGGGATCGTGCTAGTAATTTTACTGGTGGTCGCGGCAGCAGTTACGAAAGTCATAAAGGGTTTGCTGATGATTTTTTACGACCTAAAAGTTGCAACCGTGGATTTAGAGGAGGAAATATTGATCGCGGTTCCTCCGGTGGTCGCGGTTTTCGTGCTGTCAGGAGTGATTTTAATAGTGACATGGATGAAAGTGACTGTAAATTCGATAGTCAGCGCAACGGATTCTCAAGTAGGCGAGGTGGTACTTATGACTTCGATAGCAGTTATAATAATGATGGTTTTGGTGGATTTGGTAGCAGACTAAACACTGAAAAAGTTTCCTTTGGCGCTCGAAATAGTGGTTTTAATAGTGAAGGTATTGCTTGAACATGTTTGGAAACACTTATTTCGAAGTTTGCAAAATAGAAATTTTTATTTAGTTAAAATTGTTTTGCTTCCTTCAACTATAAGAATATCTTTGTTTATTAATATGCAAAATCTAGGCTACTCGAAATACCAGTGAAGTGGCCATTGAATAATCGGACCTTTCGATGTTTTGAATATGTATATTTCGGGACACTTTGATAGTTTATTTATAGGATTTAAATTCATTTAATAAAATATTTTTCATGAATAAGAGCATTTTCAGGAAGAATGGGATTTGGTCGCTCTAAATTCAATAGTGATTGGAATGATAAAGGAATTAGTGGTCGAGGTAAAATAAAATGCGATTTACTCTTCTTTTGATTAATCATCTGGAACAGTGGGTCAGGAATATTTTTAAAGCCTAGTCAGTTGAAAAAAGTCGAATGATTTATCATTTTGGAGTATATTCCTTTTATGGAGGATTTTATATGCTTCAGTAAAATTTTTCTGCTAATGTTCTAATTTTTTGTCTTCAATAGTTTATCGAGGAATTGTTTTTTGTTAGTTGTAATAAAAATTTATGTGCATTTCTAATATAACATTTTATAGGAAATCAGTATATGTCGGATTTGAACGTAAGTTGCTTTGAATTCTAAAATCAAAGGGAATAATATAGTAACGCAAAAAATGTTTCAAGGATAGGTTGCTTTTTGCATATTGTCTTTCTTTATGTGCCAAAAATAACAGAAATGATTACTGGTTGTTTTTCAACTCTTTTTATGATTGTTTCCTTTATTCTAATAAGCTATTGTTTTTAGAAAAGTAGAACTAATTATCACAGCCGCGCATTCGAAAATGGAGGTATTTTATTTGATATAAAAGCAAAAGTTTTAATTGGTTAATTAAATTAAATTGGATATTTTAAAATATGTAATACTCAGAAATAAAATTTGTTCATTATCTTCGCAAACTTTTTTCAGCGGAATCTCGTCCATCGTCTCATATTCCGGAAGATCGACCTATCGATGAAATGTATGACGAGGATGCAGAGAATGCAAAATATGAGGTCATTGTTCGTTTTTTAAAAGAATGGATTTAGACGAAACAAAATTTTATTATCTTTCTTAATATTGAGAGACGAAAAAGATGATGGGAAATAGAAGACAAAATCTTCCTATTTTTTAAAGTATATGTCATAAGATCTGAGGGGTGAAACGAAACTGTGGATCTCAGATTATGTCATCTTTAACTGAACAGTAATTGGTTTTTTCATATTTTGAACTTATATATGTATATACATCTCTTTACATGGATTATAATGCTTTATAACGTTGTTTCATGCTATAACTTTCGTTATAGATAAGTGATTTGGACCAAGAAGTTGTGATAACAGGAGTTCCAGAGTTGCAGAAATTACTAAAATTAGAGTAAGTTTATATAAAAACCATTGAAGTAATAAACTTTAAAATAATGCTGATATGGGAATTATGTTTGTTTTGAAATATTGAACTTGTGATTTAACTTCAGCAAGTTTTTCCTTGAATTTTAGAGATTGGAAAAATGCAGGTTTTGGAGATTTATTATTGCAAAATATTACCGAAAAATCATTCTTCTCGATACCGCGACGTATTCAGGCTGCCGTTATTCCACTTATACAGAATGGTTAGTGCAGTAAATTGGAAATGAATATGTATAGCTTTTAATTATCTTGGATGGAGTCGTCAATTTCAGTGTAATATATATATGCACACGTATATACAGACATGTACGTGTAGGAAAATTTATGTATATGTATTACTCTATTCCAATTGTTAAGATATTTTGCTAGTGTTATTTATTCAGCCATCATATTTTTTAATGGACAAATTATGTTTTATTAAGGCTGGGATATAGTCGGGCATGCCGAAACAGGTAGCGGTAAAACGGCTGCATTCGTTTTACCAATTATCAATCATATCATGAATAATGGTGAGCCAACTAATTCAAAATGTGCTCCCATTGCCTTGATACTGGCACCAACACGTGAATTGGTCGGACAACTATACAATCAAACTCGAAAATTCGCTGATGGTATTTTAATCAATTTATATAGTGGATATAGAGTAGACAAATTAGAAAGTAGTACTCTGGTTTTTATTCAGGAAAATTCTGAAATTTTACTTTATTTTGTTCGGAGAGGTCGTCGAACTTCATCTAACATATACTATCATGTAATATACGTGCACGATTCTTTAGACGTTATTGGATAACTTCTGATTTAATCCGACATTTTAACAGTATAACCTGTTTTCTGAATCACTAAATTTTTGTCGTTTGCATTGCTGAGATGGTTTTAATAACATTTCTAATTATAAGTCATTTCGGTATTTTAAGATTGATTGCTACTACGTTCATTTCTCTTTATTAAGATCTTGAATATTTCGTATTACACTGACATCTCATTAATGAAAATGGAGCTTCATCACTAACAATTGCATCGGCTTTACTCGTTGTAATGAGACCTTCTGTTGTAAATTGAATACAAGAAATTTTTTCGTACTTTTATGATGTAATTTTTAGGAACTGGTGTAACAGTGGCGAAAGCATATGGGCAGTACAAAATGATGGAAAATATAATGGAATTGGAAAGAGGTTGTAATATACTATTTGCGACAATGGGAAGATTGAAAGATTTTTTGCGGCTTGGAAAGGTGCCACTTTAATTAAATGATATTTATAAAATTGGTTTTAGAGATTTTATTTTTGCAATAATTCACTAATATTTGTCGTATGAATATTTTATGGAATTATCTGATTTTCGATTATTACCGTCAGGAACTGAAGTAAGTGAAGAAATGTATGTGCATGAAATATTACGTTAGACAAGAGACAGGAGTGAATTTGTATTTCGGCATAATTCGAATGCTATTATATTTCAGTATTCTAGTTCAAATTCAGAATTTTGACATTCTGTTAACGAATATGAGAATTTCTCAAATATCCAAGATGAATAAATTTTCTAAAAAGAAAAGAATTAAATATATTTCTATGGCGTTATTGCTTGGAGGAAACTTAATATTTATTTAGGTGAAGTTGCACAATATCAGTTTTTTTGTTTTGGATGAAGCTGATCGTATGCTTAGTGAAGATTCCTTTCATAGAGATGTCATGGATCTTATTCACACTCCTGGTTTTCCATCGGTAAGTTTATGCGAATAACATTTTGTCTTAATTAAGTGTTATGAAAAATGTATTAGAAATCAAAAATATTTTTTTTAAAAATAAAACGTTCATAAATATATTATTGCTTGAGGACGAGTTAAGTTTATTCGAGCTAAATCTATCTCGTGATTCAATGAGTTTCCTAAATTTTCAGAAAAAATCTGATCAGTGTCTAAATTTAAAAATAATATTTTGCAGAAAAAAATCGACAGACTTTGTTATTCAGCGCTACTTTTGCACAGAAAGAACAGGAATTAGCTTCAAAAATTATGAAAGAAGACCATGCATTTGTGTCAAATGGTAAAGTTGCTTCTGCTAATCCACTCGTTGAACAGAATTTTATCGAGGTAGCCAAATTTTATCTCTTTCTCTGGTGCATGCTTATTTAACTATTTAGATCACTGCTACTTATGTAGAGTTAGGTTGGTGTGGAAATTCGTTATGCTAATTTCTTATTTTGGTTATTCGAAACAATGCTATTTAAAATATTTTACTTATTCCTAAACTTCACTTTTTTTCACCCAAAAATATAGTGGGGCTTAATAAATAGATTTTTATGAGGAAGCCTTTTGCTATCAGATTTTCAGGTTACATCCGCAAATAAATTTGACAAATTGATAGAATTATTAGAAGACGATAGAGCGAATAATGGTGATGTAGAACGTACCTTGGTTTTTGTTCAACGAAAAAAAATGGCCGATGTTATAGCTTTAAATCTTGTTCAGAAAAATATACGATCAAGTAGTATTAGCGGGTAATGTGCTGCATCTTTCATTAAAATTTGTTTTGTATGGAAATTCAGTTTAGATCATATTGGAATTCAAGCGATTTATCTGTTCTTATGAACTCTTTATTTTCGCTGAGTTATATTTGTAATGGTTTACTCGTAATAAATTTTGAGAAACTTAAAGAGTTTCCATTGTTCTAATCGCTTATGGAATGAATTAGTGACAGTTTACTTCAAGTAAATCAGGAGTGTTAAATTAATACAAGAGCATTTTATACTTGATAATTGGTATAAATATGGAATCATTAAATACCATATATAAACAGAAGTATAAATTATAGCGACCGCACACAGAAACAACGTGAAGAAGCACTCACCGATTTTCGGAAAGGTAATATTAAGGTTTTGGTTGCTACTGATGTTTGCGCACGTGGTATTGATATTAAAGATCTCCAACATGTTAGTTTACACATTTTGATATTAAAGATCTCCAACATGTTAGTTTACACATTTTATTTGTTCTTATTTATTTTTATATGCTTACCATTTCTTAATTTCATTTGAATTCACTTTCATTACTTACTTAGATTGATTTTTTTTTGATTGATTGGAAGCGAACATCTACAATACTTATGTTATATATCCACATGTATTTGGTATGATTTATTTTAAGGTAATTAATTATGACATGCCAAATGATCGTATAACTTATGTACATCGTATCGGCCGTACCGGTCGTCTCCATCGAGGTAAAGCAACGTCATTCATTAATCGAGCTGAACAAGATTCAGCTCTGATTGCTGATATTATTCAGGTATTCAATTTTGTAGTACAGATTTAACAACATTGGGACTAGACATGATAGCAAATATTTATTGCATGTTTTATATATATTTATTAATCCTTGTGATAGTGATTGAAAAATAGAAATGTTGTCCTGATTTAGGTAGTTCGAGAAGTGCAGCAAATACCTCCTGATTTTCTTCTTGAAATCGCTAACAATCGCATGGGTTATGCAGGAATTCAGCGTACGTTTTAGATTTCTCATTGAAAAAAAAATAAATTCTTGGGTGAAGAAAAAGTGGTTTGGTTAAAATATTGGAGATATAATATTAATTAAAATAATGGAAAGTTGTCAAACTATTTACAATTTTAAAAACTATTCTTGGATTTTTTTAGTATAATAGTGTTCTTGTAGTCCATTTTTCCGTAATCATTTCATTTTTGCATAAAAAATTTTTGATAAGCATTAAATTAAATTGATATCTTTGTCGAACAATAATGTTTCAGGATCTGGTTGGTGATTTTTGCTGGGAAATTGAAAAATGGAATTTTAGAAATATAGATGTATGGATTTCCATTTTTATTTTAATTAAATTTGCTTAAAATCTATCTCATTTGTAACTGATGCTAACTAAATCATTATTCAGCTAGGAGATTTCTAAATCAAACAAAAATTTATTTTCGTGCTTTTTTCTTCTCTCTAGAAAATCCTTTCAAAAAAAAGTAAATTAGCAAATAGTATAAAAATTATCATCGTCAATTGCAATTATAGATGGAAGAATAAAAATTTCAGACATACTAATTTTGGAGAAAATGAGCAATCGAACTTTGATAATGATTAGGAAATCAAGATATTCTCGGCGATTTTTTCTCCTTTTTCTTCAAATTTTTCATCTTGTTAATTATATCTAGATTAATAGACGTATTTCTATCTACTAGATAAATGATATTTATGAGATGATAACATTTCCACTGCATAATACCTTGCTCAGCTTTAATTCCAGCTTATTCTATCTATGGCTTTGATGCTCTCTACTTAACACTCTTTTATCTGGGTTAATTATTGCAATCACCACTTTTTTATTCTAGATCTTATAATTTCTGCAGTACAAGGTTCTGTAATTTCAAAATGGCAATATGTCTGTGTAAACTGTATCCATTCTATTCATCAAATTTGTTCATTACGTTGGTAAACAAATATTTTAGAGATGCTAACAGCAATGATATTGAGGGATTCGAACTTTAAATGAATCATTTTACATTTCAGTATAACCGCACATAGCAAAAGGATTTTGTATTATCCTTATAAAGGAACGGTAAAAACGTTTTAACTTTCCACAAATCAGCTAAATTTTCGAGCACTCTATCGCTTAAAATTTGCATGAATACATTCATTTTACTAAATGAGTTATCAGATTCGTTTTTAATAAGTTAGGGTTATGACACTAACGAAAAGACAATTTTGAATTATGCAAATGATATTTGTAATTCAGATATATTTTTAGGTGAAATTTAAAATAATAAATTCATTACTCTTTCTACTGATTTTTAGTTTTCCTGTTTTCCCATAATTTTATTTGTATGCAAACTGTGGCGTGGGTTTTCTTTCACGAAACGGACTTGCGAACGCGAGGTATACTTAAAGCATAAGCGATTTTGAGTGTTTCAAAAGCTCCGAAAAAAATCCAGGAGAATATTGTTGTATGCTGACAAATAATCTCATCTATTAACATTTTAAGAAATATTGAGCGATGATAGCCGTCGGTTCGCGTTTTGCTCTTTCCCATAATCCTGTTTTTACTGGCGTATTCACGATTAGATTATTGATTGAAAGCTCGTTTCCTTAAATAATCGATAATTCTACTATCATTACCAGCGATGTATTCTGATCTTAGTGGATTTCTTCTTTTCATTTTTTCCAAATATGCATTGAATTTAATAGTATTTTCTACAAGTTTACAAGTTTTCAAATGAAGTTAGATCTAAAGTTACTCTTAGATTCTGGAAAAATTCAACAGCATCAGAAGATGAGATTTAAAAAATGCGAGAAAGATAGAAAAGAAAAAATGAAGTTGTCTTTAACTGTTAGGATATAATTTTATTTTAATTCATATTTTGTCTTCTTTGTTATATAGTGAATTCTGGATGTTTTTTCTTTTAATTTATTTTTATTAATGAGAAATGAGAGTGAAGCAGTAGTTGACTTTCATATATTATTTTTATGACATTTTAATTAAAATGAAAGAATAAAGATACATATGAAAAATACATGTGATTTTGGACTCAAATGCAAAATACAAAAGTATTTTTCTATATATCCTATATAAATATATATATATATTCTCACTAATATGTGTGTATAATATTGGGCAAGCTAAAGGCAAGTAATATATACTTCATGCTTATTTGCCTATTGTAATTTAAATTTCTTTTGCATTTTATCATCTAACTGTAGTAAAAATGGATAATTATAGGAAATGAGCAACAGGCTGTGCTACTATGAAATAAAAATTGGTGATCCGTGCTAGTGTTTTTATTGAATTGTTAAGAAAATTTACATGCTGTTGCCTTATACTTCATTTAATTTTTTACATTATAAATATATATTAGTGTGTTATTATGTTATTTGTTTCACTAATAGCTTTTATGTTTTTGTTTAACATACTAACATTTCATTAATAATTGAAATAATCCAAGAAATCGATATCCAAATTAAGGCAGTTAGTTGTTAGTTATATGTTTCATTTGATCATTTTTTACTAGCATATCTGTGCTTTATTTGTTCATTTGTTATGTTGAATTGCAATCGATGTTATTATCATTTTATCATATTTTATTAACAATATTTGTTCATCAGATTGAACTTTGCTTGTTTTACAACCCCTTCGCTGTACCGTAAAATCGATTTCCATTTCTTCATATTCCGAATGTTTCTTTTGTCTTTTATTTTTTTATCACCGGAAATCATTTCTTGTTACATATTATTTCATTTTAATCAATTTTATCTTATTTTTTTTTGTTTACTGTTTTGAATGATTATCCGATGGATTTTTTTTGACATAAAACATTTTTATCCTAAAGATAGTTCGTAATAGTTGCGGACTATGATAGCATGAACACTGATCCATAAAATTGTTGGAAATCTTTCGTGTTTATATGTTCGTTTAGAAATTTCAATTTTCAACGCCTTCTTTGTGTAATTCTAAAATTATGTTTTAGAATTAACTATGATATAGTGTACAAATCAATATTTGTTAATTTGACTGATCAGTGGTGATTGTATAACAAGTAAGTTAAGTGCAGATTTATTACAGAGAACTATATGGTTTTATAATAATAATTCATTAGATAAAAGTTTAAATAACGGCACGAGTAAAACTCTATCCTTAATATTACGTTTTATAAATTGAAAGGAATTTACGGTGAACAAAATGCATACATATATATAATCTACGAACAATTTCTATTATTTTTGTATACAAAAAAACGCAAATTACTAATTAGATTTTTGGGAGTAAGAAAAGTAACGAGAATTTATCGATATTTTCAATAAGAAGGATACAGAAATTCAAATTAAAATTTGGATTGAATTAATCATAAAAAATGCAAAGTACTAATACGAATTACAAAGAATTGAAATTATAATAATTTTTGGAATTATGATAAAAGTTTGCCGATATTTTTTATATTGCATTTAGTTGCCGTGAACAAGTGCGATAAGGCCATCTTTATATGCTCCCGAACAGTCACCCTTAATGAATGATTCCAAAGTCTTATTATATTTTCGTTGAAATTCTTGTCGTATATCGGCTAGATCAATCTCCGAACGTGTAACAATAGCACGAATCAAATCGTTATCGCGTGTACCAAGTCCCTAAATTTTTGTAAAATTTTTTTAAAAGAAGCTCATGCAAATGATCATTTTTCTCCCACAATATGATTTCTTTTTATCAATAAAATAATCATAATAACTTACCACCATGCTATTATAGAGTAAAGTAGCAAAATAAGCTGGCTTATTTTGTATACATGCAACAATAGCCAATAATCCATCCTTAATATCACCACTAAATTCCGTCTCAATTGCTTTCTCAATCGAATGATTTGTTATCTGAAAAAGAAAAGACTATCATAAATTGCAAAAGTTTATATAATTTTTGATTTCATATATAAAGTGCATGCAATTTTAAAGAAAAAAAGAACTCAAATTATTTAAAAATTAAACAAATTTAAATTTACATGCAAATTTTACACAATAATATAAGTTTGTAAAAGGAAGAAAAAAGTCGAATTAAAAAATTTGAAAATATTCTGGTCAGTGAAATTTTTTTCTATCATTTCTAATTTTAATTAGCTAACCTTTTGATATTCCGCAAAGACAAGTCGTAGTTGTGCGTAATTTTGTGATACTAAAATAGCATTAAAGCATGATTCATCAGTGCCGAGACGTTGTTCACCAGCTTTGTATAATCTTTTAGCATCCTGAAAATAATGGTTAATACTGTATGTGGGAAAAATTTTCATGATTATAATTAATGAAAAAAGGTAAACAAAAAGTTTTAAATTACTGTAAGAAATTAAGTTTTATTACTCAAAAAATTATCAACGGTTTTTTCTTTTTTTGAAACATTAAACAGCTATCTATTTTTATAATTATATTGATTTTAATCTTTTTTTGTTGAACCTATTTATTTATCTTTAAATTTTAAACCGGAAAGTAATTTATAAAAATTTTTTCTAATTTGAAAAGATTATAATTTTAATATTTGAAATTTGATATGAAATGATAATATGATGCTGATAATAAGATTGATAATACATTTAGCAAATATATCATCTATTATTATGATGTAATTTTTAAAAATTTTATTTAATAATTTAATATCAAATTATATGTTTTGAATTACTCTACTACAAGTAATATTTAAATTATACATTTCGGATTAACAATATCATATATATAAGTAATTTATTTCATAAAGCTTACCTGATTAGCACGTAATGGATTAGTTTCCATACTTTCATCACGTCCTGCATTACACAACGATACCAGTAATCGTTTAAAATGTCCACTTGTTTCACCAATTAAATCATTCTCCAAACTTGAATTATACATTTGTTGATAAACGTTACGTAACTCAATAATTTGAGCATTCGTTCGTGAACACATAATTTCGATTAATACTGATTCATTTGTACCCAAACCCTAGAATTTTTTCATTTTAATTTATATAAAAGATTTAATTTAATAATTATAATAAAATTTGAATATTATAATGAATATGAATTTATGATATATATTACGTATATATATGCTATCATATCTTACACATTAAATAAAAAAGTATTCAGAAATGTAAATTTCAAATATTAAAGTAATCAAGTATCGAAATGGATGAATAACTAAATATTTAATATTTAAATAAGCAAACATTAAAATATCTTCAATAATTGAACAATGCGTCGTTTCTTCACAAATTCAAATATATGAATGAATAAGTAAACAATCAAATATTTGAATAAATGATTTGTTAAATGAATCAAATATAATTTCATTTTCAATTTTGAAATTAATTAAAATTTATAGTCTATTTATGAATATATTGATAAAGCTAACGATGTCTAAGAAAGGAGAAAAAAATATGATAATAAATTTAAAAAAAAAGGAAAAAAATAAAATTTCTTTTAAATCCATACATCCATAGCTTTGTGAAGTTGTTGTGCATCATAACGTGCTGGTGGTTCCATAAGTGCCAATATTAAATCTTCAAAATCACCTGATAACTCACTTTTTAAATCATTTATGAGATCTTTACCATACAACGTCTTATAGGCAGCCGCAATTTGTTGTCGCTAAAATTTCAAAAAGAAAGAAAAAACATTAAAAATTGAAATTTGAAATAACAAAGAAAATAATATTGGATAATTAAAAATTATATCTAAAAAAAATAAATACATAAAATACATGCGATTCATACAAATAATAAATGCTAAATTAATTTTTCTTTTTTATTTTATCAAAATGCGTCATAAATATCTCAAAAAAAAATGGAAAAGTTGGATTTACTATTTATAAAATAATTAAAAATTAAATTGAATTTTTAAAGTTTAGAATTAAAAGAAAAAAAGAAACCTGAAAATTAACTCTACCACAAAGTACAAGCATAACTTTATTTTTATCACAACCAAAACCTTTCATTGCTTTACGCAATGTTTCAGCATCAGCATTTGCATTAAAAGGTTGATACGGATGTAACGATGGTGTTCCTTTCATATCTGAAAATATTCAAAGAAAAAAAAAGGATTCAAAAATCAAAGGGTTAAGATAACGCGATTGTATATATCATTTCTTCGCTTGCAAATAATGTTATTAGATAAGAAATATTAACGAGACAATTTATAACCATACTATTTCTTATAATTCCACGAATCACATAGGAATTACACATTTCAATGATCAATAAATTCACGATTTATGATTCTGACGATCAACACTGCAATAATCAACGAACTCAAAAATCAAACTTCAATAATCATTTAAACAATCAACATTTTAAAAATCAAAAACTTCATAACTTAAATACACACGCTTAATTCAAATAATTTCACATATCATACGTAGACTGTCTCATATCTATTTTAAGCATCAAATCACTGATTCGAAAAAAAATTGAAGCAAAAAAAGTCGTTCAAAATTAAACTTTTGATCAGACAGAAAGTTTTAAATTATAATTTAGACGGTAAGAACGATGATCGTTCTTTATTTGCTAACATTCTATCAATAAATTAACTATTGCAATGATCAACTATAGATTTTTTTATTTTATTGATTAAAGTTCGATACGACTTTTGATAAAAGTTTGATAAAAAAAGAGTAATCAAGATCGGAACATACGATATTAGATATCCGAAATAAATATAAAGGGAAACAAAATTATATAAGCAAATTTATCGGTAAAAATTTTTTTATTTTTTAATGAGAATTTATATTCCAAAAGGAAAAACGAAAACTCTGAAAACGAATAATAATAGTGAATGAGAAAAATATAAAGAATAAAATAAGAAATATTGATCTTTTATAAAAATGATAATAATAAAATTGCTAGATGAGAAATGAAAAATAAAAAGAGATGAAATGAAAAAAGACCAAATATTGTTGATAACGATGATAATAATAATAATGATGACAATGATAATTAATATAAATATGTACTATTACATCACAGTGATATGTCCTGATTTCAAAATATGATTCATCGTATGGTAGATTATTGTTTACTTAAAATATTATGTTATGTTATTTCAACAAAAACAATATTAATCAATTTAGCAATAGTATTATTTTGAAAATTTTTTCTTTTGAATATTTTTAAAGCATTAGAAAATAATTATATCTCCTTTTTTTATCGAATTCATAATTTTTTTCAATTTATTAACGAAAAGGAAAAGTTAAGAAACAAACTTTTCACTTTCCTATTTTTCTATTCTTTAATCTGCATTTTTTCTCGTCAATTGCTAAATTGATTAGATATTTGATTTTGGTCAATACTTGATTCTTGATTGGTCAATACTCGATTTTTTCCAAATTTTAATTTATCTTTTTAATTTAAATTATAGGAAAATCTGCTGCATTTTACGAAACAATTAAATTATATTATTTTTAATTTCGTTATTAGTAAATAATTTCGATAATTATTTTAATAAATTATTTCAATAATAAAATTTATCTTCCCAATTTTTTAATCGAAAAATATAATTTTTTTATAGAAAAAAAGAAATATTTTTCATCATTCAATTTTCTCTTTTTAATTTCTTAATCAATATTTTTGATTAAAATAAGAAAAATGATAATAATGCATGATAAAGAATGGCATAACGTCAAATGTAGGAATAAAAATTGATAAAGAGAAACTATTCTCTTATCATATAATACAGATATAAATTGCATAACCATATTCAAATATCATGATTACAAGTACATAATTATAGTATATTAGAACAAATATAGACATTTATGATGAAATGTTGGAATATTATAAATAAATTATTCGAATCTTTTTTTAATTTTTAGTTTTTCCAAAATAAGTTTTTGTTAGAGAATAACAGAAAAAAAAAGGAAAAATATTTTAAACAATCAATAAATTATCCATTTGTTAGGCAATAAAATAACCACTCGAAAAGGTAACAAATATTTATGAGAAACTTCAAAATGAATAAATAATATCAAAGCTATCAATAATAGTGCTTCTCATATATATATATATATACAATGATAATCAATTTTTCAAAATTCAAAAAAAATCAATCGATATTGAAATTATTTTATACATATTAAATGAAAAGAAAAAACTTATTTAGGAATTATAAAATATCTTATTTAATAAATAATATTTACAACGATTGCTTGTTTTTTACAACTTTAAAGTTGAATGATTCATAATTGTCTTAAAATAATATATCGATTGATTCTTTCTTTTCCACTTTTTTTTCGAAAGAAAGAGAAGAAAAGATAGAGTTGAATTGTTCTTGAGAGAATGAAGAAGAAAATTTTAAATAAAAATATATCATTTAGTTTCGCTAAAAATATTGCAAATTATTTGACACTAATTGATCAATCGTTGTCAAGCATATAAACAAACTTGAAAGGTCATGTAATTATTTACCACTCACCATTCTCAAGGTCATATTAACCTGACATGAAATAAAATTGATATTTTGCATTATTCATACTATCAAACGGTGAAATTAATTAATTGAAATCTTTATCAAATATTTGATAGTCTAATTCTTTACATCTATTCAAAGGTGCTTTTTTCGTTTATAAAAATTTTATTTTCATTAATAAAAATATTCTAATTTATATCATCTACTATCACTATTATCATCATTCATATTTCTTCTAGTTTTTTTGTTTTACTATTCCCTCCCTACCCCCAAAAATGATTATTTTATCAAATCACAATGAAATATTGAATGAACGAAAAAAAAAAGTAACACAAATGATGACAAATTGAAGCAATAGAGAAGAAAGAGTATAGTAAATGTAAAATTGAATTTTGAATTGTGAAAAATGAAAAAAAAGTAACAAAAGAGATGAAGAAGAAATGAGAAAGAATTCAATTTAAACTAAAGGATATGCGAAAAGTGGAAGGAAAAAAGAAATTGATTTTATAAAAAGAGAAGAAGAAATGAAGAGGGAATTATTTAATGTTATAATAAAATGAAAATAATCAAATTACTCTTAAATAAAAAGATAAAAGTTGTAAATAATTTAAAAAATATAAAATTGCATTGATAAATAAAATGATAATGATAAAGATGATAATGATGACGACAATGATGACAATAATGATGACGATGATGATGATAATGATGATAGTGATAATGATGATGATGATGATGATAATGATGATGATGATGATGATGATGATAATGATGATAAGAGAAATGAAAAAAATATCAAGAATAATTAAATTTATCTATATATATATATATATATGCGGCTTATCAAATATTTCTCTAATTACATTATACCTCGTCAATATCAATATTTATTGCATTTTATGCATAGAATCCAATTTGAAGATAATATAATGTAATTAGAAATATTAAAATTTATGTGAATAAATCACAAAATGTGGTAGGAAAATAGCTTGTCAACATTTACGATTATAGCGTTATCAGAAGAATTAGATTTAATTTGATAAAATCAAGGGATATTTCAGCATTAAAATCGATCTAGGTATTATAAACATAAATTTGCATATAAAATAAAAGTTTTAAAGTCGAATGAATATTGCAAATACGAATTATTCTGATAATGAGAAATAAAAGTTTGATTTTAGCTTTAATTATCAGAAAAGCGAAAAAAAACTTCCATTTTTAATATGAATAATATTAATGTTTCTAAGATTTGAGAAAATGATAGAAATAATACCTAAAATTATACGACCATAGTATGTTATATTTATATATTTAGGATATCACATATGATGCTTAATTCCTTGAAGAATTATCTATAATTTAAACCAAAACAGTAAATTTTATGAAAGGATCCTACGGGAAATTACGAAAAATATGAACAAGATGATATTGAGGAAAGCTTACTGCGGCTCATTTGGCCTAATCCAAGTCCTTGATACGTATTGTTGATAGACTGATGTGGATACTGGGGTTGCTGCGGATAACTTGTTCGTTGATTGGTGTAACCGCCTTGCTGATTTGGATAGCCTCCTTGTTCACCTGGATAGCCCCCTGTTGACCTGGATAGACCCCTTGCTGACCTGGATAACCTCCTTGCTGGCCTGGATAGCTCCCTTGCTGGCCTGGATAACGTCCTTGCTGGCTTGGATAACCTCCTTGCTGGCCTAGATAACTTCCCTGTTGGCCAGGATAATCTCCCTGCAGGTTTACCCAGCCCACTTCTCGTCGGCCAGAAGAATTGGGATAACTTCCCTGTTGGCCTGGATAATTTCTTCCTTCACCCGTATAGCCACTTGATTGTTCTAGATAACCAGCTTGCTGATTAGAATGACCACCATAACCTGGAAAATTCATTATTCGTTTATAAATGCTAAGTCATTCAAATAAAAGAAAAAATAAGTATTATTTAACTGATTTTCTTGATTTAGAAAAATTCTAAATGCGAATTTATTGAAATCAAATAAACAGTGTTATGATGAAAAAATCAAACGAACAGTGCTATGGAAAAAAATAAACAAATGAAAAAATATAAGGAAAGCTAAAAATGAAGAAAAAATTAGAGAAAACTTTTAGATAAATTTTTCTACAAAAATTGTATTTGCAAACACTGTTAATAATAAAATGAAGAAAAATTTACTTGAAAAAACAATAAAAAACAGTTTTATTTTTTCAAATAATAACTTCCTGCAACACATCAATTAACCTGAATAAATTATTTAATTTAAAACAACTCAATTATAAAAACTGCAAAAAAATTATTCGTTTCGAAATTATATTTGTTTAATTATTGTAATATTTAAGCGAATATTTTATTTTATTCAGTATTTGGCTTAATTAAAACATAAAACTAAAAATTTAATTATATTAAACAAGAAATAAAATGCAAGCGAAAATCCAAATTTATTTATATGATAAGATTAAAGCTAGAAAAAAGAACTTATTTATTTAAAGAAAAATATCGCTATTCCATTCATTAGCTATAATGTCATTTAATTCCTATTCACTTATTTTGTAAATGAATATATCAAGAAATATTTATATCATTACACAACTTTATTATAACTAATTAATCAAATATGATAAATAATTATTGAGAGAAATGGAAATGGTTTCTGTGGAAAAATTATATACCTGATTGTTGCTGTCTATCGTTACTGTTTCTGTTATCATCTGGTTGCAAATTTTGTATACCCTGAAAATTGAAGTAGGATTTGAATCTTTTAAGATGTAGTAATTAAATTATTGTTACGTGTTTCTAAAAATTTAAATCCAGCAAAATTTGTCGTTTAATTTTGGACTCCATACAAATTAAAATGTTAGCGTTTTATATTAAAATTTTTTTCTTTAAATCATTTAAATAAAATAAACGGATTCAAATTTTTCGAAATTTTGTCAACCATATTGATAAATAATAAATAGCAAAAGGAAGAGATAAAAATATATAGCAAATTTGGATTTGTAATTTCGCAATGTTTGTCTTTAAATTGTTAATTATTAAAAATAATAATAAATGAATGAGAAAGAAATTGTAATTTGATAAATCCCCAATTAATAAGTCTGTTATTTAAAGTAAAGCAAATTATCAGAAGGCCAAAGAATAGTATTGATAATCTCCGAAAAGTACTTTTTTCAACACGGGATTTCTTATAAATAAAAATCTATCTTGCTCCAATAAATTTCTTGCGTAAACAAATAAAGCAAAATTTCGCTTTTCTCCATCTAAAGATTTTTTTCTTTCCAAGATATTGGTTAATCAGAATTGTTTACTTTTTCATTTTAATAATAAATTCATTTCATTAGAACAACCAACTTATAGTTATCAAGTTAAACTAACATGAATGGATTTTAGTCTCAGAACAATAACAAATTTATTGCTATCATTATCAGTATTTAACAATTAACATAGCTGGATAATCGACCAGTGTTACCAATTAATAACTACCGATATTATTAGTTAATATTAAAGACTATCAAAATATGTTATTAATTGCTTTTAACTAATAAAAAAGCTCGCTGTTGCTAAAATAATTTAGATTTATATATTGAAAATATTTGAATATTAACTTGAATTCTTACCTTAAATATCTATGAAAAAAAATTTTTTAACTTACTTTCGTTACTTCATTGAGAATAGTACCAAAAATATGTGATTTAAGCGGCATTATTCTTGTTATTATTGGTAGCCGATTTGCAATAAGATTGAACTGAAATATATTAAGATTTAACTCATTAAATATATGAAATTATTCGTTATTTATCTCCCGCTACGTAATAAACAGCGTGCGAATCCACTTAAGTCTCCGGAACATTACCAAAGATAAAGTTCAAAGATACCAATCTCAAACTAGGATAATTAAATTTCTAACATGATAAGTTTTTCTAACACGACAACAAACTCAACGATTAAAATTTTGACAAGTCAAATTAATGATGGTAACAGTATGAAAAAGACAGTATCAATATAATTGATACTGTCCCATCCATGTGACCTCTGTAGCACATCTTTCGAAAATAATTTTGATGCTCAGAATCCTCAGGATCCGCATAGTTCAGAGGCCAGTTCTGAGATCACAAGAGTCATCACATTTATTTGGAGCACATAAATATGATTATTAATATGAATTAATTTATAACATCCTAATTGCAAATCAATATGTCTCTAGGACGCAATATGTCAATATGTCTCAATATGTCTTTACTAATGAATCTTTACATTTTCTTTTATTAACTTTTTGGCGTTTATTCGCGACATATAAGCCTTTTTTTTGAATTTCACTTAACCGTCAATGATGACGTTGATGCCAATGTGTAAATAAGTAGTAAAAAATTGTATGAGTCATCAGAATATGATCTGTTAAATAATGATGATTCAGAGATACTATTGTCCTACTATTCAAGTTAACATTTCGAAAGGAAATTATTTTTGAAATCTAACACCGATGGAAGTAAAATTTTCTTTACATATTACTAAATAAGCAGATGTTAAGAAATAACAAATAGCAAAATGCTACAAATTGGGAAACCTTAAAGATATTAAAAATTTAGCATAATTATGATTTTATCCCAACGAAATCATCATTATTTCCCGAATATCATAATTTCCGGAATCGTTATAAACTTCTCATCCAGCATTATATTTTTTATAATATTTATTAACTCTTTAAAAGGCAAGTTGCTTCATCGAAAATATTACATACATGAATTAATCGTTAATTTATTAATCTTAAAATATATAAATTAATCGTTAATTCCTCAATTTCTTAAAATATATCATCGAAAACTATGAACAAATTATAAATAATCGTTAATTTATTAATCTTAAAGTGTATCGTTTTGTGGAAAAAAACATTGCAAATAATGAAATATTATTGTCAAAACTATCATCCATAAAACGATACCTTATCAAATCTAAAAGACCGAAATATACAAAATTAATGATAAAATTTTCAGAATAAATAAAATACATTTATATAATTAATATTTGAAAAAAAAAACGATCAATTCAAAACGAAAAAAAACGATTGAAAAATCGAAATTATGGCAAAGAAAGGACAAATGGATGAAACATATACGACTAAACAGAAGAAAAGAGTTGTTATAAAACAAACAAATGTTACGATGTTCCTTTTCTTTTTGATAATGTTGCTGTTGTTGTTGTCGATGATGATGATGATGATAATGATGATGATGATGATGATGATGATGATGATGATGATAACAAATGATGTTAATGACAAACAACATTTTGAAATGTTTGTGGCAAATGTAAATTTTTCGCTGCACTGTCATCATTTATTGTCATCATCATCCATCATCATCATTATCATTCGTCATAATAATGTCAACAATTTATTTCCCCAAAAAAATCAATGTTCGCTTTCGTTTGAAATAATATGAAAATTGGTGAATGAAATTTTTTTTAAAAATAGCTATAAATATTATTATTTTAGATAGAGATGCTGTTGCTGCTACTACGAATAATGGTTGACGATTAATAACGATAATGATGATGACAATGATAATGACATTGATAATGGTAATAAAATTATCGAAATGAAATGCCGAAAACACGTATTGCTGTTGACATTATCGTTGCTTCTCGACGATATCTTCCGATCAATCATATGAATCGATCGGTTGTAGGAAGAAAAATAAAATAGAGAAAAGATGGAATGAAAAATGATAAAATGTTTAGCTATTCAGCATTTTTCTATTCACAAAGACGAATGAAAATTGATTGAATTTTTTGTCAATTAAAATTAATCGATTGCTTGTAAAAATTGATTATATTTCAGAATTGCTATAAATTTAAATTTATTTTGAAAAGTTTTCCTTTTTTAAGTTCTTTTTTCATATTCTTTTGTAGCATCAAAATTTGCTTCTTTTTCTTTCGATTTTCAAAATTATCAATGCTAAAATATTGTTATCTTCGCTTTTTTAATCTCTCTCAGCAGCTGTTAAAAATTTTAGTAAATTTTTTCTTTTTTTTCAGAAAGAAAAAATTAGACAGCTGAAATGAGATGAAAAAGTGAAAAAAAAATTAATTGAAAATGGAGAAAAATTGAAGTCGTAATTTGAGCTGAAATTTTATTGTTTCTCTGCCAATTGGTTACCAAATTTTTTTCTTTTTTTCTTTCAACTTTCTGAAAAATTAATCAATCATTTGCAATTTCTAGCATTTGAAAATATTTCAGCGTATGTGCGTCTTTTTTTTCATTTTTTTGCATTGATCTTATCATTCGTTATCTTTTTTGGCAATTGTAAAACTTTGATTTAAATTTTTGCGAGAAATAAAATTGAAATAATACTAAACAAATGTTAAAATAATTTTGTCAAGAATAAAATCATTTTAAAAAAAAATTTGCAAGAAATTATTGATAAAGATATTGTATTATCTCGATTTGATTATAAAATTTCAAGATTTATTGTATAATATGAATTAAATTCAATTTCAAATTTTGAATATAATTTTTTTCACCTTTTTTATTATAATTATATTAAATTCATTTCTGTGAAAAAAATTTTTAAGAATTAATCTAGGTACAACTTTATTTAAAATGAAAAAAAACGATTATCACGAATCATGTTAAGCATACGATAAAAATATATAGCAAAAACAAATTCTTATAAAAATATTGATTTATTTCCTATCAGCATGATAATAATTCATGGTAACTTTTTCTTCCATTTTTAACTGTTAAATTGAGCTATATCTGATTATGCTCCAGCAATTTTGAAAAAATTTTTTAACAAATGTAGAAAAATATTAAGAATAAATCCGATGATTTATTATGAAATGAATTTCAGAAGCGTATTTTAGGATTATTGATGCTAATCATATCTATAATGCATTCATTATCTTCGCTCTGCCTGATCAATTATTGTAGGGTGATAAATTATTTTTATACTTCCTAGCTTGATAAATTTATTATGAAATGAATTTCAGCAGCATATTT
Source organism: Dirofilaria immitis (assembly GCA_024305405.1). Lineage (NCBI taxonomy): Eukaryota > Metazoa > Nematoda > Chromadorea > Rhabditida > Onchocercidae > Dirofilaria > Dirofilaria immitis. Next base: position 1,575,887 of record JAKNDB010000085.1, read on the forward strand.
AGAATTATTGATGCTAATCATATCGATATCGATAATGCGTTATTCTTCATTGTTATTTTTTAGAAAAGTTTTTTCGACTGGAAAAAATTATACTTTTAAAGTTTAAAAACTATTTTAAAAATTATATGATGATCGAGAGAATAAGTATTAATCATTGAACTTAAGTAATGTTCAATTTTTTCTTTTTTTCCAAAGCATTAGCTAGATCTAAATGATATGATAATGATCAAAATGAAGAAATTAATATATACTTATTGATAATTATTCGAATTAAATGACGAAATAATCATATTTTTAGGAATTAACAAATTTATCCCTTAATTTTTTTTTAAATCAAATTAAATTTGATTTGACAAATAAATTTTATATCCAAATGAATACATTTATTTGATGTTGATCAAAATGAAAAGATCGAAAAAAAAAGCGATCAACGTATATTTGTTATTTTTTTATATTTTCTTTTTTTTTTTGAAAAATTTTTGAATAAAACGAAAAAAAGAATCTCACATTATATAAATAATCGAAGAAAATTTTCGCCTAAATTTTTACATCAAAATTTGGTCTAATTTGAGCGGAAAAAATTGTCAAATAAATTAAATTCTAAAATTGCACACAAATTTTTATTGATTGTGCAAAAAAAAAAAAACGAAAAGAAAATAAAATTTTCTATTTGATAATTAAACAAAAAATCATTCAAAAGAAAATTTTTAGTATATTCACAGAACTATTTCAATACTACTACTACTACTAGTACTATTACTAGTATTATTACTATTGCCATTATTACTACTACTGTCATTGTTATTACTGCTATATAAAATATCGCTCGATATAAATAAAATTTTTCCTTCTCGTTTTTTTTTTTTAAGCCATCCATATCACATCCATTTCAACAATTTAACAAATTAAAATAGAAAAAAAAACTCTATAAGCCATCTGTATCATATCCATTTCAATAATTTAACAGATTGTTATAAAAAAAAAAAAAAAAAAGGAAGCAAAATGGAAATAAAATATTATCTGATAAGTTTTAAAATTGATATGATTACTTTCCTTTCATCAATAACTACTTTCATTGTCAATTTTTTCGCTTTTTTTTAAACCTTAAACTAATTTCTCATAAAAAAAAAAAAAAAAAAAAGAGCGAGAGAGAGAAGGCAAAGAAAAGATTAAATATAGCTATTAATAGTTGTTTCCTTTCTTTTTTAAATTTAAATATTTTTGTATGAAATTCTCAATTTCATTTTTATAATATCGATTTTTTGTTCTTTTTCTTTTTTTAATTCCTATTTTTCATTTCTTATATCTTATTGATAATATTGCAAACTTTTTATTCAAATTAATTATTAATTTAGAAATAGTTTATTAGTATAATTTTCTATTCTTTAAACTCTCCTATTTGTCAATAATATTTCAAATATTTTTAGCTAAATTAATTAAGAAATAGTTTATTAGTGTTATTTCTGTTCTTTAATCCTTTTATGTTACGAATAATATTGCCAACTTTTACTTAAATTAATTATGATAATAGCTCAAAAGTATAATATCATTGAGGATTACATTTTTATTTTTTGCTATAAAAAAATCTTATCACGATATCTTCGAGATGTTGATAAATCGATAATTAACATAATAATTTACTATATTATGATTTCCATTTTTCAATTTTTATATTTGCCAATAATATTGCCAAGTTTTAACTAAAGCAATAGCATTAGTATAATTAAATTTAAGCGACTTTTTTCTACTATAAGCCATCTTATCACGATAATATCTTATCGATGTTGACAATTGTCGTTGATGCAGCGCTTTAGGATATTTTATAAATTAGTTTTTCGCTACGAAAAGTTTAGTGTCAATTTTTATAGGCCTTAACAATATTTTAAAGTTACTTTAAAATATTCTTCCTGAAGAAAATCTTTTCAGTAAATTACTTTTCTTTTATATTACTCTTTTTTCGATAAAATAAATTTCTTTTTTTTTCGAATAAATTTCAAATGATACTAATCTCAATTTATACATTTATTTTTTTGAATAATTCAAAAAGTGATATTTATACTTTGTTTTCTTTCATTTTGCTTTTAAAATCATTTTAATAAATAATTTTATGAATCATACATTTCTTTGTTATCTTCAACTGATGTATGATAATGATATGATTGTTGAAAATACGTATTGTTTTTATTTATTTTTTTTTGCTCTATCATTTTCTAGCTATTTTTAGCTCATTATCTTTTGAAATTGCAAAACTTATTTGTATCTATTTATGCAAAAATTTATTGCATTTATTTATGCAAAATTTATTCCTACATCAATGATTACGGTAAGTTTTTATTTATAGTTTTAAATTGATTTTTATCATTGATTAAAAGTGATATTTATCGTTTTTCTTTTTAATGTTTTACATAAATAATTAAGAGAAATTTTTATTTTTAAATTCTTAATTAATTTTTACCATACACTTTTGTTTTTCATATTTGAGAAATGGAATGTTAATGATAGAATAGGATTGATAAAATAAAAGATTTTTTAATAAATTTAGCTAAAAACTAAAAGATAAAATTTTTAGATTATAAGAAAATTTAATCATAAATATTTTATTGATTCAATATTTAAGTTATAATTTTATTAAAGCAAAATTAAAAATAAATGAATGATAATAAATAGCGTATATTTGATTAACTATTCTATATGAGGAATCGTTTCGAATTATTTAAAAGATATTTCATGAAAATTGACATCATTATTATTAATAATATCTTGAAATGAATTTTATCATAAGGTCGATCAATTTTGATGCAACAAATATGATTACTCTCGTCGATGACCTTTGTTGAAATGAGTACAGAGATAGTAGTAGTAAGAGTTATTAACGAAAATTGATGGTAATAAGATGGTTGAGGAAGTAATTCAAATATTTGCAGGAAATTTATTTATAATATCAAATTTCAGTTTATTTATTTATGTTATCAACAAGACTGCAATTTACTTCTATTATCAATACTAAGTCAACTATCGTTACTATTATTCCTGTTATTATTATTATTATTATTAAGTTATTGCAACTACCAATAATATTATCATTTGCTTATCATTATTACCGTTAATCTGTCCTTGTTATCTTATCCATATTAAATCTTTCTTCATTATTATTTAAAATTATCCTATTTGTCATCATTCAGGCTATTTTTATTAGGTTATTTTGTGTTATCAACAACAAGACAATAATTTACTCTTATCTCCAATATTAAAATACGTTTATTATTATTGTTGTTATTGAGTTATTGCAGCTAATAATAATGTTATCATTTGTTTATCATCATTACGCTATCTTCGTTATCTTATCCGTCATCCATTGTCACTTAAATTATTTTAATAATTATAATTGTTATCATATTGCTTTTTATCATCTTTATCAGCATTCTACATTATCACAATGATGAATAATGCTTTCTTTTTGTTCTTATTATCATTATCAATGATTTTCTGATAATCGTTAATTTTATGATCTAATTAAGTGATCTATTAATTTAATGCATTTTTTTCTCCTCTATTTACATACAACTTTTAAGTTTATTAAAATTCAGCAACTTTAATTATTGTAAAGAATGAAAATTTTCATTCCCATTATATATCAAATATTTCATATAAAATAAATATTAAGTAAATGAATTAAAAGAAACTATCTGCCGTTAAATTCTTATTGTTGGAATGGCTCTGTATTTTGATGCAAATGATAATAATTGAATTACATTTACGTGCAAATATGAATTTTATGTGCAATATATGTTTGTTTATCATAGATTATTGATTTTCATTTTTACTATCATTTTTACTATCATTTTTATTTGTCCCCACATGTGATAGTTGTTATCTTATTGATTTTTATTTTAAAATTATTTGTTCTTAAATTTTATTGATATAAAATATTTTTCAATTGAATGAAAATTGATAGAAATAAGAAAAGGAATAAATAACATATTTAGTTGATTACTGTATCATAACTGGTTTGTCTATCAATGATAAGTGATAATAAAAGAAAAAGAAAATATATGTATTAATGCAGTATTTTCATTGGTAATAAATTTATCAGCGAAAATTTTTAGTAGGGTATTACGAAGTCTCATCAACAGTTGATAAAATGATGAAACCATTATGATACACTATGATCATTGTTCGCCAAATTATTTCATTTTCTATATCAATTATCAATGATACTATTATTCTTTGATAATCGTTTATTTTCCGCAATCAGTTGTCGTTCGTCAAAATATTGTCGTTATTTACGAAATATTCATCTTTCATGAATAATTAATATTACTATTATCATTTATTGCTTAATCGTTTTTGATCAATTTATCACTAGTACATTATTGTTACTCATGGATTACTTATTTCTCATGATCAGTTGTCATGATGAACTGGTATTAATCATTCATTGTTAAGTCATTTGTACTTCATGATTACTTATCAACTGGCACTATTCTTATCCATTGATCATTCATCTCCTGCAATCATTTATCTCGGCATTATCATTCTCTGCTAATCAGTGAATCAGTTATCACCGAAACTATCCTTACGCATTGATTATTCATTTCTATTAAGCTATTGCTGATCAACAAAACGAGTATATCTATTATTATATATATTTTCATTCGTTTCATTTTTAATTTTGCAATTTATCTGTCATTCATTTAATCATTTACTATTATCACTTCCACTTTCCAGTAATGATAATCACTAAGATATAATTGACTCCAAATAATGTCTTTAAATAAGTAATCAATTAAATTTACTGACAAATTATGGTAATTAATTAAATGCGTTAATAAATTAATATGAAAAAATCATTTGTAATCAGCGATAAAAAGTTAATTATATAATCATTTTTATTTTTAATTAAAATATCCACTTTTATTTTCGTAATTGCTTCATAGAATTTAATGATTGATTCGATAACCACACCTCTTCACTAGTTATTCTAACATCTTCTCTACATTGTTGATATGTTTAAAATTGTTGTTGATAGTGATATGGAAGGTATAGTGAAATTAGTTTTCGAACCATTTTAAAATAATAATTTAATCATCATTTTATTTTTACAAAAACAAAATGATGATTAAATTAAATTAATCCAATCAATCTTATCATTTTATTATCTTTTCAAGATTACCGAAATTGGAATGATTGAACAAAATGATGATTCAATCAAACTGGTTCAATCGTTTTTATCATTTTATTATCTTATCACTTTATTACATCTTCAAGATTATCGACATTTGAATGATTAAACAGAATGATGATTCAATCAAACTGGTTCAACCATTTTTATCATTTTATTATCTTATCACTTTATTATATCTTCAAGATCACACATATTTTGAAATACAATAGTGGATGAATGAAAATAATTAATAACAGTAATGATGAACTATTTTGTTTCACCTTCACCCATTATCTCTAATTTTCTTTTATCAATTTTTATCATTTAAGCATTGCTATTTCTTAATTAAACATACTTCTCTCTGCTTAGTTTGAAATATGTAAATAGTAACTCAAACTGGAATTATCATTTCATTTCATATTTTGTTCATCCATTCTAATTTTTTCCTTTTAAAAAATTTAATCTTTCTGATTATCAATCTAATGCATTTTCAACGAATTTCGAACAAATAATTTTTCAAAATTATTGATAACTGAAAACCTCTAAACAATTGATTATTTGAAAATGATTTATTATGAAAAAGAAAATTTACGAATTTTTTTAGCTCATTAACATGAGGACAATGATTAGAAATTATGATTAAGTGATAAAACATGAAGATTATCTCATATTCTTCAAAATTTTTGATTTGTCAACAGTTTTTGATTTTGTAAATATTTTGAAAATTATTTGAGAAATATTTGCTATTATAAATATGCACCTGTTAAAATATGAATTTGTTGAATGAAGCAACTGTTCGAAACTTTTTAAAAAAATTTAAACTAATTTTTAATTCTTGAAGTTGTCAGCCCGTTTCGAGAATTCAATCAGAGTACTTGAAGAAGTTAAATGGCAGAGAATATCGCAAAACATGCTCGTTTCAGTGATCAAAAAATTAGAAAGGTTATTGTTTTTTTTCTTTTCTTAAGTTTCTCATGATTTAAATTCAATTTTATAAATTATTCTAATGCTTTTAAGGTTTCAATTTAGATTTTATTTTATTTCAAATCTAAGTTTACATTAAACTTAGTCCTTTTATGATTCAATGAAAATAAACTTCATGCTGATATTGCGAAAAAACTGAAAAAAATTTTTTTGCCATTTTTGCGATTAAATTATGAGAAAGATTGTTATAAAAATTCATTTATATCAATGCATGAATATGGAATAGTTGAAGATCGATTATTGATTGATTTGATTTATAATCTTTCATAGTTTAATTTTTTCACATATTTTAAAAAGTTTCCTGAATTATTTTCAAATATTTGACTTTTAAAGCAAATTTCAAGTTTTCGACATGAAACATGCAAAATTTTAAAACCAATCAGTATTATTATTTAATCAATTTCTTTGCAACGAAACAAAAACTTTTCCGACTAAAGGAAGATTTTTTCCGTATCGAACATTTGTTTCAGTTTTTCGTCATTATCGAAAACTTGAAATTTACTTTAAAAGTATTCGAAATTAAACCATTTCATGAAGATGTAGAAAATAAAAATGAAGAAAAAAAGGTTAACCTCTCGAAATATTGTCCTTCGATTGATTATCATTTTATCAATTGAAATGAAAGTGAATGTTTTTGGATTTTTTTGTGTAAATTTGCAAAGTCATACGAATATGTCTGGTGATTGAATTACAGATTAAAGTGTAATAATTTAATGTTAAAAAAACTTTCATGCAAAAATCTTAAATAATTTCATCGATAATTTTTGAATCAGAAATTAAATACATCCATTTAAATGATTCATATCGATAGTTTTTAATCAAAAGTTAAATATATATGCTTAAATCATTCATATTATAAATTTATGTATTCAAATTATATGTTGTGTATTACATATTTATTGTGTACATTTATAAATATCAAATGATGCTAAATTATAGGTTTATATCATGTTATCTTCTGTTAGTCAAGTTTCAATTGAAAATAGATAGTTCGAAATTTTCATCAATTTTAAATTATATGCTTCCAATTCTCGTGCAGCCTTTTATTTGAATTAAAGTTTCCACAAAAAGAGGAATGGAAAAACCTAAAATTGAAACAAATTAATTAAAAAACACTCTCTAAACAGTTAATTGATGTATCATTTGCAAAAATTTTTATTATGCAAAAATATTTTAGTAAGAGGACCATAAAATCAATAAACCTAATCTAAAGATATTAATTGGACTATGTGGCTCACAATAGCTTATTCGAATATTTGCAAGCAATTTTTTTAGGCTTAGATTTTGTCAAATATATATCGTATGAATTGCCAAAAATGTATAATTCCTGTTTTCAAACGACATATGTCGCAATTAAAATTTAGAAATTCTTCCGTTTAAAATTTTTCTCTTAAATTGAGCATAATTTTAGGCTCCTATTCAATTTGCGGGTTTGTTGTAACGATAAAATTTGTTCATAAAATACTGGAAATAAGAAAAGATTTTTACTGTTTTGATTGTCTCATCTTTTCATATTTAACATATGGAAAAAGAAACAATTAATTTTATGATTTTAAAGAAAAGCATTTTAATATTTCTTAAGGAAAGTGCAAAAATTGTTCCCAAAAATTTGAAATTGAATAGAATTATCGTTAAAAAGTTTCAGAAAAAGGATGGAAAGAATAAAATCATCGTGAAAAGTTTTAGAAAAAAAGTTGGGAAAGAAATAGAATTATTGAGAAATAAAAGTCTTTTTTCATCTATCTCGTCGTATTTTTTTTTTTGAAAACTTTTTACGATAATTTTATTCTTTCCAAATTTTCTGGGAAAAAAGATTTAAAATTTTGAAATCTTTTCTTTTTAAATGTAAATCAACGATTTAAAAAACGTCAATACATTTCTTTTCTAAGTGATTTTGCATTTATATGCGAGTAAAATTTTGCACAAATTTGTGGAAAAAGGATTAAAAGGATTTTCTCAAAAGTTGAACAGAAAAGAAAATTTTTTTCCTTTTCATATTTTTCGATTATTGTTGGAAATTTTAGAAAAATTTATTTTTATTATTATGAATCGATTTATCGAAAAATAAATAGAAAAAGAATGAAATATTCGATATATTTTCTCATCTGAAAATTGAAATTTAAGAGGAAAATTAAACATTTTGCTTTGCTTATTGCATAAACATATGCAATTTGATTAGTCTTTTTCCGAGCAAAACAAGTTTGAAATTCAGATTTCATATTTTATTTTTGCGTAAAATTTTACCTTCGAAATTCGCCCGGTATTTTCCTCTCTCTCTTCCTCTCTTTCTCCCTTTTTCTCTTTCTCACCCTATTTCTTTACATATCTCTTTAATGAAATTTAAATTGGGAAACAATCTATCACAGACTGAAATGAAATTAAAGCATTTGGGAAAATTTCATTTCATAGTAAAACTAGGAAGAGAAATTAAATAAAAATTTCATCATGATTATTAATAGTTCATGATTATTAATTGATTACATTATAGACTATCAAAAAAGTATAAAAATAATAAATGTAAAGAAAAAATTAAATTGATTTAATAGGAATAAAAACCATCTACAAATTAATCATTCACTTTTTCTACTTTTTTCAAGTGCAATAAATTTTAAACTTTAAATTAGCATATTTAAATTATTGCAAAATTTGTCATCAAATTTTATTAATTCACTTTGCAGACAAACGAACGAAGTCGTATGTTAACGATGAAATATGGTAAACATCAAATGATGTTAATTAAGAAACGAATGAATGTGGAAAGTTGGATTGATAAACAATTAAATGAGCTTTATAAAGCTGATACAGTAAAAATTTTCAAACTTTTTCATCAATAATAATAATGATAATTTGAAATTTCCATTAAGCGATAAGTAATATGAAATTGAGATTTCATATTGTCAAATAATATTTTTTCTAATTTTATACAAAACAAGACTAGTTTCTCGCATGTATTTTAGGAAAATTCTTAACAGGTTTTATTGCTTATCCTTTCACATCTCAATTATTTCGAATATTTGAAGCGTAAAATATTTCATCAAATATTTTTACAAAAGAAAAAATTGATAATTAATTTGCCGTAAATTATTCTGTCATTAAATTATAAATTATTTGAACATCATAAATTATTGAAATAATAATTTGGAAATGAAAGTTATAACAAATTTAACAGATTGGTCTTGTATGAAATTTAAGTAGTATAAAAAAGTATAAAAATCAGAACACATCCTATACTTTTCAAATTAATTCAGGATGACATCGATATCGATGTTGATGCAGTTCTCGATCTCAATACAGAATCAGAAAGGCGCCATTATGTTATGGTAAATTAAGCCTCCTTTTTTCTTTAAAAAGGATTATTATATTTTTAAAATTTATCGCCAATAAATGATTTATTTTGAGAGTAAGGAGGAAGTACGATCATTATATTACTATAAAAAGTAACTTCCAGAAATTCTGTAATTGATGATGTCTAGTGGCGAGTTATTGATCTGATTCTATTTTCTAGCTTTCATATTAAAATATTTAATTAATATATATTAAAGGATCTGCTACGAAAGACACGTTGTCCAGCAACCGAACCTCAAATTCATGATTTCTTGGATCAATTAATGCAAAAATTGGATATGTTGTGATCGTTAATTCCTATATCATGATGTTATATAATATGCTGTTTATGAAAATTTTTATCAGACTTTTTTTGTTCAATGTAATTTTAAGATAGAAAATTTTATTTCTGAAAAAAATTTTTTTCAGAAATTTCCTTCCCAAACTAAATTGATTGTCCATTTGTCTATCTATTATTACAGATTAATATTCCTGAAATAAGTAATTTAAGAACCTTGAAAGGTCATGTTACACCCCTTCATCTTTGTAGTAGACGTCAACTTAGTAGAGGTTAATGAACTGATGTTATATTATCATTTCACTTACACCGCTTTCAATTTCCATATGAAATTGAAAATTTTATTTGAGCAATGGGATTTCGATATTTTAGTTTTTATTTTTTAAATTAATAATTAGAATTGCGGCATTTGAAGAACCATTATTATTTATATGTCAGTAGATCTTTCCTTTTATCAAAAACATCAAATATATGGTATTGATATTTCTATAGTCGCAATATTCTTTGCTTTCGTATTATTTCCCGATAAAATTCGCGAATTCGAATAGATCCAATTTTCTAAATTTATCTTAAAAATATCTAACATCCGATATTTCACTTATAAAGAAAGATGGAAAAATTTTCATAATAATCAAAAAGCGATATTTGATGGTACACATACGTTTAATTATTTTTATAATGAATATATCATTTTATAAACTAAGACTTCCATATATTCCCTTAATGATATATATGTATATATATATTATAATCATTAATCAAACAAATATCTGCATATTATTTTTATTTGAGAAGCATAACAAAATATTACAATTTGTTTTAATCTTAAATTATGTTTAAATATGCGATATATATCTTGGTAAATCTGATTATGAAATGAATTATTATAGTTTAAAATAGATCTCTCATTATGATTGATTAGTTTTAATGGAAGACTTAAATTTGCTTTTGTTCTAAGTGAGCGGGATTTTAGATAACGAATAAAATATATGTATGTGTATATAACGGAAAACGGTATAACAAATAAACATTTTTAGTTTTGCATCTTCCAAAATTCGATAATATCATGTTTTGGTTAGAAAATTTATAAATCAAAATCCTAAGATTTTAAAAAGTCCCTAAAACTAGCCTATCTTATCGCATATCAACTGTGATAAAATTATCCAAAAGACTGAAAATCGACGTAATGTCAAGCAAGGGCATTGAGAAATCAAACAGGTTTCGTTAATCTTGAATTCTCATTTATTTTTTGGGTATGGGATATAAGCTAAACTGGATTTGCTGCATATATTTGCTTTCATTAACTGCAGTACCATCATCCTTAACTACCGTACCATTCTTGCATGCTAACTGTAGATCACTATAACATGAATAGCAAATTTCTCATATAATTTCCATGAAAATTTTCAAATGTGTTCGAAAAAATTATTTTATTCAATAAAGACAAAGTAACAATTTAACATGCCGTTTTTTAAATGCAATTTGAATTATTCAAAAAATACCTTAAACTCAAGCCATTTTAACAGTCGACAATACAGATAAGACTGTCAAAAAAAGCCTGGTTTTGTCTTTTTTAATTAAAATAGCAAATTAATTTAACTAATTGTTTACCAAATTCATTTAATCAAAATTGCTGTCCAAATCATAAACATCCCTTTTCTTCGTAAGTTTCCAATTATCATCCCTAGCACGCATTCCTGTCACAGCCTGAAAATAATTCTTATTGTTTTTTATTTATTAGATAGAAGCATAAAACAAGCTCACCTTTTTCCCCTTCGGTCTTCCACGTTTCTTTTGCTTATCTTTCATTTTATCATTATAGAACGAAGAAGATTCATCCTTTCTGAAAGTTTAATTCATAGGTCATAAATTTGAGGTTTATGAATTGATAATATTCATCAATTACACTTCTTTATTTTTCTTTCTATTAATTTTTTACAAAAAACATTCTAACATCGTTTATTATATATTGAAATCAGTTAACTTACTTCTCAAGCAGTGGAGTTGAGGAATACATCGGTTTGATGGTGCTCGCTGATATGTCACTGTCGAAAAGTGTAAGGGCCTCAGTGCTGAAAAGACACAAATAATTACTGGTGTCGATTACGACCGAATAAATCTGAAATTAGTGATCGAACAATTGATTTACTGGACTCGAGCTGTTTTCTCCTTTCCATATTCACGTTTTTTGGAAGTCTGACGGCCAATTTTTGACGGGCTTGCCGCAGTTGGTAAAATATCTGAAACTGAGAAAATGCTCTTTGCGAGATTGCGTCTCGACGTTTTATGCCTTGTGACAGGCTGTGACGATTTCGATTCTGAAAATGAAAATTTATGGTATATAAATGACAGCATGGAATAAACTTTAATGTTTACGTTCGTGGAACTTCGACATTTGAGGGACATGGGATACCTTCTCGTTCAGTTTTTGGAACTCGTGTTTCTGTTTGTTCGTCAGTTCTTTCAGCAGCAAGAAATGGGTCTCTGATGTCTGAGGAAACAGCAGTTGAAATCTAAAATTTAACCAGTTCATAAAAGAAAAGTAATGTGACAAAAAGGAGAGCTGATCAAGATGAAGAAATGAGTGAAGACAATTACAGAAGTTGAAAATTATTGAAATTAATTAAAAAAATATTTTTAAAGAATAGTTTAAAAAATAAAACTACTTAAAAAGTAAAAAGTTTCTTGTGCAAAATATAAAAATAAAATTCAACTGATCGAAGATGATGCATTTGCTACAGATTACTAACTAATACATAAAGGAATAGAGGACAAATGGCAAATGCTGCATTGGTCAAACTAGGAAGAAGTTTCAATTTCATGAATCTAAAAAATATTCGAAATTAAAACGAATTAAAAAAATAAGTGCAGAACTTTTTACCTTCTCCTCCGCTACAAATTTTTTTTGGAAGCAGTTTCTGAGAATCATTTTTCGGAACAATGATTTCTTTACCTCCAGAATTCTCTACTTTGATATCATTTGCAATTTTCTCGTTTTCCATCTATTCATGTAAACTAGGATCAAAGTTTAAACCAGATATCAATCAATATCAGATTATCTTTCAGAATTTTTCACTCATTTCAAAGCAATGTCCCAAAATGATTTTTTTAGAAAAAATTCGGAAAAGAAAAAACTAATAACTGCTAATCGGATAGCTAAAAAGAAGTCATAATCTTCGCAAATAGAAACAGGAATAATCTATGCAAATGTAAAACAGAATAAGCTTAAATCAAGTTCGAAGACTAGGAAACCTTATCAAATTCTGTATCCTGTGTTTTTGTCGTGTTTCTCTTTGATCTGTCGATTCTTTCGCCAACATTCCGTGTGCTGGTTCTGTACCATCTTTTGACATTTTTCCTCAACAAATGTGCCACTTTCCCTGAGAGGAGCCACTAATTTCAGCTGTCTATCCATTGTATCTTGTTTGGCCTTAAGGCTCCGTTCTTCCGCCTTTAATTTCATCATGAAAAATTTTCTTTCTTATTCACATACGAGCGTTAATCCCACTTAAAATAGCAATAGAGAGCTTATTGTTTTTCAATAAAATATGCTCAGTGTAGACTAAATTTACCTCTATTTTCTGCTTCAACTCCTGAATATTTTCGCTCATACGTTTTATTTTCTCCATCAAAAATTCACGTCTCTTCGAAATCTCCAATTTATTCTCTCGGAATGCACATTTCATGGCTTCTATTTCAGAAAGCTGAAATACGAATTCAATCATCATACCATAATTTCATATTTCGAAATTTCAGTGAATCACCAAAATAATTATGTAAATATTTAAAAATGTGCTTTTTAAAAATTTTGCATTATATCGTGATACTGTTTAATCCATTTATATTCAGTTTGACACATTGATGATAAATACTTAATTATCCATAGAAAAAAATTTTTAAACCTGCGTATTACGACGACTTTCTTTTTCATTAAGTTCAAGCTGAAGCTGTGCATTTTCCTGCTTCAACTGTTCCAAATTCCGCTCCATATCATCGTTGATTTTTTTATGCGCTTCCCATTCTGATTTTTTATTGAGATCTTCACGAATTTGTTGAATCTTAATATTTTTTCGATAAATATTACAAATTACAAGAAAACATAAATATTTGGCAGCATGAAGTCGCATGAGATGAAATGCTGTTAAATTATTATTTCCTTATACAGCATATAGGTAGGATCAAGCCGAAAATAATTTCTTCTGTTCACCTGCATAAGATTTGTGTTTTCCTTTTCACGTAGAGTCGTCAAAAATGATTTCATAGCACATATTTCGGCTTCACCTGCTTCCTGAGTGAACGGATAAGAAATTGCAATGAAAATTAAAGCAATGGGGCAATGAAAATCTAATCCAAAGTTTTTTTCAATGTAAGGATTTGTCTTAAAGAAGCTTAATCATCGGATAATTCCGACTATTTCACAGTTTGCCATAAGAACGCGTCCAAATGACTATGCATTAATATTTAAAAAAACTTCAAAAATGTCAGCCATTTGCTTAAAATAACGTTTAGCGGAAAATGCTTTGAGGACGAATGCAAATGAACCTTGATTTCCTGCATTTTCTGTTCATGCATTTCGTACTCAAGTTTCACCATTTTTCAAGTTTGGCTAAGTCTTCTGTTATTGCATCCACTTCTTCTTGAATAGCTATAGCATCGGCACTTTTCTTTTCAAAACGTTCTTTATTTTTGTTCTATAAATAAAGCATTCATACAATGTTAAAAATTCGTTTAGAAAATAGAAAATCTCATTAAATCACAGTAACTATTAGCAGAATAATATACATTCAAACTGTATTCTAAATCACATCAAAATAAAGAAACGGATTTATGCACGATATTACCGTTGTGAAATTATGTAATACTAACCAATTCTTGCTGCTTAAAATTCATGCTTTCGGAAAGCAATTTCTTATCGTTCATACGATCGTTAAGAACACGTGTAAGTTCCGCAATATTCTTCTTGCGTTGTTTATACTTTTCTGATATAACATTCCGTCGCTGCTTTTCTTTCTTATGTCTCGCATTCAACTTGTCGATTTTTTCATGCCACGTCGTACACTCAACATCAGCATTATCTGAATCCAGCATTTATAACAATTTCAGGTAATGAACAACAGTGGAATGAATTAAAAAATAACTCATAAACTTATCTGAAACATAGCAATTTTTGGATATCATGTTCTTCAGTATTATTCAAGACTTACTAATTTGTTCCTCCAAATTCATGACATTCATTTTCATTTCTTTCACAGCTTTCTCAAGGTCTTCCAGGCGATCAGCTTCATCCACAATAGATTTCTGAACAAACAACTCAGTGCAATTCTGAATACATAATACAACAATCTCGTTCGCTTATTCATAATTAGTTATTGAAAATTTATAGTATTTATACTGAATGTTTAAAAACAGAAAGTGTTTTGTTAATACTTCTTAATAGAATAGTTTTTATTTCTTATTTCTCATTCGCACAAGATTATTGTCGATGCATCATTTATTTCGCAAATTTGTTTTATTCAATTTTTTAAGCTTACTATAGTAAATTAAAGTTGTTTTACAGAATAAAGAAAACTTTAAAAAAACTGAACCACAGAAGCTAAACTGTCACTTGATTCTTGCACTCGCGAAGAGAACACTTTCTGGTAATTTTGTAACTTTACGTCATCTAGAACTTATTGAAGATTAATTTCATATAAGCAGAAATTAAGTTCTTCTAAAGTAAAAAATGTTTCCAATTATTTACTTTACCTCTAGAAAAACTTTGTGAATCCAAATTGTTTTCAAGAAATTTTTGAATCTCTGTTTTCATCGAGTGCAATTTATCCAGATCATCTTCAGCAGCATTTTGAGCAACAAGTAAAGAATTTTGAGCTAAAAGCAATTTTTACTATTATTAAAAACGCTTTAAAAAGCTTAAATAAAAATTCGAAAGAATATTTAACGTCAAATTTATGACAAAAATGAGTATAGCCACATGTTATAGGAATCTTAATTTTATTTCTCTTTTATATGATGATTTTATGAGTTATTCAATAGCATTTGGCTATTGAATACATATTAACATACATTGCCTTATTTTTTAATTTATTCATTAATTATTCATAATCTCAAATAAATTCTTATCAATCACTATTATTTATAGTCAAGCATTCTGGCAATAACATGTTCATATCTATCTATGGATATAAATGAATGCTCAAAAGTGATTTTATCTAGTATCCGTCTAGCCATACTCCAGACCCTAATACTCATTATCTAAAATTTGAATTGAAAAATAGGAATAAAAATATTTCTACTGCAATATATTAGTTGTGCGGGTTTTGTCGAAGATTAATCGACCAGCTAGATGTCGTTATTACAATAAATATTGTAGATTTCTTCCTACAAACTATTTTTAATATTTTTTTTTGGTTCTAGATCTTCATCAAACTGGGATTGGTTAAAATAATATGCGAATATTAGAAATTGTTGATTTTAAACATTCGTATTATTTCTTAATTTTAAAAGATCCGAATCATGCATCTTACCAACAAAATATGCCAATATGCCAAATATGATACGGCTGTGAAAATCAATTCATACTTTCAAATTGTATAACATCACGATATGAATGCAGTGATTTCGTGTTTGCTTAAGATTTCGCATCAGAATTATCAAAAATAAGTTCTTGTGAGAAATCAGAAACTTTACCAACCATTGCGGATATTATTCGCAATTTGTTTTTGTACACATTTCAATTCCTCAATTTTCTCGCCTTGTAAACTGGTGCTGAAGAATTAATAAAATTAGTGAAATTGTAGTAATTTGAAGAGAATCAAAGCAGCATGCATGAAATCATGCATGTTGTTTTTGTTTTCTTGTTAAAAAAAAGAAAAAACCTTTGAACAAGTTCATTTGTCTTTTCATCCAGCAGTTGCAACTCTTTTTCCGTTTCTTCCGTATCCTTCTGCATGGACAATATTTGCTGTTCTCTAGTGGAACGTTTTTCTTTCATGAACTTTAGAAGTTTTTCCTGAAATGAATCAAGAAATAATAAATTTGCTCGGAATGGCATTTCGGGAAAATATAAGAATTTTCTGATTTTCCCAGTCATTTCGAACAAAAAATTTTTAAAAAAGATAAATTTTCAATATAATTTATGCAGGATGCGAATTAATATAGGATTAATAGGGCTTAAGTCCAGAATAGCAAATCCTTGATAATTTACTAGTAATACGGAAGGTACGTATATCATGTTCATTAGACTCCAAATAATGGAAAAACTGACATGTATCGCCAGATCTACTTCAATATCAGCCATTTCTCGATCATATTGTTCGAAAAGTTTCTCCAACGAATCACCACATGACATCTTTGTTCAATTTCAACGTCAAACTCAACTTCCGTTTTAAAACTATAAAAACGGCAAAGAAAACAATTCCTGAGAACACCTCTTGTTTACTTTCTAATTTACACTGAAGCTTTTTTCTTGTTCATATTTTAAAAAATAACTCCTTAATTTTTGATAATATTTTAATGATATGACGTTCTAATGATTTGTTATTTAGTAGCAGAGCTATTTGAATGAATTTCTTGAAAAAGTTATAAATTTATGAATTATTCTGTCTGATGAATTCAATCATCAGTTAAGCCATTGAAAGCAGTGATAATTCCCAATGGTTTTTCAGAAATTTGAATATTTCCTAGTTGTACTGGCTTTTTGCATATAATTCACGAATTATTGAATTATTTTGAAAACGATTTCTTATAAAAGATCTTGGATAAAAAGAATTTACAAATAACTATTGCTTAGTTATCTTTGTGCTATTTATCATCATAAGCGAAAATAGCACATTTACTACATGTTCAAAAAGCATTTAGGCAGCAATTCAAAATAATTATGTCAAATATTCAAATTCATTAGAAATTCAAATTTAAATCCATTTTTTATTCGTACCAAGCTATATTTTAAACATCTCAAATGCAAGATAACGCGCGCTACTACGATAGCGCAATTTCAAATTCATACTTCTTCAATACTACCGTGAAAAATAGGTATGATTGCAAATAAGACTTCATGCTATTACTATATTTAATATGCGAAGTATCACGAAAAAGAATATGACTACTGAGATCTCAAACAAACATTTTAGTTCATATTTATGATTTGAACTCTTTCAAATCACAACTATGCTCAATTCTTTTTAAATTCAGATATTTGATTCTGATTTTTAACAGACAAAGAGTTTAGCTAGTGAATTTTCCTTTTTTTTTTTGTTTCTATGTTTCCAGTAACAATTCTTATGCTGTATTCGAAAAAATCAGAATATGAATTTATACGCATAATGACACTATGCAACCTTAAAATATATATTAAAAAAATCTCAGAATTTAATTTATAGAAAAAAATTTAGGATTCCTTTTAAAGAAATTTTTAAAATATCTTTTAATTTCAGCATATATCTTCCCAGATCAAACTTTGAAATCAATATTTTCCAATCGCTCAATGATAATTAAACGCATGCGACCATAAATCAAAAACATTCAAATTCAAATAGCAAATTTATGACGCTTTCAAATAGTTATGATAACATTTTTTTTTTCACATTATATTTCATGCTGCGTTATGCTCGAAACGTATAGTTACTGAAATTTACGCGCTAACTTTTTCGCATATGTTTCACGTTTTATATCGCAAATACAGCAGCTACTTTAGTATATTTTTTACTTGATCAATTGACTGATGTACGGATTCCTCGTAAATGTTACTTAAACGATTTTACTAGAAAGAAGTCGAATAAACTTTCCCGAAAGTTTTCATTCATCTTTCTCAAATATATCATAATAAATTCCAAAAAAAAATCAATTGATAAGTAATGCTTTATACCTAATTAAGGATCAATTATTTTATCATGATTACACCAACAATTCATCCATTATCCCAGCATCTCGATGTCTACTGAATACTTTAATCTGAATCTTACCGAATAATTTGAAGTCTACCCTAGCATCTCAACCTATTCAAGACTTTATCATCACCCAGACTAATACTTGGCTAAACACTCCGCAGCCATTTGTGCACCTACTTCCCTCCTCCCTTGTCATCTTTGCATTTGGCCTAAAATCATTCCCGTACGTGATTTTTACACTTCTTTGGCCATTCCAAAAAATGAAAAATTCTGGAAGTTGGCGTCAAGCCAGCTGTTTATGGCATTCAGAAAAATATTTTGTTTATTTCAAATATTTCGAATGCATATTTGTCGGTCGGATTTTTTCTTTTGCTTTTACAATCTTCGAACTTAGGTCAGGTTCCTTTCCGGAACACTGGAATTAGATTATTTTATTTGTTAATCGGGATTAGATCATTTTATTTATAAATCAGGACTGGAATATTTTATTCCTAGATCAAGATTTGATTATTTTATTTCTAAATCGGAATTAGATTAGTTTATTTATAAATCGGAATTAGATTATTTTATTTATAAATCGGGATTGAATTATTTTATTTCTAAGTCGGGATAGGATTATTTTATTTATAATTGATATGATATAATAACTTGTAATGGTGAAATGTGAAATTATTGATATTTATTGGCAAACATTGGAAATCGGTTTAATAGAAGATATACTTAAATTGTTAAAAATTTGACATTTAACATTTAAAGAAAACGAACAATCAAAATTATGTGAAATGATAAAAGAATGATAAATATAGTTGATAGAACAGGAAGAAAATATTATGATCAATATCTAATGCAAAATTCAAGCTAATAATCAAAGATTTATACACTCATATAGTTATTTTTTTCAGATTTCTCTACTGATAATATCATTGATATTCTAATTAGAATTGATGATATCGTTAGTTTATATATTTAATAAGTGATATAATTAGAATCGGGAAATGAACAAGACAATACTTTTAACTCATATTTTGTACGGTATTAGACATTTTATCAATCTGATCAAACATTTGTTATATTTTGTGTTTATCAAATTTTTTTCTGATCATATTTATCATTCTTTTATATCATTTTAGAAAAATTTTTATCAATCTTTCATTAATATCTCTAAATATTTAAATGCCAAAATTTATGAATAATTTTTTTGAAATGAGACAATTATTATTTAGCAATGTGAATGATATACAAATATATAAAACATTACTTTATTTATTTTTACCAAAGTAATAAAAATAAATTGATAATTTTTGTTTGTCAATAAAAGTTTTACCAAAATTAATCAGTTTAGTTTCTCCCTTTTCTTTTATCATAAATACTTTTTCTCGTCTTTAATCCATTTCTTTAATCCAATTATTGCATATACAGGACCATTATCAAAATTATATTTATCGTTGTCTTGATGATTTATACCAGTTATTGATTGTTCATCAAGCAAACGTAACGTACTAAGATGAACATTTTCAAATATATTCCTGAAATGAAAAAAAATGAGAGAACAAGTTAGAAATTTCAATTTATTTAGCATAATAAACTGTTTATAATATCAAAATAATTGGTAGTAGCAGAAGTAGTAATAGTCTTATAGTTTTTGTTATCATTTAATTATTATATTACGAATGCATATATCATCGATTAATCATATCTTTTCATTCGATCAATAAATAGAATTATTAGCAAATAAAATTTTATAAATTTCTATCGATAACATTTGCATATTTATAGCTACATCTTATGAGAAATTTTTTCTTTATGATTAATTTATTTATTTATCTATTATTGATTATAAAAGTGTCTAAATAATTTACTTAAATATTTCTTCACTATTTTCTGGTTCGACACCATTGATTACTGTAAAATGGAATGCAAATATTTGATGGCTGTTGAAGAAGCTTAATTTTTCTGTAAAAAAAGAAGAAAACAACTTTATAAATATCAATATGCATTAAAATTGACATATTTACGATAAATGTCGACAATATATGAAGAATAGGTTTATCTAAAAATTAAAAAAATTTTTAGTACAAAATGATTATTATAATACCTGAAACTTATCAGTTGCCTTTAATGATAATAAAATACACCTAATTAAATTCAAAAAGGAAAAAATGTTAGTAAATCAAACCTTCCATTTTAGAAGCTTTGTTTTCAAGATTTCTTCATCTCTGGTATCTACAATAAAAGTGGATGCTTTTACATCACTACCATGAAAGATTAATATTACATTATCACGATCAGAGGTAGAAATTGTTTCTCTGAAATATTTATCGTAATATTAGATCGTTTGGGTTTTAGTCATCACTAGATTATAACATTGTTAATAAAATTTATTATGATTTATTTAAATTCAAAAAGATTTCGTAAATAATTTTGACTATAAATTATTAATATCATCAGATTATTCATCTCTTTGATTACTTTCAGATTCGGTTATTTCTACCTACTTTTCTTTTCGAGTATCCGATTGTGCAACGATGCAAATTGGCATATACATATTAGATGTAGTCCATCTAAGACTTTGAGCTGTCATACTTGCACGTTCGTAAGCTTTTGTTCGTCCACTATCACTAGTGATTATAATAGCCAATTTTATTTTAGACTATAATTTATATTCTAATATTCATTTTGATAATTTTGATAAAAAGTTTATTTATTCATATTAAATTGGGAAAATGAAAATGTGTAAAATGAAATATTTCAGTTTTTTTTTTTTTTATAGAAATAAATCAAAATAATAATTAATTTTAAAAGCATGCAAAAATTATTATTATTATTTTTATTGTATGTTGATTAGATTAATATATAATAGCAATAGTATTCATTGCTATTATATATGATGAAATAATAGTGATATGATTTGAATTATTATCATAGGATTAATTTATAAAAAAATATTACCTTTAAATTATCAGCATTTTTATTCACATCAAAACTGAAAAATTGAAAATTATGAAAGAATAATCTATTCCATTATTATTTTTATTATTATTGATAATAATCCTATAATAATATACTAGTTGCATATTTGATAATGATATTTATCAATCTTCTAAAGTATGCAGGTACTTATTATTTATTGGATATGAAATATTCTCTATACAATAATAATTTGAAGCAAAAAAAAAAAATTTCAATGGCAAGAACAAAATTGTAGCGAAATTTAGTATCATTTAAAAAGTAATTAAGATAAATATTAAAAATGATCACAATTTGTATATCTGATATGATTATTTTTAGTAAACCTTATTTGTTTAAGATCGATGCTTGATAATGGAATTTTTCCAGAAGGGATAGAATTATATGGTATAATTATACCGTTCATTAAGCTTTTTCGCCAACATTAAAAGCTGATTGGTTATTTCCACCAAAAAAAAGAAATAAACAAATGAAATCAATTTATTGATTAATTTAAATGATAATTTATATTAAAAGAGAAATAATCAATAATATAATATCTAGTATCAAATTAACTGAAATAATAATTTGCATTAAAAAGGAAAAAAATTCATTAATGAAGAAAATATCAAACTCCATTTTTGTTGTATCTCAAGATGATCTTTTGCGACATAACTGTTATCAATTCACCTCGTCCGATCATACCAGTTATATTTAACGGATCTTCATTGCCAAATAGCACAGCTCGATATGGTGACCATTTTTGGTGCTTAAAATTGTGGTGAAAAAAAAGAAAATTATCTCTTTCAAATTTTTAATTTTCTTTTAAAATTACTCTTTGAAAAATTTACGATAAATTAATTCGCTTTAATTTGAATTTTTTTTTCAAAAAAAGCTTCAATTTATTGTGTAAGAAAATAAGCGAAAATTTTAAAGCAAAATATTTCATTTTTTTAATCAGTCTTTTTTATCGCAAAATTGTTTCCAAAATTAATCGCAATCAAAACAGCTTACATTATGATTGGTGGAATTATTTTGAAAATGTTGATTCAAATAATTCCATATATATGGTGGCTCAATTTTACCATTATGATAATATAATAATCCGGATCGACGATTTAACTCATATATTGCACCATCTACTAATTTTCCAAATCTTCTGTAATAAAATATCAACTGATTTGTATAAAATGACAACTAAGTATCACACCTTTGATATAAATTTTTGAACAAAATTTTTTCTATTCTTCTATACAATAATAAAAAAATTAAAATAATAAAATGTTTTTTTATCCTGTTCATTATATAATATCTATGATTGTAATCCTTATATAATAATAATTAATAATCAAAATTTAAAATAAATTAATGAAATAACTGAAAATTAGGTAAAAAATACGAACATCATCTTTATTAAATTATCCTTATCCAAATATTGAAAAATTGCATATCTCACTAAATCTATTCTATAAATATCTTCAAATTTTGTTTTATTGAAGTTATTTATAGTTTTATTGAATCTTCGATTAATCGTTCCATCTGAAATTAATTAAATTCATTTATTGTATTTATTTTAAGAAAAAATTTTGAAAAATTAAAATAACATACGTATTTTTGCTCAATATTATATTTCATTTTCTTAGCAGAATTGAGATAAATTTTCGATTAAAAAATTTGAAAGTTTTGATAAAATTTACCTAATAAAGTGATACTGTTTGAATGCGTAGTGATATTGTTTGATTCGGCGGTGATATTGTTTGTAATGATAATGTTTGATTCGGCATAAATTATAGCGAGAAGAAGTACAATAAGATATTTTAAATTCATTATTATAATAAGCTGTAAATTAAAAAAATATAAAAAAAAATTAAAAAAATTTACAATAAGATATTTTAAATTCATTATTACAGTAAGTTGTAAATTAAAAAATATATCCAAACAAACATTAAAATATGATAAATATCTCATGATTCATCATTTAGTGTTATGTAATTTTAATAATTAATTTTATTATAACAAAAATAAAAATTTTGTTATAATAAAAATAATGATAAAAATTATGGAATAACAAAAATTCATTCTAATCAAACAACATTCATTTTATTAAACTGATTATAAAATATATGTATTCAAATAATTATACATCATATTTATGCAAATAAAATAGATGAATAAATTTTTATCAAACAAACGATTAGATACATTAAACAATAATTCTTTCATACATACTAATAAAAATTTTTCAATAGATAATATATCATATTTGCTCATATTTATGCATTTATAGCAATAAACTTTAAAATGAAACTTTTCTCTTAAAATTATTTTTATTGATTATTTTCTTCTTCATTATCATTTTCCTTATTTTTTTTTTGTCTTGCTTGCAAAATAAAGAGAAGAAAGATAATTTTAGCAAAATTTATGTATCAAATAATTTTTTGCTCATTGATAATAATCATATTGTTTAATAAATTGTTTCTTTTTAATAAATATATTAGAAATATCAAGAATATTTATATGAAAAATACAATTTTTAATAAATAACAAATTTGATAAAATATTAAATGAATGATATTTCGATTATTTAAATATAAGCGAGGAAAATTTATTTTTTTTTGAGAAAAAAAACGAAAAATTTGAAATCAATGGAAAATGAAGCTTTTACCTTTAAATAACGTGGATATAATTCTCTTATCAATCAAAAGCTGATTATTTTTTTCCCTATTCAGAATAATTTGAATAATAGAAAATTTTATTATCAATTTTGTATATATATATATGCAAAATATAGGATATATCTTTTTTTCAATTAATAACTACATAAAGTTAATAAAAATAAACTAATAAAACGAATAAATTTTTTATCTGATGCAGTAATTCGAAATGATTAATTTGGTAATTAAATAATTTTGAAATTAAAATTTAATTAATGTCAAATTATTAAAAATGATTATTGATTGAGAATATGGAAAGATTTTTTAATTTTAATTTAAATTTGATTATCTCATTTAAATCATTATTTAATTTATTTCTAATTTTTTCTTTAAAATGTTAATCAAATTTCAATTTCAAAAATATTTAATTGCTATCAATTTAAATGCGATAATTTTTTCGTTTCAAATTAATCCGTCCAAAAAAATTTATTTTATTTTTTTAGCAAATTTTAATCATATATATGTTCAAATTTTATTAATTAAAAATATAATTAAATGAATTAAGCAATTCAGTTTATCACATAATTTTTCTTAATTAATAATGCTATTATATATAAAAAAATTTTAATTCATATACAATAATTTTAAATACTATATATGACCTAAATAGCGAAATTTTGTTAACAAAAATTAAATAATAGTTAGAGCATTTGATAAAGCCGATCATATATTACAATGAAATGAAAATTGTCCATTGATAATATTTATAATTTATATTTAACAAATCAATCAAAAATATTTGTATGAACAATAGAATTTATAGAATTTCAGAAACCAAAATTCAAATTTTTCATTTTAATTCACAATTTCATATTATTATTATTCTATTTTACAAATGTATGATAAATTCTCCATATTTGATATTTATTATCCGATTAAATATTATATACGCATTTTACACTAATTCATTATCATTTCCTTTATACTTAATTCCAATAATTTTAGTTTTTATTCTTTCTAAAATCATTATATATGTAAATAGGAACATATCATTTTTCATAATTCAACAAAGATTATTTAATAATACATCCTTTCATCTTATCTATTATTATCATTTATTTATCAGTTATCAACTAAGTTATAATATTGATAAATTCATTTTTTTGTTTTCCTCAATCTTTTCTTTCTTTTCTATCTTTTGTACTATTAATTTCGATATTTCACACGATTGAATCCATTCGAAATGATAAATTTAAATTTTTTTAGAAAAACTATAAACATGTCATTAGGACATTCCATGCATTCCAGTTATTTGTATTGGAAGATTTGATGCTTTAATTTTCGATGAGATGGTTTCATTTCTTCCGTTACAATGGGGATCATCAACGGGAAATTGTGATATTGTGGTGACGTTTTCATTAATGATCAATAACAGGTTTCTGATATGTATATAAAGGATATATATGTAAGTTTATGCATATATATGTATGCGTATATATATATATATATATACCAGTAAGATTCATTATCACCCCTAACAACAGATAACAGTAATCGTTTAACAGAAATTCACATTACAACATCTTTATAAATAGATCAAATGGATGAATGGATAAATAAATGATTGGTGATGAAACCGGTCTATCATTGTAGCGAACATGTTATGATATTATTATTTTCCTCTTATTCATAGAATGATCTGTCGTCATTCTCTTACCATTATTGTTATTATTATTGTTGACATGTGGTCATTTGCTATGTTATTGACCGCATGACATTCAAATTAAATTGAGCGCGTAACTCTATTCGAAGATATTAGTGGAATGGAATATGAGAATTTGTCGACCATTTTCATCTTTGATTATACCTTTTATCATTTTGTCCTCCTTTCCCTTTCTTTTATCTTCCCTTTTTATTAATTAGCATATATTTAATATATATATATATATATATATATATATATATATATATATAAGTTTATTTTCTGAATAGATTCATTTTTTTATTTCTTCAAATTTTAATTATTATAAATTAAAAAGTAGCAATATGTGTATAAACTTTTTAATATATGTTTAAGAATATTTTTATGCGCAAATATTTGATTATAAAATTTAGATTGAAAAAAGAATTTTAAGTAATTAATTAAACATTTTAGATTTAATTAAATATAAATTCTTAAATATTACATCATAATTATTCAATATTTAATTAAACATCTATATAATCATTTACATTACATTTAAATCCTATATATATATGTATGTATGTATGTATGTATGTATGTATGTATGTATATTCTATTTATTTATTTGCAAAAAAAGACTTAATTTTTGAATAAAAGTATTTCTTTTGCCAAATAAGAAATATTATCTTAAATAAATCAATTGCGATATATCGATTAATTTTAAAAAAAAAATTGGAGAAGAAAAGTAATATTTTCATAAATTCAATATTTAAATTTCAAAAACGAATTTGCAATAAAAAAGCCAAATCAAATTTATATTTATAAATTTATTCCAATTAAATTTATTGAATTTATTTTACATTCAAATACTATCCTTCCTATATACACATATTATAATCTTAGGTAATTTGCTTTGATAATACCATTCGAAAATATTCTCATTCATCTTTATCGTCTCAAGATTTTTACATTCATTACATCGGTATATAATTAAATTTTGCCATGTTTACTTTGTTAAAAACATATTCATATCATATAGATATATATATCTTTCCTAAAGTAGTATTTACGTATCAATAAATTCTATCAAGTTTATTTTATACTTACGTACTAATTCTTACGTATTAATATCATATGAATAAAATTTATCCTACAGTATAATTAGCAATTTTAAAATTTTTATCATAAGTAATCCTAATCTAAATTATATGTTTTATCATTATCACATACCTCATTTTTAAATTTCAAATATAATTTCTGATATTATCATTTTAGAACACTTATTTGTATCAAATAGATTGGATATAATTTGTGAGTGTTTATGGATATTTATCCATGGAATTATAAAGGTATAATTTATTTTTGTTCTGCTTGAAAAGAATTATATGAATCTCGTGATTTGGCTATTTGCCCAGTTCAATTAACATTTTCTTTTCAATCCGGACAATTTTAGTGCCAAAACGGAAGGAATTCCCAACGAATGATAGAAAAGAGCGGTTGATATAATTGAGCATGCCAATTGTTTGACCTTTTGAACCTTTGACATTCATAGACGCATAAATATCCTCCATACGCACATATATAATTTATGCTATTCATATATATATATATAAAACAAAAATATGCATGCATGCAGGTGGGAAATTATGAAAATACGTGATTTAAAAGTTTATCGAAATATTTTTATTACTATTATTACATCATTATATAATGTATATTTGTTAAACTTTTCATTTATTTACCTTTTATTTCCTATCCATTTCAAATATATCTTTAATCATCTCTATCCCTTTCTCTCTCTCTCTCTTTTCTTTCTTTCTCCCTCTCTCTCTGTTTTTTTTTAATTTTTAATTTAATAAAAAAATAAATAAATGTTTGAAAGATTAATGTAATATTATTTTTATTATTAAAATTCCTTCTTCTACATAATATAAAAGAAAAATAAATATTTGAAGTATTTGATTGATATTAATAACAAAGATAAATAAAAAATAGATTAAGGTGAGGTGTATGTATAGAATTTGTTTTCCTCCCTTTCCCTCTCCTCCTTCCCCCTTTTCCTCTATTTTCAATGATGCAACAAAATTGATAAGAAAAATTTCTCAACGAAAGTATTATTTGTACATTTGAAATATAATATGATAGAAGATTATGATTATCAAAGTTAAAATGATAAAGAATTATAGTTTAATTTTTTTTTTATCTTTTGTCATTTCAATGAACATTTATTTATCAAAGGAAGAGAAAGAATTTTTTCCTTTTTTTTGCAATTTCAATGACATTTTATGGTTCATATATGCACTGTTGACATTAATATCTCAACGAATCAGGGCTCTCTTTGATCTTTTTCTCTTTCCCTCTTCCTCTCCCTCTCTCTCTCTCTCTGAATTTTTTCTCTTCCATTTCTATTTTATTCGATGAACTTTGATGATATTTGAAAAAGAAAAAGAAAAATTTTTATCGCATAAGGCATTTAAAATTTATTTTTAACTGCTTGAAATGTAAATAAATAAATAAATTAGAAATGAAATAATACATAGATGTATACATGTTTTATTTATTATTTACAATAACTTTTCATAGAATTGATATATTTCGAAATGGAAATGATTTAATCATATTGTTTAATCATATTGACTAATAAAATATTTCCTATTTAACACTTACCTATCGATAATTGCTATTTGTTAATATCATTGAATTTTTTTATATTATTTCAAACTTATCAATATAATTGTAAATCATCTTTTTATAAAAAACCCAATAAAATATATGAATATTTGAAATAAAAAAATGAAAATATCTTAAACATTTAATAAAATTAACAATCCGGAACTTTTTTTTGTTTTTCTCTCTCCTCTTTCTTTCATTCGTTCTCAAATTTCCCGAAAAATAAAAGTATGGAAAAATTGTTAAACTATTGGTAGTACTTTGATTTCTTCGTTTCAACAACGTCTTTTCTTTCTTTTTTTTTTTTTTTTGAAATTGATTATTGTCATCTTTTAGCGACTATTCAATGTGTCTTCTAAATTTTTTTATTTCTTAAAAAAAAGGTATTTTAGGATGTATTTTGATACTTTAATCATTTATAGGATGATAGAAATAGGAGCATTGAATGGAATGGCTATGTTAAATTAATCATTTCTTCAGTTTTAGTAAGTATTTTTAATTTTTAATCTTAATTGTTTATATTTGAGTAATCATCATTTACCATAATCTCGTAAATCATCGTTTACGATAATTTAATTTATTGTATTTTAACAAAATTAGTATTTATCATTTGATTAATTTTTATTTATAATTTTGAATTAATTAAAACCTAATATAATTTTCATATATATATATATATTATTATGTATAATATTTTTTTCTTAATATACTTATCATTTATAGTAGAAATAATAATAATAAGTCTTAGAATCATATTGATTCTTTTATAGATGTATGAAATGAAAATTTAAAATTTTCAAACGTTTTAAAAAGAAACAAAATGATTATTCCATTAAGGAATATAAAAA
The DNA here is from genome assembly GCA_024305405.1 of Dirofilaria immitis. Taxonomy (NCBI): domain Eukaryota; kingdom Metazoa; phylum Nematoda; class Chromadorea; order Rhabditida; family Onchocercidae; genus Dirofilaria; species Dirofilaria immitis. The sequence goes on from JAKNDB010000085.1 coordinate 1,605,344, forward strand.
TAAATATTGATAAATTGATATTGCCCAAAATTGTCAAAAAATAAAATAGAAAAACTTCAAAAAAAAATAGCTTTCCTTTTCGTTATTGGTTTTTCTACTTAAAAATTTTCGATTGTAATAAATAAATATCGACTAAAAATTGTCTGGTTAAAATGCTTTTACTTTGTTTAATTAGAAAAATTTTAAGTTAAATAATTCTTTTTTTATTATTTTCAGAAGAAGAGAATATTGTTAATCGATAGTAATAACGATAGTGATAAATAGCAATAGTTATGATAATAATGATAATGATACTAGTAACAGTATTAATAATAATAATTGATAATAATTTTGCTAAAAGTATCAAATCGCCTCATTTTTTCTTTTTTTAAACTTTTAGAAATGATTTTTTCTAAATAAAATGGAATTATAAGTAGGAAAAAAAAGGAAACGAAAAAAATTTTTAAATTAAGACTAAATTAAATAGTACCAAATTGAAGAATTTTTTTCAAACATTTTTTTAATGCAAATATTACGAATGATAATGGTAATAATTATTAATTAAAAATAATAATGATAAAAATAACAGTAATAATGATGTCAATAATATTAGTAATAGCAATAGTTATAATAATTAATGATAATAATAATATTAACAGTAATAATAATAATAATAATTTCCTAAGGGTAGTAAGTCGTATATTACTTTTTCTTTCACTTTTTTTTAAAAATTTTTTGGAAATAATTTCTGCTATTTGTTATTTTCCTAAGTAAACTATTTCGATTATAAATTCGACCGGTTATTACTGTACTCTATGGATTATTGATATACCAACAATAAGTATATAAATATTACAAGTATATAAATATTACGCCTGTATACTATTATCATTATTATTATTACATATCAAAGTAAACATATCAGATGTATGAGTTTTTTCTTTTTCGTTTTATCGGAATTGTTTGAAATAATCCATTTATTATTTACTATTATTATAAAAATTTGTTAAGCAAATGATTTCTTATTGTTATTAAAATTTTTATTATATTATAAAAATAAAATTTACTATTATTATTACTGGCAGAAATAGTCGAGAGCTTTTTTATATTTCTTGATTATAATTATAATTTGTATAATTGATTCATTATCATAATAAATATGCTCATTGATCAAATGATGACTAATTGCCACAATATATATATATATATATAATGATATGAAATTGTTTTATGTAATTGGTTAATTAATATTTTATTATCAAACTAAGGAAACTTAAAAGAGACATTAAAAATTATCGTAAGAAAAAAGCGATAAAATTCTTGTCGTCATTACTTTTGTTTATTAATTTTTAAATTTTCATTCGATTATACCAAGTTTTATTTCAGGTTTATTTCAATAAATATTTTCTTCTATCGAAACATTAATCCTATTACATACCTGTCTTCGTCTTCTTCCTTTCTTCATTTTTCCTTTTTTTTTGTCTTATAATTTTATCTCAATAATTTCATAATATTGTCAATATAGTTATGCAAATTTTTGTCATAAGTAAAAATAAATAATTATTTAGCTATTAAATTAATATAATTTAAAATTTTTTCATGAATATTTAAATAATGCTATTGGCATATTTATTTAAATGTCTATTTATTTATTGTTTAATTATATGTATTTATTAATGAAATATAAATGAAGAAAACAAATAATACTAAATTTAAGTTATAAAGATTATTTTTATTTTATTTTAAGCTTAATTATAAATATTTGTGGCGAAATATGAATATCATTTCATATTATTATTCCAAATTCTCCCAACTTATCACATAATATATTGGATTTTATTATATTTCTCTAATGATAAACATAAACATATCCCAGAGCTAGTTCTCTTATATTAACAATAATGCTAATACTAAAAGTTGATAGTCAATAAAAACAATGATATAACATTAACAAAATGACAATATCAAATTTTGTAAGCAATAGTAGAAAAAAAAGTAAAGAAAAAGAATGAATAATTTTATTAAACATTCTTGGAATGGATATAAAAAAAAAAATTATCATCAACAAAACTTTTTGTATCTTTCAATCATTTAAAAGATTTTGCTTTTTTGTTTTAAATTTTTTGAAATATTATGATATGAAATTCATGTGAAATTAAACTACAAATTTCTTTTTTTTTGTTTCTTTGATTATCTTTCATCATCCTCATTTAAATTACTTCACATTTTCTTCATTTTTTTTTCGATATTTACAAATTAAATTCCGTTAATTCTTTTTTTTTATTATCTATAAATTATCAATTCACTTTTTTTGTCTTACCTCATTCTATTCCTCATCTTTGGAAAGGAGCAAAAAATGAGGAGAAAACGAAAGAAGGCGAGAAAATTTTTATCATTACATTCTTGTCCTTTTCTTTTTATCTTATCATTTATTAAACCAAGCGAAAGCAATAATTTTCATTTTAAAACTTCTTCATCACCTAATTATCATTCATCATTCAAAAAGATGAAAATGAAAATTGAAAAAAAAGCTAAAAATAAATATTAATATGGAAATTATAAAGACATTTTAATTTGATATTATTCTATGTAATTCGAATGATAAAATGGGAAAAAAAGTCCGAAAAATTTATTTTTTGAAATTTGACAAATTTTTAAATATTTATTGGAAATGATTATTTATTTATTGGAAATGATTATTTATCTATTGGAAATGACTATTTATCTATTGGAAATGATTATTTATTATTTATTGGAAATGATTATTTAAAAAGTATATATATTTGTTTTAAATATATTTTAAATATATTTGTATATTTGTTTTTGTCATTTTTATTATTTTTTTTATTCAAATTATTGAATAAAGTAATTATTTAATAAAATTTGATAAATTTTCCCAATATGAAAAACGATAGTAATAATAATAAAAGTATTAAAATATATTTATAATAATAAAAATATATTATAATAAATTATTTTTACTATAATATCAATTTCAAATTTATAATTAATTCACTTCACTATGATATGATTAATTTCATTTTATTCCTCAATTATCTTCCTTAATTTAATTTCTAATAAGAATTTTCCTTTTTTTTTTGTTTTTTTATTTATTTTATAATAATCTTTGTTGTCCTAATTTTGATAATTTTTTAATAGTGATCAATTTATGAAGAAAAATTTGAATTGTTTATTAATCGTTATTAACTAAGCTCGATCTATTTAATTAAGCTATCTAGTGGATGAATAATACTGAATGATTCGAATTGATCAATTGTAATCATTGCTTAATTAATTGATAAGATTACATTTTTAATTCATCTTATTTGAAACATTCGGTACAATATTGATTTTTGTCATATTAAACTGTAACAATATTTTTACATATACTTTGAATTTTTTCGTTTTTTTTTCACGTAATACAATAATCATTGATCACTTCTGACACCTAAATTTTTATTTCAACGAACACAATAATCATTGTTGACTCCTAATGTTTTCATTATGAATTTAATAACAATAGAATAGGTGTAGTTGAATTTTATTAATTACATATTATCATATTCATTTTATAATCATTTTTATAATGATTTCCAATTTTTATATCATTTTCTTTAGCTAACTTTAAGCACAGAAATGAATCCATTTATTGTTTATTTTTTCTTAGTTATTCATTTTACAAAGATTTCTCGTTTTTTCTTTTTTTTGTTTGTTTATATAAAAAATTAACTTCCTCAAAAGTTCAAAATTTTCAAGTGGTAAAAATTTCAAGCATATATTTTTTTAAATTAAATAATACTAATACCATTTCAGAAAAATGTATATTTATTTATTTATTTTATTTTATTTATTGAAATTTTACTCATCGTATAAAATTTTCATATTTATTATTACATCATTCATATTTATTATTATAGTAAACAAAGAGCAAAACAAATTTATCCGTTCATTGATCACTTCATTAGCAAATTTGTCAAAGTTATTATTATTGTTATTATTACTATTATTATTACGTCAACGTGTGATCATATTTCCATTAACTTTTCAAACTTTTTCTCATCCATTTCGAATATAACTTTGATTGCTCTTTTTTCTCGAATTTTTAATTTAAAAAGGATTAATCAATAAATTAATAAATCTGATTTCTTTTTCCCATCATTATTTCTTGTATTTTAATTCGCCTTATCATTAATAGATTATAATTATTTTACTTTTAATATAATTAGTGATATATGATTTTAATTGATAGTAATTTCAGCGCTAAAATGTTTATAATTTAATGCTAGGATAAATTATTGATGATTTTAATGACAGTCATAGTTCGAGAAGATAATAGCAATTAATAGTCATGTTTATAATTTAATAATCATAATACAAAAATTATAATTTTAATCATGATTAATGAAGATATATATGATAATAATAATAATAGTAGATAGTATGTTCGTGATTTGATAGTAATATGAATTATAATTTTAAAATCGTAGATTAATAATAGCTACGATGATAATAATGATGAAAAATGATAATGATAATTTGATAATAACATAAATTATAATACAATAAAGAAATTTAATGATAACTGGTGATAACTATGATTAATAACAAAATTATGACTAAGGGAGATGATGATAACAATTGATAATGATAATGAATAATGATCATTCGTAATTTAATAGAATTATGATAAAAAAATCATAATTTTTGATGACAAACTAATGATAATTATAATTGATAAAGATAATAATAATGATAGTGATGATAATAATTAAATAATGAAGAGATAATTAATCAAATGCAGTAGATCAATAATGGTTAAGATCAGAATACATACTGATTGGTATGCATATGCACCGATTAAGATAACACTGGTATGTATGTGACCATAAATGTATCGCACATTTTATCTTATCAGATTGTTTAATATATATGCGTATATATGTGTGTTTATTTTTTGTTTGTCTCATTATATGTTTGTGTATACGTTTATTTGTATGTATGTGTATGTGTATGTGTGTGTGTGTGTGTGTGTGTGTGTGTGTGTGTATGTGTGGTGTATTAATTTTCCTACTAAAAATATATAATTGTGCATAATATTAGTTGAGTTGAGCAGTTACAATAGTTGCATGACCTTTACCTGAAAGATAGATATATCACATCTATGAGATATATCATATGAAATTTGATAAGTATACTATTAATTTATTTCATTTTAATTTGTAATTTTTCATTTTCCATTTTTTTTTATTTTTACTTTTCCTTAAAACAAAAGTATTTGTTTAGTTTTTCATTTGAAAATATCACTGCTTGCAATTTTGATATTATTATTCAATTGAATTATTACAAATATTGATGAAATTTTTAGAAACTTTACAGCTAACTTTTAAATGTTTCAAATTCTGAATTTTTTTTTCGATTTTTTGCTCATTTTTGGAGTAATCAAAAAATATTATTCGACAAAAGATAAGATAAATTTTCCTCCTATTTCATATCGATACTCAAAAGTATTTCCAAAGCAAACGTGTAACTATCAAAAGATTTATATCGAGAAATGATACGTATTAGACTATATTTCAATACATATATATAAAGAAATAATTAACTTTAAAAGATTATAGTTTAAAAACTTGGAAAAAGTTTACTTTATTTGATAAATTTATTAGAAAAAGATATATTATGGACTACTCGCTGCCAATACCAAAGCTAACTACTCCCCTCACTACGATAAGTGGGATTACTGTAGAATACAGTAATCAGTTCCTTCATCAAATTATACAGTAGGTCGAATTACTGTAGAATCTAGTAATTATATCTTACACCCAATAAAAATGCCAATATCATTTCCTTTTTTTGTTGTTGTTTTGTTTGGAATCCTTCAATTCATTTTGCCATCGGATGCTATGCTATTATAGAGTCTTTAAATTTTATTTTTAAAAAAATTCTTTTCATGAAAAGTATTTCTTATTTGGGTTGAAAAGAATTATTTTCTTCCACGAAATAGACATTAATTTTGTTGAATTCTCGACAAATGCATAAAATATCCGCTCACTTAAAGTTGCAAATACTTAGAACTAAATGTGATAATTAAAATTAAAAAAAAATATTTTAGCATTATTATAATTTTTGGCAATATAATTGTACAAATCAAGTTCGAAATATTAAAACATCCATTAAATTTTTTTAATTAGAATTTACGCTCCATTGGATCTCTCCTAATTAATTATAAACAAAAAAATGAGGAAATTAATTAAGAGCAATTATCATCTGATTAATTAGGAATGATTAAAAACTTTTTTTTCACTCTATCGATATTCACATTTAAGAATTATTCGTTGATAACGTATATTTGTGATGTGATAAAAATTTATTAATTAAAAATTAGAATCACTTTTCGGAAAATAAATAATTAATTAGAAATTGAATCTTTCATTTCGTTTAATACTTTATTTTCTTTTTTTCGTTCTTTAAAAATCATCCATATTCCACTTATAAACTATTATAATAATTAATATTTGTTTACATTAAACTTAATTAATATTTTTTATATCAAAAAAAACACACATTAAAGCAATATCTCATCTTATCTTTTTATAAGTAACAAATTAATTGTTTAACAAAAACAAAATATGCATATAAATATATCAAAAAAAAAATTTTTTTTTTATAATATTCATTCCCTTACTAATACAGCAACAAAATTATAATTCTCTACAAATATTTTAATAACAATATTTGTTGGATTTAGTAATACTTTATCAATTTATTATTATTATTATTATTATTATTATTATTATTATTATTATTATTGAAAATTTCATCTGGCAAAGCGGATATGAAAGATCCAGTTTTTAATTAATGGATTTTGTAATATAATCTAGAAAAAAAAATGCATTATTACCGAATAATTTGAAAGTACAAATATATCATTACCTATCATATATCATTAACTATCAAACTTTTGAGTTTGTATTCATTATTTCTTATTAAAAATACATAATTTCTTTTTTATTCTTTTTGTTATTTATTATTTATTACCGATAATAATTACATTCAATTAATTTCACTTTCGTTATTCCTTATTTTTTTCACTCAGATTGATTAAATATAATCGGAAAATAAAAATAAAAAATGTTGCTAAAAAGCTTAATAAAAATTTCTTTTTTTTCGATAAAAGATATTTTAGCATTATCATTATTAGCATCGAGAATATTAATATAATTGAATTACCAAAAACAAACGATAATGCTAAAATATCCTTTTAAATTTTAATTACCATTTCTGTTCCTAAACATTGCAACTTTAAATGAGCAAATATTTTATGCATTTGTTGAGAAATTCAACAAAATTAATGTTTTATGTCGTGGAAGAAAATAATTCTTTTCAACCCAAATAAGAAATACTTTTCATGAAAAGAACTTCTTTTTTTGAATAAAAAATTTTAAAGACTATAATAGCATTCAATTGATAGATATACAAAATGAATTGAAGGATTTCAAACAAAACAAAAAAAAAAAATTAATATTGGCATTTTTATTAGGAACAAAATCTAATTATTGTAGGCTACAGTAATCTGACTTACAATGCAAATATTATTTTTCTGATAAATTTATCAAATAGGATGAAGTTTTCTCAAATTTCCAAACTATTATATTTTAATGTTATCAGTCATCTTTTTAACTTAAATACAATCTCGAAGCATTTCTCGATATGATCCCATGAAGAGCTATATCATTTGTTTTGAGAATGCTTTCGAATAGCGATGCAAAAAGGAGAAAAATTTTTCGTATTTTTGCCGAATAATACATTTTTGTTTGCTACGAAAGCGATCGGAAATGTAAATTCGAGAAAAGTTCAAAATTTGAAATTTTCAAAAAGTCAGTCCGAAAATTTCCTGAAAATTTTATAAAAATTTCTGATATTTGTATCAGTTCAATTGAAAAATAACATTAAAATTGCAAACAGTGATATTTTCATTAGATTAAATGAAATATTTTCTTTCAGCAAAAAAAAATGAATAGAATAAAAATTCATAAATTGAATTAAAATAACTTGTAGAAAAATTGGAATCCAAAGATGCAACATATTAATGTATTAAAATAAAACAATTATAATTAATTATAATAGATATAGTATCTTATCAATAATCAATTAACATTATGTATGATATGTGAAAGTTATAATCGTTATCTCATTGTAATAAAAAAAAAAATTGATGGATTGCATCAATATCTTTTCATCAAGTATCATTTTTAAATTTTCATATGATATATATTATCGATTAAATGATAATGATTGAATTGATTTGATTTAATCAAATATGAATTATTTTAAATTATATATCTTACTGTTTAAGTAAAAATTTTCAATTTATTTAAAATATTTCATATTATTTACTAAAATAAAAAATCAAAAACATTTGCAACTGTTATCGATAATTTTTTCATAATTTTTTTTTCTAAAAAGTTTTTCATAACTGAAACATTCAGCGATATATTTTTGATATTTCTTGTTGACGAAAAAAAAATTTAGCATTATGTTTGATCGTTTGTCGAATAGAAAAGAAATTTCGTATCATTTATGATAAAACTATTCTTCCTTTCAATTTCATTTCATTCATTCATTTCTTCATTTCTTCAATTTCATTCCATTTATTCATTTTCATTCCTTCATTCATTCATTTCTTCAATTTCATTCCTTCATTCATTCACTTATTTCTTCATTTTCATTCTTCCATTCATTCATTCATTTCTTCAGTTTCATTCCTTCATCCATTCCTTATTTCTTTAATTTCATTCCATTCATTCATTCCTTTATTCATTCAATTTCATTCCTTCATTTATTTATTTATTTATTTATTCCTTTCTTATTCGTTATTTGCTTCATAATTTTTTTCTGTCATACATGCCATATTTCTTACTGAAAATACAATGTAAGAAGGTATCATATTCTTTGATCTTTTTAAAGTTTAAACTTTCAATCACATTCAATCATCCATTTATTCATTCTTTTTTATTTCTCATTTCTATCTTTTTTTTTATTTAAATAATTTTACATTAAAAAAGAAAGAAGAAAAATTTATGTTTATAAAAGAAGCATTTGCTTCACTTTTTCATCTTTTTATTTTATTCTTTTCATTTAAAATTTTCTTTTTTTTTTTTTTTGCTTCCATTTGATTTTGATATTTATATTACATTATGTAAAATGAATATGAACCATTTATCCTTCCTTCCCTTAGTCGTTCTTTTTTTCTTCTTCTTCTTCTTCTTCTTCTTCCTCTTCTCTTCTCTCAATGAAAAAGAAATATTGCTAATTAATTTGAGAAATTTATGTATTATTGACATTATTGTTATTAAATTTATTCATCATTATCATTATTATCATTATCATCATTGTTGTTATTATTATTATCACTATTATTATTATCTTATTATTATTATTATCTTATTAGATGTGCGGATAGCTTGTGATATAGGTTAGATGTGTAAAAAGAAAATTAACAAATTTTGTAAGAGAAACTATTCATTTTATCGAATGACCTAAACCGCCGAAATGTTTGTGATAAGAATGGAAATGAGAGACCGGAAATGAGGGTAAGAATTGAAGAAATTAAAAAGTCCGATTAGAAAAGTTAGAAATAAAATGAGGAGAAGAACAAGAGAAGGAAAGAATTGTCATTCGCAACATTTATCAAACTTTTTCGAAACATTTATCTTGACAACCTTTGAACTCGTATTATATTGATAAAATTTAATGTTCGTTTATTATTTGTTTCCTTCTTTCGTGATCATAAAATTGTGAATATCATATATATATATATATATATATATATATATATGGAATATCATATATATTGTGAATATCATATATATCATATATATATTATATATAAATTGTGAATATCATATATATATATATATGTGTATACATATTTTGTTTGTATATCATATAATAAAATAGTAATACAAATTATTAATTTATTCAGTAAAGCAATTAATATTTGATTATATGTTTTTTTTCATTTACTTACAATTTTGACATAATCACTTGTGAACTTTACAATTTAATTAAAATATATTAAATAGAATTCGTTATATATAATTTTGCTAATTTAATAATTTATTTTAATAGAAAAATTAAGATATATTAAGATAAAAAATTCTAATATTTTTGGATAATTTTCTTTTTTTTAGATCAACGACGGGAAATAAAATTATTATTTTACAATCAGTGAAGAAATTGAGCAAAAGAAACCAATAATTTACAACAATACTTATATGTTTTATTTATTCAACTATTATTTACGAAAAATTTTTGATTATTATCTGATTGTATTTCAACTATTATCATTATAGTATCATATAACGATACTGTCATATACATATTAATCTATCATTATTGATAATGATATCTGATGGAATTATAATGATTGCTAATAATAGCACAAATGATAATTGTAATCAAAGTGCTACGGAGAATATTTCTCCTATTCATGAAATAACTGAAAATAATGAATATTCTTCAATTAAAACAACAACAACAACGATGAAATCAGAAATATCAACTGAAAATATTAATGAAACAAATGATGAAAAAAACGAAAATGAAGCTAATATGACAGAGATTGATGAAAAATGTTTATTAGGTAAGTAAAATTTTTTTCAATTTAAATGAAAAATATCCTTTTTTAATTTACGATATATTCATATTTCAGATAATTTAATTGCCATATTATTAATAAAAGTTTAATATCATATATATATGTAAAATAATATGAAAGAAGTCTATGAAGGATGTATGCTAATTAAGTGAATAATTTTCTTTTTCAATTTCTGATATATTCATATTTCATTTAAATTAATTTCCATATTATTAAAATGAAAATAAAATACATAATGTTCATATATATATATATGTATATATATATATATATATATATATTTCATATATATATATATGTATATGAAATATTTTATTTTTAATACATTAAATATTATATGTATAAAATGGTATATATAAATTATTTATAAACGAGAAAAGAAAAAACATTTAGTTCGACATCTTTTTATCGTATCGTATATACAAGGCAAAAAAAAGTTCTAAAATTATCAAATATTTATTGCTTAAATGCAAAACAAAAGAATATTATAATTTTTTTTCTAAATTATATAAAAATAATTTTAATTTAAAAGAAAAAAAGTTAATAAATGCATGATAATGCAATATATCTTCTTTTTTCTCTCTCCCTCTCTCTTTTGATTTTATTTTAAAATTTGGCATTCATTTTATTGTAAAAATTTTCAACACTACGATTTACTACTATTATATGAAAATTTTTCATATCATTCATCACTTTTTTTTCTTTTTAATTTCAAAAAAAAAAGGAAAAGATATTTTATATGAAAATTTTCATTTACAAAATAAAAATTTTAAATATTTAAAAATGAAGAAATTATTAAAAAAAAAAAGTTTTATTCCATATTTCATAACAAGTACTTTGAAATTTGGAAAAGGTTTTTTGTAATGTATTTAAAAAAAAAAAAATAAAATAAAATTGTCTGATGTTAAACATGAATGTTGAATGTTAATGGATTTTTGTGAACTTAATTGAAATATTTCTTCAACTGGTAAACTATTAATTTTTATTCAAAATATTTATTAATTATTTATCAATCCTTATTAGCAACAATAATAATGATAATAGTAGTAATAATAATAATAATAATAGTACCAAATACTTATTTTATAATATATTTTTAGATGTATTTTCAACGGAATTAATCAAAGGTCCACCACCAGCCTATTCATTAACTAGTCCATGTTTACCACCATATAGCCTAGAAGGACAAGATTGGCCACCTGAATCACCATCATATTTCGATGGCTATCCACCGTATCCAGCTGGTCTGTATTTTATTTTTGTTTTTTTTTTTTTTACATTGTAAGAATAATATTTGAAATGGAAGATTTGTTCTCATATTTTTCACCTTACATTTTAAATGATTTTATAAAATGAATTAGAAAAAATTATAATATTTCATTGAAACTAACATATATTATTATAATTTATAGATATATTTATATGATCTAAATCATAAGAATTAGAAAAATAATTCGATTCATTAATAAATTTCAATTGTTTACTTTTTCAATAATAACTAAACATTGAAGATGTTTTAGTAGGTTAATGTAATGAAATAGATTTAAATGTAATTCAAATTGTTTATAAATTTTAAAAGAATGATAGACTAACCTTTGACCCTTGATACCTTGATACTACAATATCGTTTATAAAAGGTAATATTTTTTTTAAAGCAAAACTATGCTTTAAAATTACTTTCATTTACATAATATACATCGTTGTTAGAATTGAAATTTCATTATTGAAATTCAAAATAATAAATAGTAAATAATTAAAGGTGCACCATTACTCAAAGTAGCGTATCCGAAAGATATTCCTGGTCCAACATATGCTTGTCCCGAATGTGATGGAAGATTTTTGGTAAGTTAATTTTTGCAGCAAAAATTTATCATTTTATCTTATTTTATTATTTGATCTTATAATTTCTTGAATTAATTTATTACTATGACTAATTGAATTTATTCAATTTATCAATAATAACTGATAATATTTGTATTATTTTCAATCTTGAATCGTATAAATCGATCGATAAGCAATTGAATTCATTTTTTTTTCGCACCATTTTTTTTCAAATGATGCATTCGAAATGAATTAAAATTACTGATCAAAATACTCAATTGATCAATTCTGTGTCATTTTAAATTTAAAAAGAAACCTCTATATTTCGTATCCCGTCATTTCTCATCATTTTCACATGATTCTACGCTTACTCATCATCAATATTTATTATTGAATATAAATTTTGAAAGATATTAAAAAAATGGTAAAAAGAATTTAAATAAATATAAAAGCAAACGAAAACTGTAAATTATATATATTTTTTTTCCAGTATTATCGACCTGCTGGTATAGTACAATGTCCATTTTGTCATACTGCAATTTCCATTGGTCGTTATGTATGTTTTTTTTATTAATTTATTCCACGATATTTAAGATATTTATAAAAATAAAAAAAAAGAAAAAATTTCATAAATTTTTATTTAAAATATTTAAATTGAAAAATAGAAATATAATAATATTTAAATGATTTTCTTAAAATTATAAAAATATTTGAAAAAAATTTTTTTTATTTGAATTATTTTATTACACACATATACATATATTTATTTCGTTCTTTTTAACAGATACGAATACGAGCATATTCATTTATCATATTTGGTTTACTACTTTTAATTGTTAGTTTAACTTTTGGTTTGGGAACAAAAATGTTTGGCACATGTTCGATGAGTTATTTTATTGCTTGTTAGTTTTTTTTCTTTCTTTTTTTTCTCTTTCTCTCTCTTTCTCTCTCTCTCTCTCTCTCTGTTGTTATAATTTAAATTTATATAAATTGTAATTATAAATTGTTAATTAATTGACCCTATAATACATATATTCATAATAATTAATTAATTAATTGCACAATACATATATCTATAATAATTTGTAATTATAGATATATTATATACTTAATTAAGCAGATATTATCTTGATTAATTATTTGAAATATTTATTTAGCATATGAATATTTTAATAAATGATGAAATAATTTTGATTAAATTATTCATCCTAATAATAATATTTGAATATATCTTATAATTTTAAAATTTAATTAAATTATACTTATTCTTATTAAATTTTTTGTTTCTGATCTCAACAAAATAATATTAATTCAATTTTTTAACTAACTATTATAATATATCAAATTTGTGAATAGAAGTAATAATAATAATAATAATAATAATAATAATAATAATAATAATAATAATAATAATAATAATAATAATAATAATAATAATAATAATAATAGTAATAATAATAATGATAGTAATAACAACAATAAATAATAATTCAATTATTAGAATTTTTTAATTTAAGGTAAGAAATATTAATTTAAAACTTTATCAATGATACGGAATTGATAAATAATCATTTCATTTAATCATTGTGTTTTATTTGCAGTTACAATAGCAGCAATATCCGGTCTAATCTTAGTATTTCGTGCATTGCATTTGTGTTTTCGTTATCGTGAAACGGAACGAATCGAATTTTTCTGAAACGAAGAAATAAAAAAGGAAGCCAAAAATCGAAAATTAGAAATGAAATATTTTTCACAAAAAAATAGTCTAATATAATTTGACAATAAATCAATAATAAAATATATTTATCATAAACAAAAAAGATAAATGAACGATATGTTTTTGATAACAATTTAAAAAAAGGAAAGAAAGAAAGGGAAAAAAAGCTTACTGGATAAGATTTTTCCTAATTAATCACCATTTGTATATTATCAATTATCAATTTATTATTATTATTACTATTATTTACTATTTATTTATTTATTTATTTTTCTTTAGATATTGGAAATAATAAAAAGCAACGTGAATATTAGTTAAAATTTGCAAATTTTAATTATTTATCAAAAATTTTCATTATTATTCATCAATATGTGTATGTATATATATATACAAACTTTTTTTTTTTAAACTTTTAATCCTTTGATAATTTTCAGAAGGAAATTTTCAGGAATGTTTGTTTTTATTTTTTTTTCATTTCTTTCTTTGTCTCTCTCTCCCTTTCTTTATGCTTCATTTTGAAAAATTTTATTTACAATCGATAAACTTTGAGTATTTCAAATGCGATACAGTCATTCTGATGATAATAATAATGATGATGATGATGATGATGATGATGATGATGATGATGATGATAGTCAATTATTCTTTTAAAAAAACGATCTCCATGTTGAAAATTAAACAGTTTGATTTAATTAATTTTCATCTCAAATTTAATGACATATGATCATTTCTAATATTTTGTTAAAATTAAAATATAATTTTCAAAATTGATTATCATCAAAGAATAATAATTATCAAAAGTTGAATAAAAATTGATTAAAAATGTTGATAAAAATGCTGAAAATTTTTGCACTATTTTTGCTCAACTTTTTCCTTTTCCTAATTGTATATATATATATAAAAAAAGAAAAAAAAGAATTTACTTATTATCTGTGCCTCGAAATATTTTACAATGTTTTATTTATTTATTTATTTATTTATTCTTTGTTTTTTTATTTCAATGTATAATATAATTTTTTTATCATTCTCGAATTACTACAATTATTCATATTTCTTTTATAAAATAATATTTATATTATTGAGCGGAAAATATAAATAAAATATTTCTTTTATAAAATAATATTTATATTATTGAGCAGAAAAATATAAATAAAATATTTCTTTTATAAAATAATATTTATATTATTGAGCAACATAAATAAAAAGACATAAATAAAAGAAAACGATTTTAAGAAAATGAAATAATATGAATAATTGTATAATTGAAATGATTTTTGCCTTTTTTTTTTTTAAATATATATTATGATACAATCAGAAATGTGTTAGCTTTTGCTTTTATTTACAGTATGCACTTTATTACAGTATGCTGTAATAATTTCTTCCAATGATAATTAATAAATGAAGCGATAATTATTGAAAGTTTTACATCAAATATTTGACGCTTCAGCCAATTGATGATTGATAATTTTGGCTAAAATTTTCACATTGAAATTTCAAATCATTCACTTTAAATTTATTGCATAAATATAAATATTAATAATTGAGAAGAAATTTATTTGAAATGTAATATTTTTTGATTGGAAGAAATAAAACGAAGATGAATTATGAAAAAATTATATTCAAAAGAAAAATAAAAACAAAATAAAGTCGAAATTTATTGTAACACTGTGAAAATAAATAAAAGAAAAGCAAAAACTGGAATTGGTAAAAATAAAAACAAAACGAAATTCTAAAATATTTCTTAAAAATAATATCAAATAAAATTAGAACTCATTTATTTATGAATAATTCCCACTGAAATAATAATGAATGATAAAAATGATTAGAAGAAATAAATTATCATGATAATTTGATGTGTTTATCCATGAAAAAAAATAGGATATCCATGTAAAATATTATTAATGATAAAATAAAATTATCAGTAAAATTTGGAAATTTGCTTAACAAAAGCGGAAAATTCTATTAACGAAAGTTAATGAAGTGATTATTTTTTTCTTCAGAGAAATTTTATCTCAATAAAATTATTTTTGATAAATATATGTGAAGGAATTAATTGATAATAGATTATTTCTGATTAATTATTTGATAATAGATTATTTCTGATTAAATTTTATCAATATTAATTAAAGTTAGCCTTTGCTCTTTTTTATTCTAATATTAATGATAAATGAAAATTTCAAATTTCATTTATTATTTATTATCTCTTCCGATCAATGATGTAACAGTTTGATTATATATATTGATGATAACACATTAAACCACGATGTCAGATTGTTTCTCAGTTATTTCTTTCGCTCAAATATATTCGCCATTTTATGGCAATTATAGTATCAAATACTGTAATAATTAGTATAATTATTTGCCCAATTATACTCGTAGTTTGTTGTGATACTGAAAAATTGATAGAAATGATAATATGATTACAGTCGATGTCGAAATATTGAAATGAATGATAATATTGATTATAAATGCATGCCAGTAAATTGATAGAAATGATAATATTAGTTATAAAAATGAAAAAAAAAAAACGAAAATGTCTAATCAATGAATTGATGTTCATTTATTATTTATTTTTTTAATTACATACATTTATTTATTAATATTATTGTCAACATTTATTTATTTATTAATATTATTATCAACATTCATTTGTTTATTATTCATTTATTATTATTATATCTTAAGATGATATTACGATGATATTATTTTGAGGATTACGGTGGCATCATTTTAAAGATTACAGTAATATTGCATGAAGAACTACGGTGACTATTTCAACCAGCTCTTTTTTCATCTCTCAGGGTTAAGATTTGCTGATTAAATAAATAGAAGAAAAATAGTAAAGTTTAAAAAATCTCTTTTCCTAATTTTTAAAAGAATTTTTTCTTTAGAGAATATTATCGGATTATGGTGATATTATTCCAAGAATTATGGTGATAAGGAATGAAATAATATAATTATATTTTTATCAAGAATTATCATCGAGATTAATTAATTACAACTTGGTACCTGTTTCAATTCCTTTAAATCATTCCACATACATCGATAAAATATTTAAAATTATTAAAATAGTAGCAATTGTCTGTAAATTTTTATTTTTATTTTTAAAATAAAAATATTATTCAATTGAAAAGATTTCAAAGAAATGAAATAATTAATTTTTATAATTGATTTTAATTTATAATTAAAGCAATGCAATTATCGGAATTTCATATTTGAAATCGAAATAATCGTTAATTCGAAAATATATATACATATGAAATGTTAATTGTTAAGATAAAATATATATATGTATACGATAAAACAACCAATGATGATAATATACATTGATAGTGATAAATGGCCAAATAAAAATGCATTTTTCAGTGATACATGATGTGATTGCTAGAATACCACTAGCTAATATAACAATACCACTAATATATTGTATCATGATATGCTTATCATGAGGTGATAATGCCATACTACCAATGATTATTGTCCCAAAAGGACAAAAAATATTGCAATTATTATCAGTAAATACTTAAAAAGAATGGTGTATTAGAATTATGTATCATTATTAATCTATTAATCATCGTTTCATAAATAATAAATTATATAATCTATTGAAATAATTTAAATGTGATAAATTGATCAAAATTATTGATCAAAACAAATGAAAAATAACAAAAAAAATTGATTAATTCAGCAATCAATTATTAAATCATTTTCTTTTAAAAGAATTATAAAATTTCATTAGCTAAAGATTATATATCTTTTAATGTAATTATCGTTAAAAGAAAATAATTTTATTGCTCTTAATAAGAAAATGATAACTATAATCATAATGATAAGAGTCGGAAAATTTTTCGAATTAAAAAAGATATCATATTTATTCTCTTAACTTTTTCAATTTCTAAATTTAATAGGAGCTTAATAATTTGAAATCCAAAATAACAGTGATAAAATAAGCTATAAAAATAATTCATATTATCAGCAAACTCTCCCTAGCAATGATAATCAGGAAGTTTTAGATGAAAATGCACATCATATACATTCTTTTAATTTTCAACTTAATTTCAAAATGAAACAATAAGAATTTTGTTAACCTGAATTTGAAATAATCCTAATCAGATATGCTTCATGTTATCAATAAACAGTAATAATTTTAATAATCAGAATCTGAAATAATCCTAATCATATATGCTTCATGTTATCAGTTAAATAAAAACTTTGAAGTTTCACAGATTTATTTTTAATAATTTGTAGATTGAAATTAGATAAAAACTTCCCTATTCCCGTCATATCTGAGCTTATTTTTCAGGTTTAAAAAAATCTTTTTTCATATATTTTTTATTTTTACTTTTTTTTTAATTTGCATATTTGAGTTTGCATTTTTTATATTTTATCTCTTTCATATTCAATCGATAATTATAAATTAAATTTAATCATTGATTATCATTATATGCTGAATTTATAAATTAAATTTAATCATTAATTATCATTATGTGCTAAATTTATAAATTAAATTTATAATCAAATTTAATTTTTCATATGCATTTTTAAACTTTTCTTTTTTGCAAAGATATCAATTATGCATTGGTCAAAGGATTATATTAATTTAATATAAAATATAAAAATTAAAATATGCGAAAATTAAAATAAAAAATTTCATACCTTTACAGGACAACAACAACATTTTTCAGCATTCATTTTCAATTATCCAACAGTTAATTTTTGTTAATTCTAAAAAAAAATAAATGAGATTTTTTTTTGGCATTTTGTAATCTCGAGATTAAATGATAAGTTAAATAAATTGATGCCATTATTACTATCAATATTATTATCAATATTATTATCAATATTATTATTATTATTATTATTATTATTATTATTATTATTATTATTATTATTATTATTATTACTACTATTATTATTATTACTATTATTATTATTACTATTAGCAATTTAACTCGGTTCAAAGAATTACATTAATTTAGCATCTAATTTATAAATTATAAATAATAATAATATTAGTAATATGTTTACAAAAAAATAAGCATATATAAATAATTAATTTAGCATAGAATTTAAACAATAAAATAAATAAACAATCAATAAATAGACAATAATAAATATATAGAATTTAAATAATAAAGTAAATAAATAATAAATAAATATATAAATAACAATAATAATTAAAATGCCACCGATTTAATTTAATTATAATTCATTTTAATTATTTGTAATTTATTTTAGTTGTTTAATTTCTTTTTTTTTCATTTCATTAACTTTTCCAAGAAATTTTAATATGCTTATTTTCTTTATAAATAATTATATTTTATCAAATATAATTATTTATATTAATTCACCATACTAATAATAATTTGTGCATAATTTCCTTTTAAATTACTAATTCCAATTATTCAATTCATATTAGCATTAGGCATGATATGTTAAATAATATTAGCATAGTTTAGTTAATTTAATTCCGATTTTATATTTTCGATACTAAATTTCCATTTAATTTCATATTTTATAATAGAATTTAATCAAAAATATTTTAATTAAAATTTTTTATTTTACAATGAATTAATCATTTGCATATTTTCATTTTATTATAAATCATTTTTTCAAGTCAACTATGCTAAAATTTGTAAAATTTTTTGCCATATTTATATTATTTTAAATTGTAAATTATCCGTTATCAATTATTAAATTATAGATAGATTATATATTCTATCTAGATAGATCATTATATATTCTAACTATCTACAGTAATGATAAGAGAAAACTAATTATTATCATGATATTTTAGAGATGATAATTAAGCAATGATGAAAATTGCAAAAGTAATAATTCCAGAAATTCCAAAGATATCGTCAAAATTTAATATCAAAGCAGAAATCATGCATTGATAATTTGATAACACATTCCAAAAAGCATGTTAATTTTGATCAATACATACCGATAAGCTATATGAAAGATTTAAATAACTCAGATCAAATCTTTTATCATATATTTCAACCAGAAAGATTTATAAATATTCTGAATTTTAATGATGGAAACATGAATCGTCATAAGTGAAAGATCAAAAATCAATTGATAAGTTTTGATAAAATTCCATGCAAATGTTAGGATCATCATACTAAATCTTTTATCTGAAATTAAAGAAAAATTAATCATACCGTATGAAGAAAGATATAAAAATAACAATGACAAAAATTATGCATATCATATCAATAAATACATTGATAAACGATCCAAAAATCAATCGATAAATTATTTATTAAAGAAAATTTTAATCGAGAAAAAAATCAATAAACTATTTAAGAATCAATTGAAAGAAAAGAATCAATAAAACTATTTAAAAATTCACTGATAAGAAGGAAAAAAATTGACAAACTCTTTAAGAATTAATTGCTTAAAAATTAATTGATAAAATTTTTCTTTAAATTTTAAATAAAAATATTTTACGATAAAATAAAAAAGTTTTTCGGAATTTTCCAATAAAGCATTTTTCTCAAGCAAAGTTTTATCATATACTTTGTATTGAAATCATTGTTAAGAAAAAAATAAACATTTCAATTGTCCGAAAATATTATATTTTAATTAATAGACATAAAATTATCATTGATTATCTTATCTGCTAATTTTTAAATATTATAGAAGAGATCAAAAGAAGAAAATACAATGATGTTTTATCATTGATTATCTTATCAGCTAATTTTTAAATATTTTATAAATTCATAGAAAAGGTCAAAGTGAGAAGGTTTTCAAAATTTTCTGAAATTCAAATAAAATATTCGCCTTAACAATTCTTCTTTTGTTTAAATTTGAGGCCGAAACCGGAAAATGGTAAAACATGGGGAGTTTTGTGTTTGAGAAAAATAGTGTTTTAGGGGATTTCATTTGGTGTTTGGCAATTCGATGTGGGAGGTCACGCTGATTTATGCTTATTGTATGAAATGGATCTCTTTTTTAGGATAAATTGTATAGGGAAGTAAACTTTTCGAGAAATATTTCGTAATCTTTTAGAAATAAGTGTAACTAAATTCGAACTTACTAAAAAATATATGAAATATTTTTCGAGAAAATTTTACAAACGAAGACGAAATATTTTATTCTCACTTTTATCGTTTTTTTTTATTTAAAATTAAATCGAAAAATTGCTTTTCTTTTCTTTGATTTTCTGAGATTTTTTGATAGAGAAATTGATAGAGAAATATGATATATGTTTTGAATTTTTATGCAAATTATGAGGAAAAAATTTTCATATTATTTAGCAATCATTTGAATATTTATAACGAAATTAAAATTTTGACTTATCATTATAATCTGATTTCTTTCTTCGGACTGGTAAATTTATCATTTTTGTTCTGTAATTTTGAAATTTATATTTAGATATTCGAATTGAAATTAATGTAAGCCAAAGATTAAGCTTTTTTTCGATTATGTTAAAGTTTCGTGGTTTTTCTTTTGTCGTTTTTTTTTTTTTTTTATCTTCTCTCTATTCTTGTAAATGATAAAATGTTAAATTGGAGAAATAATTTGTTATGAATGATAAAAATGTCAGTTAGATAATTAATTTGTTTTAATTATTAATAAATGAAAAAGATATGTTTATTTTTTTAATTAATAAAAAACAAGAAATATACATTTTATATTTTTGCATACTTATAATATTAATAGAACCATTTATTATTACTATTATTATTTCTTCATTTTTCAATCTTTTCCTATGTAGTTATGCTTTATGTCGTTATAATTTACTTTTAGAATTTCATTCTTTATCCATTATTATTGTTTTCTTTCGTTATTCTTATCTTGAATTATGATTTCGTTTTTTTTTCCGAGATAAAGATGGGAAGTGAATCGTTCTTATCGAGTGCTTTTTCACGACAGCGAATCATCACAGCAGCGGGTATTGCAGCAGCCGCATTTATTGGTTATTGCATTTATTTCGATCATAAAGGCGTTCAGCACCTGATTATAAGCAAAAAATACGTGAACGTAAGTGATTTACATGAGCTAAACGTATCAAACAAGATGTTATAAAAGTGATTATAATGTATCAGTAGGAAAATACCAATCAAAAAGCAATTCTAAAACGGATCGCAATATAATATCGATAATATTATCATAAAAAGAGACTTTTCGTAATTATGCTTTTTTTGAATCTTCTCCTATTGCTTCGACTATAGGAAAAAATTTTCAAATGTATCAGTAAAATTATTGAAATAGACGAAAAAATTTGACATTTTTATCATCCATTTCTAAATAATGGGCCTAAATTTCATTTTTCATATATAATAGAGTGATTTTTTTTCAAGCATAGTTTAATCGAAGCACTCGTTCTATTGTTACAATGCTTTGATGATAGTGCCTTACATCTAAGGAGTAAAGTAGGAGAAAAATGACCAGAAGCTCAAATTTTTTTTCGGAGGAACTGATGTTTGACTATTTTCTTTCGCTTCATTTTTTCATCAAAATACGCCAACTGTTTTACAATGAAATATGTGTGCTTCATAATTCAACATATATCAAAGCATAAAGTGATATTTTTTACTTGAATTATAACTTTGGTAAATTTATTAGTGGAAATAAATGAATTATAGTTTTAAAAAAGCATTTCAAACAATTCATTGTTTCAGAACGTCGTGCTAGAGCAAAAAGAAGCAACCGGTAAATCTACCAAATCCACAAAACGCTACTGAGATGCAAGCATTTTTCTTGCAAGAAGTGCAATTAGGCGAAGAATTGTTAGCAGATGGTACTTTTTTTGTCCATTGATAACCTGAAATGCTGGTTAGAAGTTTGAAGTACCGGTGTTCTTTTTTAAGAATTGATTTTAGCTCTGATATATCTTTGGCAAATTTTTAAATCAGACATACTCTACAAAAACTTTCAAAGCAATAGGATTTATGTAAAATGGACGAATTGGAATTAAATTGAATTACTGTTACCACAACATAATTCTATGAGAGTGATTAATTATCTGACGTTTGATATATTCACATTTTATTTTTGCGTTTTAGGACACACTGTTGATGGTATTGAACACTTATGTAATGCAATTACTATGTGTGGTCAACCAGCGCAACTGATCCAAATTTTCCAACAAACATTACCAAGTGAACATTTTACACTTCTGGTACAGAAGTTACCGGAAGCCAAAGCTGTGAGATTTAATTATTTTCCATTTCGTTCATTAGTCTTTCAAATTCATAATAAGTTCAGTGTTTGTCAGTCCCTCTCTTTAATTATTGGAGAATACTATATGATACATTTCCACTGAAATTACTTCAACTATAGTGGCTTCTATCTTGTATAGTTATATCCTGGACAGCTTTTTTTCCTTACTATCAATTTTTGAATTAGATAGAGAAATTTCAAGAAAATCTGTTACATTTACAACGACTATTTTAATGGTCATTTAGGTATTATTAATCATAGAAAAAGTAATTAACTTAAAAATTAATGTAATAGTATTTTATTTACATTTCTTAATAATACCTGAATGACCACTATTACAATAATTGTTGTAAAAAATTAACAGTTGAATAAAGCTAATAGATGAGGACAAAATGACCGAGATAATAGTATATAAAGAAAGCAGTTACAAGGTAAGCTTAATTTCATTTTCTTTTATCCTTTTCTTTTGAAATTCGTTGTTAATTTTCAAAATGTATACAGCGTCTGAATCGAATGTTCGGTAATCAATTGGGGCAGACTGAACGTTTACAATCTGGAGCGGACGATGGTGATAATTCAGCAGCTGTTACAGCGCCGAATACTATTGAAATCAGCGATGATCTCGAACTTGAATAGTTTATGATGGATCATTTCTTTTTTTAGAATTTTTTTAAAGATAGGAGACTTAACGGTGAGACTTATTGGTAATTTATAACTTATTTATAAGTTTTTGCATATAAAATCTAATGTTTTATTTGATATTAAGATATATATCAAAATCCTGCATTTTGAGCAATCAGAACTGAGTGAAATCGCTTAGGTTTTTAATAGCTTTACAAATTTAATTAGTGATATTTGTGCCATATTCGGGATAAATCTTATGTTTAGTTAGTCTGTTCGAATTACTTTACAATCAATTATTTACCTTATTTTTTATTGAATGTGGCTTATAATCTTACGAAGTTTGCCTGTGTCTAAATATTTTCATCCATACAGTGCCTGTTGGATTGATCTACCATTGCATAGGATGGCATTATGGATCGTTTAACATTAGTACAACAATTATCTGTACTGGAAAATTATGATTTTTTTATTAACTCTTTAAAATGATTTTTGTTATTGTTGCTCTATTGTTGCTGTTTTTGAGCAAAAAAAAAAAAAAAAACGAAGTATGCTTCAAAACATGTTTCTTGATGCGGTGTTACTGTTAAAATATTTTACTATTTTTTTTCTTTTTATATTTATACATATATGATGATTTATTTTACCAATGATTGAACAATTTATATTATTTGCTTAGAAATATTTTGAGATATCAAATGTTGCAATCTGTTTTCCAATTGAAATGAGGACACAGCATGTTGTCTTTTTCATTTGATCACAATTGTTACACCAGAAATAAGGTAGTTGATCATTGGGAAGGGCAAGTTTACAGGAAAGGAGAAGATGAAGTAAAAGAATGAACTTTGAGAATGTTTCTAAAATTATCAGTAAGATTGTGCTGGAAATAATTCTCATGCCCTCTTATGACATTTACTTTTGATTCCATATTTTTGAGATTTTTCATCTTTCATTTTTCGGCTAAATTAAATTCCTTTCTTAATGGATATGTTGAAGTGGCTTTCGAAAAAGGTTTTTCGAATATTTTATATTGTATTCGATCATATCTTGTTTTTTTTTCAATTTTTTTCTTTTCTTTTCCTTTTTTTCTTTTGATCTTTGATAGAATGATGAATACAGGATATAAATTATTACTAAATTTAAATTATTTCTAGAACTTAGGCTAAAAATTAGGCAAAATTATGATCAACTAATATTAAATCGAAATTTTGATCATTTGCAGCAAATATCTCATAGCTTTTACATTTAGCATTTATCGCCTTTGTAATCTTAAATTTCGCTATTGTTATTATTAAATTTTGATTAGATGTAAATTTGCTTAGTATTCTACATAATCATCATATAACACTTCTTCTTATATCTATTATCCTAAAAATATTTCACTTCTAATATTTCTCGTTTTTATATTTTATTTGAATGATTAGATTTTCTTTAAAAAAAAAAAGAATATATGAAAAAAGGAATTTATGGTTGTGGAAATTGTATGTTTGTTGTGAATTTCAAATTAAAAAAATTCCTTTTATTTGAAGGGAAAATTTTTTTTCTTTCTTTCTTTCTATTTTATTAATTTACATTATTATTAACAATTCGTTAAAATAACAATCTTATATTAATAAATTGATGGAAATTTGAAAAATGATATAATTAAATGACAATGTATAATTTACATATTTTTTTTAACCTACGATTGATATATGATATTTTATTGATTGAAAAAAAGCATTTAATATTTCAAAGAAATATATTAATTTAAAATAATAGCAATCTTTTGAAAATAATCAAATATATATATGTAAATAAATTAATACAATATTAAATAATACACTTAAATCATTTATCATTAAAATAATCAAATAATTATCAAACGATCAAACATATATGCAAAATAGATTAATACAATATCAATTGACATTTTATTAATCGTATTTAATTTATAAATTTAATAAACAATAAATCAAATAATTGAATAATCAATTACTCAAATAAACTTTTATTACGCAAAAGTTTCTTTTATATTGTATATATATAAACATGTTTTTTTATTGCTTTTTAAATATTAATTATTTTGTGAAAAGTATTCTATTTTCTATTCTATTCATACAATGAAATTCAATGCCATATCAAAGAGATGAAATGACAAATGAGAGAGAGAGGGAGAGAGAGAGAGAAAGAGAAAGAGAGAGGGATAGGAGGGGACATTTGTAGTGTTTATTGCAAAAGTCAAGAAATGGACCGGTTGTGAATGTTTGAGCGTTAGTTGTATATCGTTTTAGTTGGTCGCGGTCGATGTCCTTATATGGTCATGACCGCCGTTGATATATTATCGTTATCATCATTAATCTATTATAGTTATAATAGATTGTAATAGTAATATCAATAAACCATTGTTTATTTTATTAATTAATTTTTCTTTATAATTATTAACATATATTTGAATTGAATTTAAAAATTTATTCAATTAAATCATCAATTATTACATGATTTTTTTTTGGTTAGTTAATTAATAATTAAAGGAATTCAATTAAATTAATTAATGGCGACATTGGATAAATGATTGAAATAAGAAAAAATAATTTTTTTTAAAAAAATCACTTGAAAGAAATCAAATATTTGTAAACACATTATTTATTATTATTATTATATCGTTGTTATTATTATTATATCATTGTTATTATTATTATTATTATTATTATTATTGTTATTATTATTATTATTATTATTATTATTATTATTATTATTATTATTATTATTATTATTATTATTATTATTATTATTATCGTTATTATTATTATTATTATTATTATTATTATTATTATTATTATTATTATTATTATTATTATTATTATTATTATTACCATTAATATCATTAATATTGTTGCTAGGGTTGTTATTGTTGTTGTTGTTATTAATTTCTGTGCTATTGTTGATGTTATTAATAATAACGGATTTTGCATTGATACCAATTAATTGTATGGATATCGGTTTGCTACTAACACCAACACCCACAACTGTGCCCTCTTTTGCGTATATATCCGTCCTCTCGTCCATTCCCCGCTCTCCCGCTCCCCGTCCTAACAAATAAATTAGTTCAGTGGTTTTGTTAGAAGATGCGGAGGAGGGAGGAGGAGGTGTATTTCACCGCAACAATTTTCGAAAATCATTTATGTCAAGCGTCACCTATCATCGTTTTATGTTCTCAACTACTTACTACTACTACTACTACTCTGCTGCTGCTGCTGCTGCTGCTGCTGCTGCTGCTGCTGCTGGTGCTACTATTACTACAATAATTGCCACAATCATTACTGCTACAATAAGTAATACTAATGTTTTTGGCTTCTACAGTTACTATTACTATCACCACTACTACCATTATTACTACTACTACTACTGATATTATCATTGTTAACTACTATTGCTATTGTAATTATTACTATTACTATTAGCATTGCTGCTACAAAATGCTACTGCTACATTACTATACTACTACTACTACTACT
Organism: Dirofilaria immitis; assembly: GCA_024305405.1. Classification (NCBI taxonomy): domain Eukaryota; kingdom Metazoa; phylum Nematoda; class Chromadorea; order Rhabditida; family Onchocercidae; genus Dirofilaria; species Dirofilaria immitis. Next base: position 1,632,810 of record JAKNDB010000085.1, read on the forward strand.
ACTACTACTACTATTACTACTACTACTACTACAATAACTATTACAATAGTTGGTACAATAACTGCTACTATAACAGCAATAATGGCAACAATAACTATTATAATGATAATAATAACAATAATAGCCATTGCAACTACAATAACAATAACAACAATAATAACCATTATAATTGCAATTACAATAGTAATAACAGCAACTACTACTACAACTAATATAATAATCGCTGCTGTAGAAATGTGGTGGATCTCCATATTGATGGCTGACCTGTCGCAATTGTCATTTCAAACGCTGGTGTGTACCCTACAATTATTCTCATATATATTTATAATCGTATAGATGCATACACACACACATACATACATACATACATACATACATACATACATACATATATACATACATACATGCATACATACACATACATACATACATACATATATACATACATACATGCATACATACACATACATACATGCATATATACATAAACGTATGTGTAGATAGATGTATGTATGTATGTATGTATGTATGATGGGCGATGGCCTCTTTCGGCATCTATCATCACAGCTGACAGTACTACCTGCCTATTACTACTACCATTACTACTACTAATACTATTACTACTACTACTACTACTACTACTATTACTACTATTACTATTACTATTACTACTACCATTACTACTACTAATACTATTACTACTACTACTACTACTACTACTACTATTACTACTATTACTATTACTATTACTACTACCATTACTACTACTAATACTATTACTACTACTACTATTACTACTATTGCTTTAAATTATCATCATTAAGCCATATTAAATATTCATTGCTTTGATGATTTGATTTTAAATTTGATCCGATCTTTTAAATAATTTAAATATTTTTGGAATTAATTTAAAATTATGAAATATTTATTTTTAAGTTTATTATAAATTAAGTGGAACTTTTTATTGGTATAGCGATAATAGTAGTAATAGTAAAGAGAAGGAATAGAAAGAGCATGGTGAGGAGGAGATGAAGGAAGATGAGAAGGAGGAGGAGGAGGAGGAGGAAATGCGGGGCAGAAGAGGAAAAAAGGAGGAATGAGAGGAGGAGGAGGAGGAAAAAATGAGGGGAGAGGAGAATGCGGGGTGAAAGAGGGTAATTCATTGAATAAATATTTATATTAAATTAATTAGAATGATATGAAATTTAATAGTAATAAATAGTTCAAGAAACTAATAAACATTTATCCTTAATTTATTATGATAATATTCGAGATTGAACAGAAATATGAAATAAATAAGCATTTACCTTTAATTTATTATGGTATACGAAACTTAAATAGTATTAATAATAATAATAATAATAGTAATAGTTCAAGTCTTTAATTTATTAAAATGTTATGCCAACCTTAGTATTAGTAAGAATAATAATAATAATTCAATAATAGTAATAATTCAAGAAATAAATAAATATGTATCTTTCCTTATTAGAGTGATAAGAAACTTAGCAATGATAGTATGAAAAAAAAGAAGCAATGATAAGATGTATTATTTGAAAGATAAGAAATAAAAGTATAGGATAAATTAACTTTACTTACTTTATATATTATTTTATGCTTATTAATAAATGAATGATGATATAATATTGAAAATTATTTAATTGAATTAGATTTTGTATTATAATATGTTTATTTTCTATTTGTTTAACTAAATTATTATCTAGTAAATGAGAATAATAATAATAATGATGAACAAAAAAAAATGGAAGAATGGTATAATTTCCTTTCATATAAATATAATATTATCATAATTGTTACTGTAGGGGAGTACCGTAAGATGGTTGCTGTTGTTATCAATTACTGTAAATGAATGCCACAAAATGGTCAACTATTATTACTGATACTATAAAATGATTGTTACTTTTATTACTATCATTAAATTGTTGCTATGTATTATTACCTGATGTTATACATTTGATCACTTTAACATATATTGCCAAATTTTGAAATAAAATTTGAATGCAATAGTTGTAAAAAGCCATCCTATTGTATAATTTTTTCTTCCTTCGTTTTTCAAAAAAGATTACCGTAAATTGTTAGAAAGATTACGTAAAGCCATTACTGCTATTACTGATATGTCCTAAAAGATACCGTAAAATAGCTACTGTTATTACTAATACTGTAAAATAAATTTCTATCATTATTACTATTATCATTATTAATTATTCCTTCCTTCTTTTCTCCCGTTCTGTCCACATTATTCAAATTTTTATTTCGTTTTCCATATATCTTCGATATCATTCTTTTTCCCGCATTTTTATATCTTTATAAATTAATGATTTATTTGAAAGTTTTTTCAAAATTAAAAATTTACAAACTTTTAATCATAATTAAAAATCGAATAATTAATATCGATATTATCATTGTTTCATTTCATATAACTTTTTGAAATTATGTTATTACATGTATCAATCACATTTGCATACCTTCTTTTGATCAATTTAATTTCAAATATTTTTCTTCAATAGTTTTAAAAATAATTCCAACAATAATAATTAATAACATATATCAAGAATACATATTATAATTATTCCTATAGTCCTTTTAATTAATATCTCTTATTCCTTCTAAATATATTTTCAAGAAAGTTAAGTATTATCTTAATTTTCATATTTTATTATTCTTTCCTTATTGCATATATTCATTGATTTTTATCGATCTGATTATCATCGTTATCATATTACCTTGTATCTTTCATATAATTAATTTTTATTCATTTCAATTTTTTGCCATACAATATTTTATATTTCACTTTTTTTCTAATTTTTTATTATTATTATTACTAATTATTTTTGTAATATTTGTAGTCAATTATTTAATTTATTATTAATTATCGTTCACCTTGAATACAACATTGTTAGTTTAATTAGTAATCAATCATCATGATTATTATTAATCATCGGTTTGACATTATCGATTTTTATTTGTATTTTGATTCATTCATACAAAAATGGGATATTATTAAAGTGTTAACGACAACTTTTATCAACATAGCCAATCGATTAGTATTATTATTTATCATGATTATGATTAAATTAATTTAATAAACAATCAATTCATAGTGACAATGATTAATTATTAGTTTATTATGATCGATTTATTTGCGTTCGTATCTTAATTTTATATTAAAATAATTTTCTAAAATTAATCAAATTTTTTTATTTCAAATTTCATTTCAGCAAATATTATTTGAAAGTGAATAAAATTAATTATTATCAAATGTTACGACAACTTTTATCAACAACAAATGGTGTTGTTGGTTCGGGTAATGTATCATCCAGTGATTATGAACATTATTCAACATATCCGTTAACTAGTCGAAATTTCGAAAATTCAACAGTAATATTAGCTACACCATTTTTATCACCAACATCATTACCACCACCACCACTACCACCAATACCACCATCATCATCATCATCATCAACATCATCGTTACAATTATCATCACGACCGCTGCAACCATCAACATCAACATCAATATCAACATCATCAACATCATCATCATCATCATCATCATCATCATCATCATCATTATCATTATCATTACCAGTACCACTATCATCAATATCATCATCATCATCATCATCATCAACATCAACATCAACAACACTACCATTATTAACAGAGACTGTATCAACAATAACATCAGGAAATCAATTCAAGATTGATGATGATAAAAATTTGGTAATTAGGCAAAGTTTTTTTCTCTCTCTCTTTTATTATGATTTTTATTTATTTTAAAAATTTTCTTTCTTTCTTTCTCGAAATTTTCAATTTTTTCGTTATAATTTTTAAAAATTCTCGAGATTTATTTCATTGAATTTACATGGAATGGATAATATCAATGTTCAATTTTATCTTAATTGATAAAGATTAGCTAGTTTATTTAATTCATATATATGATATTTTAATTTCAATTCTAACAATTAACTGATATTAGTCATTTAAAAAAAAAAATTGGGAAAATTTTTTTTTATATTTTTTCCATATCTATCTGATTGGAAAAAGATTGGATAAAATAGCACAAAACAAAATTTATAATTTGTAATAAAAAATGAAAAAAAACGATAATTGAAAATTGAAATATAAATGTAAATTAAATGTTTTTGATTTTTAATTATTTTATACAATAAATTATATCTTTTTTGTTTATTTGAAATTTTTAAAATATAAATTTTTTTCAATTTTATTATTTAATTTAATTATTTCTTTAAATTATTTTCATTTTATACATTTTCAATAAAATTAATAATCAATCAAAAATTTTTCGTACTTTTTTCTCTCTCTTTTGAAAATTTCTATTAAAAATTTTATATTTTAGACTACTCTCGAATATATGTCATTGACCGCAGGTTATGGCATGCAAACACCGATAACATCAAATCATTTGGGAATTTTGGATACAAATAATGATTTGAATGGTTAATTGATTGTATATTTCAATAGTATTGATATTTCGATATATAGCATTATTAATGATACGATCGAACTTATAATTGCTATTATAATCATAATACAGTAGTACTAATCATAGTAATAATAATAATAATAATAATAATATAAATTTAGGTTTGTTTGTCAGAAAATGAATACTAATTATTGATTGTTAAATTATTTTGAAATATTAGAAAAACTAATTATAATAAATTATTGATATCAGAAAAGCGTAATTCTCTTTTATCATTTATATGTTAGAAAATAAAAATAATCATTTACTAATAATTGCTTATCAATTACTAATATGTTAAGGGATGTAAAGAAATTTATTTATTTATCAATTATTAATAGTTATTTATCATTTACTAATAATTATTTACCAGTTATTATATATTAGAAAATAAAAAGAAATTATTTGCTTATCAGTTACCACTAATCATTTATCAATTACATTAGGGAATAAAAACAAAAAAATAAGAAATTATTAAATTAAAAAAAAATTTATTCGTCTATTTTCGTTGGTAAGAATTGAATGATAAATTATTTTAAGTAGAATTATTTTTATCTATAATTTATTAGCTTAAATTTATATTATCAAATTTAGTGATAAATATCGAATCATATTTATTCAACGTATCATTTTACTCGATTATTTTGAGTTTAATTTTGTAATAAAAGAATTTGCCAATGAAATTAGCTGAAATTATTTTAGGCTAAAATTTATTTCAAAATTAATCACATATCGTTATAGTTTATGGACAAATTTTAAAATTCTTAAATTGTTTATTATCTTAATGATTCATTTTCTGGTTAGGATTAAAATCTGATAAATATAATTGATCTTTGGTAAATATAATGAATATAATTTTCAATTATATTAATGTGAATATCATTTTCCTGAAAAAAGATATTGAAATTTTAGAAAAATGGAGAAAAAAATTTAATGAAAAATAGTTGAAAATGTGATGATTTATTGTTATTATAATATATTATATTGATGAAAAAAAATAGTAAAATTTAAAAGAATTAAATATATAAAAGAAATAATAGAATTAAATACTTTTTTTTACAACCAAAAATTTTAATATAAATTTATATTTCTAAACACAATTTGAATTTAATTTTAAATGAATTTTAATTTTGCTTTTTAATTATTTTTGCCTTCGAATAATTTCCAATATTCGTCGAATTAATTTGAAAAATAGAAAAAAATTGTTAGAATTAATGATTTTTTTGATTTGAAATTACAAACGATTGTTTTGTTTTACTTCTCTTTTAGTTGGATTAATTTTGCATAATTAAATTTAATTTTTAAGAAAAATCGATTTACTTATTTTTTCTTTCCCAAATTTTTACTCGAATAAATTTTTATATATAATTTTATTTTTAGGTACAACAGAATTATTCTCATCAACATATGCAATGCTTTCGGCTGATAGCAGCCTATCATGGAATGTTTGGGACGAGCAAACACGATTTTCAAATTGTCCAAATGATTTTGGTGCTAATGAGGTAATTATTGAAGCACGTTTCAATTTCCGTATATTTTCTAATCTTCACGTGTATTTTCACGTGTATAAACATCCTTATATTCATATATATATATATATATATATGAATATGAATTATTTTGTAAACTTTTAAATAAAATTATTAATCATGAAAACTATCAAATTTTTTCACGGAATTAATATAATTATGAATTATATCAAATTTTTTAGTAGAAATATTTATGAAGAAATTATCAAATATTTTAAATGAATTATTGATTAAGAATTTATCAAATTTTATTATTACAATTATTAATTAACAAAATAATAAAACTTTTAATTGTTAATGATATGTTCGATTTTCATGAATGCAAAAATCATTAGTTCCCCTCTACGCGTAAATATTAAGTATCGTCGTTAATTAATTAATTAATTTTTTTGAATGATTTTTTTTACATATGCATTAATACGGAAAACGTTTATTGCAAACATTTTTGCAACAATTTTTTTTATTCATAAAGATGAAATTCATATATATATGTATATATTATGGATAATTAAATTTTTACTAATTAATTTAATTTTAACAATCGTTCTTTTCCTTTTTTTCCTTTTTATTTTTAAATTACAGGTACCAATAAGTACAGACAATCATAATTTTGCTTATCCGGTGCATACAACAACTCCCGGTTGCTCAAATAATATTAGGTAGGCAATTAGTATCAAGTATAAATTGAAATAAATATCTCGAGAATGAAATTGAAATAAATATCTCGAGAATGAGTATATCTCATCATAAAAATTAGATGAAATTACATTTAGCTTAGATTTCTTTTAATAATTCGAAATTTCTCGACACGTTGATTGTAAAAAGGTAAATGCAATTAGGATTTATTTTATTATCTTTGGTTTCTTTTTCAGGTATCAATTACGTAATACAGGATTAATTGATAATAATTATGCGATGAACTGTCAAGGATTAATCAATAGTAATCGATTAGAATTGCAACAATCGATAGTATCATCGAATAATAATAATAACAATAATGATATGGGAAGTAGAAATTATTGTCAACAAGAAAAATGCACTCAAAATTTGAATCAAATGGTACAGTGTCGATTTCCTGATTCCAATCAACGACTAGCGCATGCTTCAATACCAACAGGTTAATTATCGCTTCTTTTTTTCTCATTTCTAGAACAGGTATTTTTGGAAATACAATAATTAAAAATTCTCAAATGTTAAATATAACATGATAAATACATATGTGATCCTCTTATTCTCGGATTACTAAATTAATCATTATTCATATTAAATTCCATATCAAACATCTTTTACAGTACATTTTGATTATATTCATTAAACCAAATTTATCATTTTAAAATTCCACTGTTAATTCTTTTAAAAAAAAGAAAAATTTTACTTAAATTATAAAATATACATATTCATTAAGATATTATTTATATTTATTAAATAAAAAGAATTTTTTTTATTCCATTAAACAAAAATAATGACAAAATATTAATATGCAAAAATAAAAAGATACGCTAAAAATCTTTGATGTGACGTATTAGCTATGTTTGTTGTTATTAATACAAATTAAAAGATACGCCAAAAAATCTTTAGCGTGACGTATCAGTTATATTTGTTGTTATTAATGCAAATTAAAAGATACGCCAAAAAACGCCAAAAACTTTTGATTTGACGTATCAGTTACATTTTTGTTATTGATACGGAGCGGAAAGAAATGCCAAAAAAACTTTTAGATGGCGTATCAGTTATATCAGTTGTTGTAAATAATTTATAAATATGAATTATAGAATTTAATGAATTTAAATATCGTTCAATAATAATTACTCTATAAAATAGATATAAGGGAAAGAAGAAGAAAAAGACGAGAGAGAAAAAAAAAGAAGGCCAAGAAGGAAAATTTTTGACAGGTTTTGGCGAAACAATCAACAAATGTGATAACAAGCAGATAATATGTATGGCGTGTCGCGGTGTTTACTCATCACGTAGATCACTTACCGGGCATATTGGACGTAATGAGAAATGTCGAGAAATTATCGGTGTGTAAAATAATGTGTGATTTGTTGACAAAAAAAAAGAAACGAAAAAAAGAATGAAAAAATGGAACGAAAAAAACTTAAATATTTTGAAAAAATAATATATAATAATCGAAATAATACATAAATCAAAAAATTATTTTATCAAAAAAATAAGTGAAAAATTCATATTTTTAATTTTTATTATTTTTGATTTTAATTAAAAATTTTGTTTTTAAATTTATTATTATATAATATATAATATGTATTTTTGATAGTAATTAGTTTTTCTTTTTTCTTTCTTTTTTTTCAGAAGACATTCTTATCGTTTAAATAATATATTTTGATTTGGAATTTTATATTATCATTAGTACTATGTAAAAAGTTTAAAATAGTTTTATTATCATTATGAAATATTTTATCGTCGTTATGAAAATATTGATAGTACATTGATAATATCTAACAACCCGTTCCTTCCTTTACTCAAAACTTTAAGATCTTTTTCTTTCTCTTTTTTTTTTCATTCTGACTGATAAGCTTTTTTTCATGAGCATATTATATAATTTAACAATTGATAAATTAAATGAGAGAAAATTATCAGTATTGTCTCATAATTGGATGGAATACTATCCAAATTATAATTTAAAATAATAAAATTATATTTTTATCATAAAAACTTTTTCTCGATGATTTCTTTTCATATCATTTGCTTTAATTATAGCCTATTAAAGAGTTATTAATTATAAAAAATATTTATCATTGCGTATCAAGAAATATATAAATTATAATTCCTTATACATGATCCAATTCTAAGAATTCCTAAAATTATTGAACATAAGATTTTATTTGAATAATTATAGGTCGGAATTATTTAGACCAAATGGGTGGCTTTGTTGAAAGTATGCGAATATACGATCCAGGAAATATTATCAATTCAACAAATGGTATTGATCCGGTTTGTCCATATTGTGATCGCTTTATAAGTCATTATAAAGTAAGAATTTTTATTTCTATCATTAAATACATATTTTCTGATGGAAGTAAATGAATAAAATAGTTGGATAAATTATCTAATACATTATCGAGATTATCGAGAAAAATTTCTTCATAATGCAACATTATTTCAGTATTATATTGAAGAAAATATTTTATATATATTAAAATTATTTTTATTACTTACTCAGTTAGCTTTTTATTTAATATGAATTATTATAATTTAAAGTTTTTATTGAAGTATTTTTTTATAAGATAGAAAGTAATGGAAATTTGATGTTTTTATAATTATTTTTTCCATAAGATAGGAAAATAATGAAATTTAATTTTTAGCAAAATTTTTAACTATGATATAATAATCATAACTATGAGTTAGATTTCATGATAAATAATTATTATAATATTTAATTATTTCATTCATTCATTAGTTTCGTCATATATTATATTCAATAAAAGATATCAATTAGTTTTTTTTTGCTCGAAACATTCTCAATGTTTTCCATGATATTTACCAAATATATTATAAGTAAATAGCTTTTAGTCATTGTATTTTTAAATTATATTATTTAATTTTAATAATGAAAAAATTCAATACTAATAAAATTTTTTGATTTAAATGAAAAAAGATTCGAATGATTTAAATACTAAATTAATCCTTTAATCGATTAGGTAATTAATATATGAAAAAATAATTAATTAACGTGTGAAATTTTATAATGATATAATTAATTGTTAATAGTAATATTAATAAAATTGCTATGTACTAATGAAATATTTTGTCAAATTTTTATAGGGTAATATTCGACGTCACATAAATCAATGCATGAAATCATCGCGTAATGGTAATAAATTAAGAAGAAAAGGTATTTTATTATATAATTTTATAAATTTATTTTTTTTTGCTATTTCATAATAATCGAATAAAATATATGTTTGAAATTTTATTTAGTTTAAAAAGAAAAGTAATTGTTTTTAATTGAAAGAAATTTAATATTTCTTTTTCGTTTCAATCAAATTTTGCTAAATTTTATTTTAGCAAATATTTTCCACTTTTTCTTCCAATCAAAATGAAAATAATTTTTTTTTCTTTGTTTTTAGATCCAACGTTAAAACATTTCACTTCTAATGCATCAAATCAATTTGGTGATAGATGTAATGAATCGATGACATTTTCGGATATTTATCAACCGAATGTCTTAGAAACATCAATGGTTGAAAAACTGTATGGATGGATAATTGTAGTAGTAGTAGTACTAGTAATTGTAATAGTAATGTAACGGAACAACAACATTCAACAACTAAAACAAAATCATATACCATGAAAAAGATCGTAGTAATGATGATCCATTTCGATGTCCATTGTGTGATTTTGCTACCATTTATAAGGTATGCTTTGAAATGTTAAATAAAATGAGGGATCAATAAAATTAAGAAAAATAAGAAAGGTCCGGACGGATGATTACAAAAATGAAGTGATCCGGATGGAAAGGCTAAAAAAATGACGAGAGTGAGATGATATGGACAGATGGATTGTAAAAATGAAGAGAATGAAGTGATACGGGCGGGATGTTAGCAAAAATGAAGAGATTGAGGTTATTCGGACGGAATGATTGCAAAAATGAAGAGGATATGATGATGATCCGGACGGAATGATTGCAAAAATGAAGAGATGCATCGGTTTGTGATAACATTAAGTATTCATTCTCTTTTTTTTGAAGATAGGTTCATACATAACAAAACATAAGAATATGTGAAATTACTTTTTCAAAATAAATTAAAGTATATGCATCGAATTATAGAAATATTGAACATTCAATTTTATAGGTTAATCTTTTACATTAATTTATAAGTATGTTAAAATATTTAAATTTTATGTAAAACTTTTTATTTTTGATATGCAAATTTTTCAGGTTTATTTACAATTGAAATTTTTGACATATTTATTTGTTATTTTAACAATTATTATCCGTAATTTTTATTTTTTCTGCAAATATTTTATTGTTTACTTTTAAGATTTTATTTAGTTTAAAAAAATAATAATTCAATTTTATTTTGAAATTTCTATTCTTTTAAAATTCAACTTTTTTTGCTTTTAACAGGGTAATATGAAACGACATTTGAGCACCTGTCATGGTTTACAAGATGATGATCTCAAAGATGGCTGTATTGATAAGTTGAAATATAAGGAAGTGATCGATTCACGTTTGGAAAATGTTTCACGAAGCAAACGTTCTAAAAATTTACAGGTTTGTTGATTTTTTTTTATTTTTGATTCCAAAGATTTTGTTTATTTATTTATTTTTAGTAAGTTTTTGATAAATATTTTATTTGTAAATATGCAAAATTATGCCATATAAAAAGCTAAGCGATCAATCTTTTAAGCAAATATGATTAAATAAAATATAAAAGATATGTCTTATAAAATTAGACAAAAATTTTTGAATCAAATTTAAATAAGATTATTTTAATGTTAACAATTTTATGATAGTATTCTTGTTATTACCTAAAGTTGTACTATTTAAAGAAAAAAGATTTCGTTCATTATGATAATTCTATGATAATTCTAACGTATATTTTATCATTTATCATTATTGTTTCCGGTTTTTTTGCTTCTTTGATACAATTTTTGAAATTTTAATTTAATTTCAAATATAAAATATACGAGAAACTTCCAATTTAAACATTTTAATTTTAGTGTCTCAAAGTTACGCCAAAATTGACTCAAGCAGATATCGATAATGGTCCCAGTTCATCTATTACTGATTGTAATGCACCGAATATATCACAATTATCAACGGATGTAACACCATCAACTTTTCGAATTGTTTCTTCTTTAAATAATTGGTTAGTTGCTTTAACTACTAAAATTTACAAATTCATTTTTAAACTGATTGTTTCATCACTCAATGGAGATTGTACATGTGGAATTATTTTTGTAATAAATAATATTTTAGCGATGAAGAACTTTCCTTATCAGTGATGAATTCATCGAATGGTAGTGACGGAATAGAAGCTAAATCGAAAGAACCATCATCAGAAATGGCTGAAACATTATTAAATGATGATAATGATAATGCTAATAATAATAATAATAATGGTCAAACAATGAGATTGAATACAATCGATGAAACAATTGAAGCTGTTATAGCAAATGGAAATGATAATTGCTTAAATGAAATGGGTATAAATAATCATAATACTTCTATTATATGATTATTAAAATTGCTTATTCATTAATTCCAAAAACAATAATGCTCGTTTAATTAGCTAAACTATTAATTAAGTGAAAAAAAACTTTTAATCTTCGATGTTTCTTTACTCTTTTTTCTTTTTATTTAAAAAGAAAAAGAAAGAAGCAAGCAAAAAAGAGATAAAAATATTTAGGAAAGAAGAAAGAAGGGAAAAATTGTTTAAATTATTAATAAAAATTAATTTCATATATTTTTCCCACTTTCCAAAATTTAATTCTAGTCTATCTGTCATTATTGCTATTACTATTATTATTATTATTATTAATTATTTTTGATTATTATCTTTCTCTAATTACATCAAATTTGATTTATCTTATTTATCAATCATTTAGTATTTTATGATTATCTTACAATTATGATGGATATACTTTTAAAAACAATGTAAAGAAAAAGAAAAACGAAAATTCATTATTTTGAAAATTATATCCTTTTGATATATTTTAAAGCAATGAATCAAGCTATATTAATTATCATCACTTGAGGAGATGATAATCATGGTAATTGTATTATTTCTTATCAGATGACGATCATGATAATCATTAAAAATTATATGACAGAAAGATAATATAGGAACTATAATTTACGTAGGGATGAATTAGCGCTTGATTGTAGTATTGTAATTGATATTAATAATTATAAATGGCATTATTAATTTCTATTCAATTTTCATTTATCCTCTTCCTCTTTTCATATCATTACCTCTGTGATAAGACTTTTGCTTTGTTATATCACTTAAATTCATTTATCATTTATTTTTTTTTTACATCACTTCTAATAGCAATATTTTATGATAAGCTAATAAAGAGTAAAGTATTATATTTTAATATATTTTTCTTCCTATTTTATGTCTCAATAATTATATATTTTTAAAATATTAATTAATTTCTAAAATTTTTGAGTAATATATTTAAAAGAATTTTTTTCAATCGAATTTTTCTTTTCATAAAATACATTTAAATTAAATTTATTTCAAAAATTATCAATCCGTTCTTTTTTAATTTAAAGTTAATTTTATGCATATTATATTTGTTTATTTATTTTGTTTTGCTTAATTTTTTTTTGTTTGTCTTTATTTTAAAATTTTAATTAGATAAAATTGCCTAAAATTAATAAATAATTGATATTTGGGTCTTTTCAGGTCTTTCATTTTTTTTCGCTTCTCCATTTATTTCATTTTATAACAAAAATGTACTTAATAATTCATCTATTATTTGATTATTTTAATCTTTATATTAATAGTGCCTTAATATATATGTTACATTATTTTCATATACTTATTGACCGAATTATTGATTGATATCTTATTTTCATCAATAAATTTTATTATGTCTAATAGCTTGTAATAATTTATGGAATAAAATAAAAACAATATAAATTCGTATTCGCATATATGAATTTTAAAAACATAAAATACGTTCGCCAACGGATGTGTTGGACATCTCATAGAGGATGGGATTTGCATTGTGACCGTATTCTATGTCACCTATCGAGATTGAATGTTTCGCGGCAAAATCTTTAACGAAATTTTGGTTCGTTAATTTCCTGATTGCTACGTATCGTTGAGCGACTGTTGGATGTGACATTTATAGAGGATCGCTATGAAAATTTCTAATGTGAGTTTTCTTTTTCAGACAATACAAATTCAGTCTATTTCAAAAGATGTTGTATGTAACGAAATATGTAATACGGGGTGTTCGCTTGAAATAAATTTGAGATAAATAGGAAGTATAATGGAATTTGTGGAATGTTTTATATCCTAGAGGTTGAGAAAATTCTCAGACGATAAATATTTTTATTTGCTTTATGTATTTTATTTTTATTCATGTACATGTTTTTTAATTTATAAAATTGATATATTAATTGGATTATAAAATATGTATATATTAGGTTACGATTATTCAAATGAGCCAATTTTTTAAAAAATATTTTGCATTAAATGTGAATAGACTTTTTAAATTGTAATAGAAAATAAGTAAGTGTTTGATTCTCGGAAGAATGGAATAAGTTTTTGATTTACTGAACAATAGACAGTTTTCAATTTGCAAAATTATGTAAGAAAGTTTTGAAGTTATAGAACGGATGAACAAATATATTTTTATTGCTAACAATGCTTATTTTTTTCTGTGTTCTAACACTTATAATATGGATCGTTATTTTATGGATTGATTTTTTCAAAATTGGTATTAGAAAAAGTAATTTCATCGAATCATTTGGCAATAAATACTGATAATCAATTGAGATATGAATTCTTTAATTAAATCATTTGTCTTTCTTATCAATGCTTCGTATACCTAAAGTATCAATATCACCCTTATCATTCCATCCAATATCATCGTAAGGTGATTGTGACACTGATTCATGTCTAGTTTGCATTTCCTATCGGTTTGACCAGAGGAATTTTCAGCAAAACTTATTGCCTACCATCTTTTATCCATTACTCTTTTCCCACAACGGACATTTTGATTTGCAAAATCCAGCTACCCTGTGATTGCTTGGAATAAATAACATGGAAATTATTTAGCTTGCTAAGTTAAGTTATAATGGTCCGACAATGCGCAGTCTAGACATCTATTCCGTTTAATTCAAGTTCTAATAAATATGCAAAATATTGAATGAAAGACCGAAGGGAGCGGATTGATTCTTGACTGATTAAAGAATATCTGCTAATCTTTGAGACGAATTCTCAGATAGCCCGTAGAAATCACTTTAGTTTGCTCTTACTAAACATTGATACTAAATAATCGTTTTTATAATATCTTTGGTTTATATCAGAAGAACATATCTGAAACACTTTGTTGAAATAGATATGAAACAAAGAAATCCGATTATGGTAAACTTGATGTTATTTGCAAAATATAATTCATCCACGAATTTTCCAGGAAGGTATCAATATCAAGTTAAGTTTTGACGTTCTAATGTTGCAATGATTGTTTGGCGATAGAAATATGAATAAAGAAGGTATCAATTTGTTATTACTATTGTTCAGATATTGCTGTTGATCAGAACTGTACTAAAATTTGATAATAAAAAAATTTTATTTTTTCATCTAATAAATATATTCTCAAGATTTCTTAGCAAAAGGATGGAAAATGTTTTGCATATTTTTTTAGATATTTGGTTTAAGGTATTTAGGAACTATTCGAAATATTTGTTAGAGATTAAAAACATGTGGGAATTTTTTTAGTATATAAATTTTACTTTAGAATTAAAAAATTTTTTTTGGACATACATGACTGAATTGTAGTTTAATTCTATTGCAGATATCAATATTTCAAGACGTATCAAGCCGGAATTCCCTATCATGGTGGACGAATCCAAAGGATTGTTATCACTCGAAGATGAAATGATCATTCGTATATTTGAAAAATTGAATTCCGAAGATATGGCTAACATAGCAGATACTTGCATTAGGTTACGAGAGGTTTGTCTATACTTATTTAGGTTATTTTTCAGAAATTCTTTTTATATTCATTTCTACTGCTTCTTTTTTTGATGGTTTAAAACTTATCGGTACTTACAAAAATTTTCCTTTTTAAGAAATTTTTCACCTAAAAACATTTCCATCCTTTTAAAGTATAATTCATTATTTGTTTGTAATATAGCAAATTTTGGTCAAAATAAAAATTATTTAAAGTTTTTGGTTTACATTACTTACGTGCTCACTCAATTGTGGAATATTTGAATGAGTTGTAATGTCTTTCGAAATAGGGATTAAATGATGAGCAGTTATTTTCTCCTTGTTCGGTTCTATTTAAAAACTTTATGGAAAACAAGTTACAAATTCCATTCTACTCGACTTCGTTTTTAGATTGTACGAAAAATGGCAACAAGTGACGAAAGTCTGTCCGATTTCAGTATTGAAAGCATTGATGAATTAGAATTGGATTGCATCTAACAATAAAAGAATTGTTCGATTAGCTTTTTAAATTAAGATAGCTGTTCAATTGATTATGTATTAATTGTGATGTAAATAAAATATTGTTTTCAAAATC
Organism: Dirofilaria immitis; assembly: GCA_024305405.1. Lineage (NCBI taxonomy): Eukaryota > Metazoa > Nematoda > Chromadorea > Rhabditida > Onchocercidae > Dirofilaria > Dirofilaria immitis. Next base: position 1,649,079 of record JAKNDB010000085.1, read on the forward strand.
AAGAAAATTATTGTTAATCAAGTTTTATCGTCATATTCACTTATCAATGTTATTTCAATATCATTTAGCTGACCGTATAAATAATATCAGTCATTTTATTCTTTATTTTGAAATCTTTATGTCTAGCGTTGTGCATGTAAATCTTTTGAGATTAATGTTAGTTGGCATATTTAATTTTTAATTAATAGATGATAGGTTCTAAGCCAAGTTTTCTATTTGAAGGCATCCTTTGCTCTTTTATTTACTACAGTTAATAGTATCAACCATTTACTCTATCTTTAATATCATTTCAAATACTTGCTCTATAAGCTTTATCACAAAATTTGCTTTATCACAAAATATTTGTGATTTTTGATTCATAATTCGTTTTTATATCTAAGAGCTGTACCATATAAATGTATGCAGTTTATTACGCTCAGTCTAAATAAACTTTATTTATTTCTTTATTTGATATAGTATATCTCTATATATAGTACATCTGATCGTATTTTGCACTATTATTTTTTATCTGATTCATTCGACTGATTTATCTCATTTTATCTTTGTTTTATTTTATTCTGAATGCTCAATTCATTTTTTAAATCTCAACAAATCTTCTTCAAACAGTGACAATCTTGAAGTTTTTAAAAACTTGTTAATTTAAAGAAAATTAGACATTTTCATTGTCTAATTGCCCAAGTTGACTTTTGTATGAAATGATAAAACTGTGCGTAATTAACAATGTATTATAGACTTTTTAAATGGAACTTTTTTTTCATTATAGACGAGAAAAATGCCAACTGAAGTAGCAGATGAGAATAAAGTTAAGAAAAGAAGGAAAATGAAACGGAAGAAAATTCGTAACGTAAAAGAAATGGCTAGCGAAGATGAGCTTGTCAAGAATCGATTAAATGCAAAATTTAAAATGAAAACACATCGATCAAGTGATGATGGTATGCCATGTTTAAGAATGGGTAAAAGTAAGCATTTTATATTTATTTTTTCTTCGAAACAATGAAAATGATTCGTCTTATTAAATTTTACTAATTTAATTTATTCATTAATTTCTAAATTATCACTATATATTGTTAAAATAGTTCAGATTTTTTGTATTCATATTGTAAGTATTATCAAGCTGATGATTATGTTGTTGAAATAATCATAGTGAAATCATTTCTCTTGAACTATTTTTGCTTCTAATCCAATTTACCATTACTAATTCTTATGAACTAATCGATATTTGTGAGGAAAACAACTTTTCTCTTCAAACTCTTCGCTTACAAAAATTGATACCTCTAAAGTTGTAAAGTTGCTCTGTAACAAGTACTAATTCGCGATAATTGAAGTTCATTAATTATATTAAGAAGATAATCTATTGCTTTATGATCTTGACGATGATTGTCATGTTTAGTTTGTCAATGATTATTGTCTCGTAATTTTTGTGAAATTCGAACAAATGTCAGATTCTTATTCCTACTCAAAGATAATTAATTTTTAAATATTTATTTATTTATTTTTTCATAGAAGAACAAATGGTGGTGAGAAATGGTGAGAAGCATGATATTTTATTAAAGAGAAGTCAAGAAGCATTGCTGAATCGTTTGAATCAAGTAAACATATATTTGTCGATTAAACTGTTTCCTAAAAAATTTGTTAAATTCGAACATAGCAGATTCTAGTTTCAGTTCCAACTCATATTCATATTATATGTATATAAAGTTACATCTCAATGTAAACGTTAGTCAATCTGACCCGTCTTGAAACACGGACCAAGGAGCCTAGCATATACGCAAGTTATTAGGTAGTAAAACCTGATTAATAAAAAGATAATGAAAGTAAAGATTATTTTTAATATAATTGATGTGTGATCTATATATATATGATATGATATGTAGACAAATTAATTTTTCTAAATGTTTTTTTTCTTTTTTTCATAGAAGAGCAGTGCTAGTGAAACAAATATTAATAAATTTAAATAAACTATAGTTGCATGTATAGTTATGTAGAATTGTCTAGAAGGAATTTTACGATATCAATTCAGCTATTTATTTTAATCTATTTATTGATCAGATTTTCTTTTTAATTTTTATTTCAGCTTTCATTTGTTTCTTTCTTTTTTTTGCTTTACCTTGATATTATGCTTTAATAACAGGTTGAATGTAATGAAGCGAAAATAACGACTCGATGGAAATGCGCTCTATGTCAACAACGTACTTTGCGTTCTGTCTTGGGTGATCTTTTTGGGCCATATTTTATGCGATTAAGTGGAAGTCACTGGCCTACACATTTAGCTAAAAACCACAAAAACTTAATGAGCAGGTTTGATTTTGGTGCAAAATTCGAATTTTTATGAAATTTTCAAAAGAAGCTAATAAAAATAAATTTTTTATTTCTATTTTTATTGGTTTATTTTTTTTGAAGGATGAATTCAAAGGGCATTCCGATATTTCGTTCTTTTTGCTTCTTTTTATAAAATTCCTCCTATTTTTGCTATTATTTCTTTATTTTTTTCATTACAATATTCTGGCTACATGTGATCAAGAATGATGTGTAATAAAGCGCTAAGCCATATTTAACTTTCTATTCCTTTAATATTCATTTATAGGCCTTAGCAGATGCTCTAAAATCTACACTGAATGAAAGAGCAATGGCATCTTATGAGAAAAGAAAAATCTTTGAATCAATAGTCATTTTACTTATTTATTTTATTTTCGTTTTTGACTCTTTCTGATTATTTTTAGACCGAACTATATTGTGACATATGGCTACATGGTCCGTGCGCTTTAACTGCACCTGGTATATATCTGGTAGGTAACCAACTTGACGGACTGGAAGCGAAAATTAGTAGTTTTTGGGCACAGGTTTTGGATTTTACTTTTTCTAATATTAAAAAAAAACTTTATGCTATTAAAGAATTGATCTTAACCAAGGATGAATAACTTATAATAGAAGTTTGAATTTTTCTAACTTAATTTAAAATAGTTGTTCTAGATGAAACTTTTGATTTGAAATGAATTAAGGTAAGAATATAATTCTGAATTCAGATTGTGAAAAAGTAAACTATAATAACTTTCACTTTATGTTTCTTTTCCTTTCCTTTTATGAGTGTAATAAAGTCATAAAATTTCTACAGCACTGCGCGGTATGCTCGAAAGAAGGTGCAGCAATTGAAAATCGCGGCAAATATTATCATTTTCCATGCGCTATGCAAAAGGTATCTATTTAATTTTTGTCCTAATTATACATGTTTATTTTTATTCCTTCATTTACTAGGACAAAAGTGGGATATCTTTATAGCTACCAGCGGTTGCTGTTTTATGTTTTTTTGTTGCCCGATAATTTTGATTGCAAACTTACCGATCTCTAAAACATTGCTTTCGTTCCTCCAACAGCTTGAATTTCAACTTAGAAAGATATACTTTAATGGTAAAAAAGACGAATACATTGAATGCTAAAAGCAGACATTTATTAATTTACCTACTGCAGTCTTTTCAGATTTAATTTTTGTGCATTTATTTTAGGTATTGCTTACTCAATTCTGGATATTAAAACATGATTCATGCAGCAAAAATGATTTAATTTCTTATGATATTTGAATATTTTAAGATTGGAAAAGCTACTTTCACGGATTTTTGATCTTGCTAACTTTGATTTTTATTTATTGCTTTTTTTATAAGTATTATAACTTGTTTCATTTCGTTGTTTCAACTTTTGCCATATTGTGTGTGCCTAAAAGTTGTTGTTATATATACATATATGTATATAGAAGTTAACAAGTTGCAAAAATCTTCTGCGAAAAATCTAATAAACTCTCAAAACAGCAAGTTAAATTTTGTTTCACATATTTTACAATCGTATCTCAAATAAAACAAAAGTCTAACTTGTTATTGACGATTCTTTTTTTCCCTCTGCAACTTTTAATTAATTTTGAAGTTATAATCATTTTTATTAATAATTCTAATTTCGTTGTATTATGCAAATATTAAATTGAAAATATTATTGGGGAACTTTAGAAATATCTAAAATTTAAAATTACAATTATTAATTAAGTTAACTCAGAGAAAAAAGAAAGCAAAGTTTGCTTTGTTGCTATACTTTTTCGAAATATTTTTCCTTTTTCATAATATATATTATATATATTTTCAATTATTCATGAAATGATAAATTCCGATTTACACGCAAAACTATTGTTAACATTATTGAATTCACATCAAACTTCTGAGACATTATATTTAACATAGAAAATAAATGGTAATTATTTTCAGTTTATTAAGGCGAAAATTTCTCATCTTTTTTTTTCAAAATTTTTTTTCCCTAAGATTCTTACAATTATCTTTTTTCTATTCAAGGAAAAAGTAAATAATCAAAAATTGCATATATTTTCTGATAACTTTGAATATTTTTCAAAGTAATGAGATAATTCTTTTCCTCGTAAAGGAATAAAATCAGAAAAAGTTTTTATCAAATTTACATATTGTCAATATCGGCAAAATATTTCCATCGATTCTTCTAGTCATAGCGAAATGAAATCAGCGAAAATTTCATTGAAATTTACATATTGTCGAGAAAATCAATATCAAAATATTCTGTTCAAACAAAATATTCATCTTTAATACTTTTCGCATTTACGAGGTGTGGTTGTGTTTGCGAAGGCATTGTTTTGATAGGAATTTTGGATTATCAAAAAAGCTAATGTTAAAGTAAGTTTACTCGAAATAGGTATGAAAAGTAATTAAACTAAAAATAGATATAGATTTTTTAATTTTGATTAATAAATTAAATCTTATATTTTAATTAAATTTATAGCATTGAAGTAATTTTTCACATTAAAGAAATATAACAAAATAAATTATTCCAATTCGTATTTTCTATATATATATATTAAATTAAAATTTATTTTCAAATTATAACATTTTAGGAATCATCAATGATGGACAAAGTAACATATGAACTTCAAGAAAAAGTTGTTGTTATCATATGGGATTGGGTATCTGTTCAAGTACCACTTGATAAAATTACTTTATTTATCAGCAAGGTTTATAATGCATAAATATTTGATATAAAAATTTTTTTATCAATTACAAATGAAATATTTAATTTGCGTTGTAAATTGCAAGAAACTTTTTAAGTTTTTTTTTTTTAATTTTAAAAATTTATTTATTTTAAAATTTATCATACATATTAAAATATTTCATATTAAGAAAAAAATTTCTTTCCGTCTTTTTATGTTATAAAAAAGTTTATATTTTATATTTTATAAACGAATTTTATAGATTAAAATAGTATAATTAATGTGTATATATAATTAATTTATTTTAATTAATTAATTAGTATACGAATAATTAATTCATTTAATCTAATTAATTCATTATTGCATATTTCTCTCGTATTCCATTATCGATGATTAATGTAATCATAATTTTGTATAACTCATTTAATAAGAATGAAATATCGATATTTCTAGTTCTCAATTTCAGTTAATGTGTATTTAGATTTATGTGAGCCATTTTTAAGTTTCATATATATATCCAATTATAAGTAATTAATTCGAATATATATATATATATTGTATTGTGTTATATGTAATCCAATTCGAATTTATGTTTTTCAATTATATGCGAGAGATTTAAGTTTATATATATTCAATTATATATAAGTTATTTTGAATTAATAAATATTGAGTCATTTAAGAAATCAATTTAAGTTTTATGCATCTAGTTATGTGTAATTCAATTTGAATTCATATTTATTCAATTATATGCAAGCCAATTTTAGGTTTATCAATATTCACTTATGTGGAAATTAATTTTAATTCATAAGTATTGAATTATTTATAGATCCGTTTAGTTTTATCCATATTCAGTTGCATTTAAGTTAATTTAATTTCATATTTATTAAGTTATTTATATAAGCCAATTTAAGTCCATATATGCATCCAATTATTTGAAGTTAATTTCAGTCCGTCAATTTATTTATATATCAATTAAAGTTCATATATATTCAGTCATATGCTGTAAAACATACTATCAATGTTTTATTATTTTGTGTGGCATGATTAATAATAATATTATTATTATTATTAATTATTATTATTATTATTATTATTATTATTATTATTATTATTAATTATTATTATTATTATTATTATTATTATTATTATTATTATTATTATTATTATTATTATTATTATTATTATTATTATTATTATTATTATTATTATTATTATTATTATTATTATTATTATTATTATTATTATTATTATTATTATTATTATTATTATTATTATTATTATTATTATCTTACGCTTATATACTTATTAATTTGATTATATTTTAATTAATCAGAAATTAGTTTTAATTTTTCTTCTAAAATTTTTATAGTACATAAAAGAATTAATTAATTAATTAATTTTATTTTTTTAGATTCGTTCAGCAGTAGCAGAAAATTTAAATGAATATCATCCACATGAATGTGCATTTTTGGTTTATTGTGATGCTCGTTTTACATCAATTGCTATAACACGTGAATTGACAAAATCATCGGTTTAATATTTTTGATGAATTTTTATAAAATATCATTTTTACTTTTTTCATTTAAATTATTTCAACATAATTTTCTTTTTTTTTTATATATAAAATTAAAATAATCGATTAATAATTATTAATACAATTAATTAGATATTATTATTATTACTTTTTTTGAAACAAAAAAGAAAAAATGATTAAATTAAATTTATATAATATATTAAAATGAATTTAATTTATTGCACATAAAAAATATAATATAATATTTGAATATAAATATCGAAATAATTTTATAAAATTTATTAATTAATTTTTTTCATTTTTAAATTATTTCGTAATTTAATAGGATGATAATAATAATAATAATAATAATAATAGTAATAATAATAATTTATTACTGATTTTATTTATTGAATAAATATATCTTCGTTGTTTTTTTCATTAATTAAATTAAATTATAGCAATAATTTTATATATTAAAATAACGATTAATTTATTATCAACGAAAACAAGATATTAATTATTTTAAATATTTATAGAATTGATAAATTATTTATTGAATTATTTTGTAATTCATTTTGATTACTTAAATATAGCTTATTTGTTGCATAAAAAATTAATAATCTAATTAACGATTTAATTTATTAAATGAACATTACGCTAAATTTAATTATAATAGCAATTTTCTGTATTGGAATAAGTTTAATTTATTAACAATAAAAATTGACATATTGATATTATCGTGATAGGATTAGTTTAATTTTTTATCAATCAAAAATATGTCATATAAAAATTTAATTATTATTTGAAATTGAAGTGGAATTTTGATAATTAAATTAGTCCTCTTAATTATTAACAAATAATCGATTGTTGCAATCAATTTTTTTAGTTTAATTAATTAAAATTTGATTGAAAAAAAATTTTTTAATTCTTAAATTAATAATCGAATAAGAATTGATTGTAATTTGAATTGAATAAATTTTAAGATTAAATTTTTAAATAAATTATATCAAAATTTGATATTTATTTTTGTAAAAAATTCTTAAATTTCGCTTATCATAACTTCGAGAGTAGTAATATATTTGGTAACTCAGTTACGGAGATAATAATCAAAAATGTTGACAAATGCTATAGTTTATGATCGATGAAGATAAATCAGAGATAAGGTTAAATGGGGACAAATAGGAAAAGATGACCGAAATGAGATGGAGGTTAAGAATGAGAAAAGAGGTTAAAAACTTAAACAGTTCAAGAGGTTAGTTGTCAATATAAAAAAAAATCAATATTTAGGGGAAATTATAAGAAATAATAATTTTTTTGAAATTTCAAAAATAAAAATAATGTGATTTTTTAAATCAAATATTTAATTAAATTATTCTTTCTTTCTAATATTTAAATTGATTTTTTAGAATTAATTTAAAATTTTTAGTATTTAAATAATTCTTTTTCGATTAATTTTAAAATAAAATATATTTAAAATTTTTTTAATTTAATTAAACATTTGATAAAAAAAAATGTTTTATAATAGGATATTGATATACATCATATTGAATCTCATGAATCTTCTTGGATAATTTGTAAAAAATTACATCGTATTCATGTTGATTATGATCCTGGTGTTATTGCTCTTATCTCAGGTAAATTTATTTCTAAAAAAATATTTCGGTAATTTGTCAAATATTTCTTTCGGGTATTTTTTTTATAGGATAAAATAAAATTTATTTTAATAACATTTAGAAATTATTTCAAATTAATGATAAAAAATTTATTGCTGTTAAATAGATATCGAAATAATTATTCCTACTTATTTAAATCTCGAAATAATTATTATTACTTACTTAAATCTCGAAATAATTACTATTACTTTTAAGCAAATAAATAAGTAAATAAATAGTAAATTGAATTTGATTGAATTAATTTAAAATTTAGTAATAAATTGAATTTAAAATCTAATAATAAATTTAAAAATTTACCTGTGGAAAGAATGAAAATTTTGTATTTTAAATACAATTAAAATTTTACCGAATCGAAATTTAGAAGGAATTAAATTAAAATTTAATGATAATTTATATTGCAATTAAAATTTGACATTAAGGTCCTTCAACAGCATACGGTCCGATACTTACAAAATTTAGCCGTTGCGGTTGGCATGTTCAATTATTCCATCCAGAAAATGCACCAAAAGATTATATCGATTACGGTGATCATAATTGGCCAGTTGAACGCTTACTTGGCAGTGAAATTGAAGATATCAATGTTTGTTTACATATATATATATATATGTTTTATTAATTTTCATATTTACCTTACAATTATCTATTAATTATTCAATTAAAAATTTAATTTCCTTCCTAATTTTATAATAAAATTGCGAAATATTAATTATTAATTTCTATTAAATTCATTTAATAATTTAATAAATATTTTTAAAATCAGTTACGACAACAAACAGTTAATGTGATCAATGAAAATAAGTTGCGTTTTATTAAATGACAACTTCGAGAGTCTCGGCTTAGTATAAAATGGGATTTTAATAACATTTAGAATTTGTTAAAATTTTTTTGTTCTTTACAATTTTCTATGTTCGCCAAGTTTATCCTTTGTATTTTAACTTTTCCATTTCTTACTGTGAAATGTCTCAATTCATCCTTGCGAAATCATCCCAACTTCTTGAAACTACAAAATAAAGATTCATATTTACGAATATGGAATTGAAATTGCCGCAATCATCAAATTTCCCATTTTATATGCTAAGCTGAAATTCTTCCCAATGCATCCTTTGCGAAATCAAAATAATTAATTTTTATTTTATTAAATTTCTTTTTACTTTTTCTTTTCCAAAAAAAAAACGAAATGAAAGAAAATTAATTAAATTAAAAATTTGGTAAATAAATATAAATTTTATGTAAACTTTTTCCTTTTTTTTTCTTATAAATTAAATTTATTCAAAATTATTAATTCAATAATTTGTTATTTTATTCTTTTTATTCCTTTCTTTCTGTTTCTAAAATAAAAAAGATTAGTTAAATTAAAAATTTTTGACAGATTAATGTAAATTTCCGCATACGGTATATTTTTTGGTAAGTGAACTTTGCAATAATGATGAATCACTTGGTTTTCTAAGTAATGTTACGGAACAATATGAATCGAATGTTATCTATTTTAATGAAAAAGCTACTGAAGCAATTGTTGAATTGAAGGCATTTGATGTTGAAAGGTTAATTTTAAATTTATTTGTTTTTTTTCAAATTTTTTTAAAAAAAAAAACAAATTTAAAAGAGCAAAAATTAAAATTAAAATTAATTTATTTTCTTTTCCTCTCTGCTTCTTTCTGTCTCTCTCTCTCTCTCTCTCTCTGTTCCTTCCTCTCTCTCTCTCTCTTTTGTTTTGTTTTTTTTATTAATTAAAAATTTTTAAATAAATTAATTTTTATAAATATTATTGAAAATAATATAAAAGATATTTTATAAAAAAGAAAAAAAGTTTAATTAAATAAATATTTTATTAATGTAAATATTATTAAATAATATATACAAAATTGGTGCTGGCAAGTGACAATGTTTGCTCGGATGGATATGCTGTGCTATAAAGGGTATTGTATCGTACCGTATCGTACCATTGTGATAGGATAGTACGGTTGGATGAAGAAAAAGGTAAATGATGATTAGAAATAAGATGAATGAAGATGAAGAAGGAATTCGAGAAATGTTTAATGATAACAAACTATCGTAATGATTGATTTTATATCATATTTATTCGTTTTCGTATTCATTATTAGCACAAAATCTATTAAATTAGATGACCTTCAGAAAGTTAATTTTCTCTATCTTATACTACCATTACCATCTTATTCTTCTCTTCAATTTGCTTCTTACTTCTCTCTCTCTCTCCTCTCACTCTATTTTTTTCTTCTAACTTTTTTTAGTATAATCTAATAATTATCGATTAATTCTAAAAATAAACAAAAATTAAGAATTTTTGTTTATTTTTGCTTGTAGTATTCTAAGGAAAATGAAAGAATTTGAAATGAAATATATGAATACTTGAAATATTTGAAATTTGAATAATAAATAAGTAATTATTTTAAATTAATAAATAAATAAATTGTTTGTTTTATCAAGAAATTAGCATCAATTAATAATGCTATTATAAAATTTTAATTAAAAATTTAATACTTAAAAATATTAATTTAATTTTTTCATTTCTATTATTTTTAATTTTTAACCTTTTTCTTTTATTATTATCAAAATTCGATTATTGCTAATTTTAATTAATCATTTTAATACAATTGTTAAATTTCTTTTGTTATAATATGAGTTTGAAAATGTTCTAAAATTAATTATATTTTTAATAAAAATATAATTAATTATATATATCTATATCTATATCTATACCTATACCTATACCTATACCTATTAA